>JBCNJP010000025.1:100353140-100621367 GCA_039602395.1 Deinandra increscens subsp. villosa
CTTTTTTTTTTTTTACTTTTTCTTTTCACGTTGCAATAGTGTCTGCTCTCACTTACTTGCTGGGAAACCCTTTTACCCCTGACTACTCATCGAACCCAAAACTCGTTCTCTCTTCTACCCATCGCCAATGGCGAACGGAATACTCCACAAAATCCCACTTTTCTCAACACTCGTCACTTCAACTGCCGTCAAATGCTCAAAATCATCGTTTAATTCTTCACTGCGTCATGCTTATGGCCGTCATATCTGCAATTGTTCATCAGCTGTATCTGTTTCTCAACAGCAACAACGACAACCCCAAATCAGGAGTCCTCAACTCGTCGCATTGGAGTATGCTGATCTTAGCATTCCACATATTGTGTGCGAGGTACCAATTATAATAAGAAACATAGATTTTAATTGTGTAGATTATATATCACTCCTCCTCAACGTTATCTTATATGACTTTTAGACAGTCTTACCTTTGTTTTCAATCTCGAAATTGGAATCGGTTAGTTAGAATTTGTTGTATTTGAAGTTTGCATAATCTAAGAATTATTATTAGTGTAATTGAAGAGGTATTGAGTAATCATTTTGTTAGATGAGAATTATTAGGTTTGATTACTGTTCAAATTTGATTAGGGCTCGTAAACATGGGCAATAAAGTATTTTGATAATCACATTAAATAACCATATATGATTGGAAACAAGTCCATGTTGAATTTGATGAATGTGCAATTGTGGAGTGGTTTCCTTTTGATTGATTCAGAAGTTTTTTTTATTTTTATTTTTTATTTTTTATTCTTTTTTATGTATATCAGGAATTGGGTGCTCTTCGGGTGAGGCAGCATGTGAACCCGCTTAGCTCTTGTTTATCGGTATGTTCAGTTTTGCTGAAAGAAATCTATGTTTTAAGCTCATAATCTTGTGTTCTGGTGGGGGATGATGGATTGACTAATAATCATTTGTTTTATTTATATTGTGATAGATTCCTGTTGAACCGCCCAATTGGGAAGATGTTTTTGAAGACCCAAAGTTGCCTCTAGTGGTGGACATAGGGAGTGGTAATAACAATATCTTACATTTATTGCCTTGTCACAGTTATGGCTTATGTTATTGGGCTTTCATTGGAGCAGATTCGCTTTTCTAATACATCTGTTCTACAATATATTTTGTCACTTTATTATGTGAATCTATTACAGTATTACTTGTGTATGACATGCTCAAGAATCCCTGGTCTTAAAGTCCTTTATTTTCAATTCAAACAAATTATAGTTATTCAAGATATATAATTAACTCCAGGTAGTGGTAGATTTCTCATGTGGCTTGCTAAAAGAAATCTTGGTTCCAAGAACTATATGGGTCTTGAAATACGGAAGAAGGTATGTAACTGTTTGTTGTACTTTTTTGTTAATTTTATCTAGTTTGCTTGGTATTTGGTGTTATGCTCCATCAGTATTTGTAATGATAGGATTCTTTACTAATGTAGTTGGTTACACGTGCTGAAAAATGGGTGAAGGAGCTGGCTCTTAGTAATATGTAAGCTCTTGTTAATTTCTTAAGAATTCTAAAGATCAGAATATAGACAATGGTCCTTTAGATAATGCTATCTCCTCCTAAAAACTCTTCGAAACATCTTCCAAATCCACACTTGGCTATAATCCATTAGGTGTTGACTTTTCTTGGTGTATGGATATTTGCTAGGGGTGTCCATAGTCCCGTTCTGTCGGTTTTGATGAATTCTAGGCCAAATTGCTAACTACAGTTTCAGAAAAGGGAAACCCAAAATTGCTGGGTTGGTTGAGTTAGCCGTACTAGCCAAAATGGTCCGATTGGTGGTTTGAACCGTTATCTTTCAAAATTGCTAGTTTGTATTAATGTTTTCAAAATTTATAAAGATGGTTCTCAAATACCCTACATATACCGATACACATAACTGCATATTCTCTAAATGAAAAATTGTTGACAATAAAGGTTAAACGGCGAGTTTCAAGTTCCAAATTGCGGCCCGAATCAGCGAACCCCCCGACTTTTCAAAGTGTGAACCAAACTATATAAATTTGAAACAACCTTTCTTAGGTTTGGGCGGTTCTGTCGGTTTAATGGTTTACGAACGCCCCTAATTTTTTTGCCAAATGTCCATAAGGAAGATCTTTAGGAGGGATATATCATCTATCTTAATTCAATTTCAAATTTGAGATTTTGTACCTTTCCTGTTTGATATGATGTAGTGGACTTCCTAGGGTCTTTATAAAAAAGATTTTCCTCATTTTAGTAAAGATTAAGAAATTAATCTTATTATTAATTGTTTAATGTCTTGCACTTTGTAAGCAACTAGAATTTACATTTGATATGTTATGATTCTAATAAGACTTATTTTAGTTGTAATTCGTGTCTAATTGTCTCAATTCTTGGATTTCATGATGATATTGTTACCATAAGAGTATTAAATGAACATTCCCTCTGCAACTCCTCATATCTACAAAATTTGCAAAATTGTTTTTTTAGTATATATATGAACACATACTAATTATTAATTACACCTCTACAATTATCACCAAATTCCTTGCTTTTTTAGCAAATAGGTTAAAAAATCATAAATAGAATTTTCTTTGTTGAAAAACACAACAATGATAGATCATTAAACCTATCGAAAATATTTGAATCCATATTTATGCAGACATTTTATGTTTGCAAACGCCTCAATATCCTTCAAGCAGCTCATTTCAACGTATCCTGGGCCTTTGATGTTGGTTTCAGTACTGGTGAGTGTATTCCTGTTTATAAGCCTTCACATAAATCATTTAACATATTAACACCCTTCAAATCTGCCAATCAAGTTCTCGGTCTTAACATTTACTGGACCTCTATTCAGTGCCCAGATCCTCATTTTAAGAAAAGGCACCATAAAAGAAGAATCGTGCAAAAGCCACTTGTGGAGGCGATCGTGGACAGCTTGATGCCAGGAGGACAGGTTTGTTCAGTTTGTAACATTTTTTTGCATATTCTTTATCAAGTTGCTATACTTATTTGAAATGAAAAAAGGTGTGTGATGTTGCTTCATGTTCCGGGCCATTTTGCTCATGTAATTCGCAATGAATTATGTTCCAAACAGGTGTTTATACAGTCTGATGTCCTTGAAGTTGCTGTTGACATGCGAAAGTATTTCGATGCTGAGTCAGATAAGCTTGTCCATGTAGACAATTTCGAACCTGATCTGGTATGTGACGATGAAGGATGGTTGATGGGTAATCCAATGGGGATTAGAACCGAAAGAGAGATCCATGCAGAATTTGAGGGTGCAAAGATTTATAGAAGAATGTACCAAAAACTATCCTAGTTCCTAGAGGTGGCAAAACAAGTGGGTTTTTTGACCCGTTTCTGTTTTTTGCTAAAAGTATATTTTTAATCGATTTGACCCGTTAGAGATCAGGTATAGGCTGATGAACGCCAACTCGTAAAGGATCTTAAGGAGTCAAATGGTGTGATTGATGTCTGAAATGCAGTTTGTTTGTAACCCGCGGAGCTGACTTGTAAAGACCCCAGCAACTCCACGCTGGGATTGAGATGTTATAGAATATTGTAGCTTGCTAAAGAAGGAATCTCTGACTATTACAGTTCAACAACTTATTTTATCAAGAGTCCCATTAGAAGGAACGAACGTGTGTTGTTTGTAATTTCTTGATCCGGGTAACCAATGCTGATCCAATGTATGTTTTTCTTGCATCAAATTTGTGATTATGTAGAGCCAATGACATAGTGTTGGCTTGACAATCAACATGAATCCCAGTTGGAACATATATGCAGGCCTTTGTTTTAAAGAAACTCTCAAGTATGAAACTCTTAATTCTCGAATGGCTTCGTCATCTTCCGTTGGTGTTGGTGTGTCTCTTCAAACGATAATGTGGTAGTTCAAGTTCTTCCAACAACTAGAAACCAAAATATTTGGTGCAATTTGATTTATGTTTGATGTCTATCGGACGAAAAAAGTTCGTTGCAAGTTGTTTGGCAAAAAATTTATTTGTAGCAAGGCAAATTCAACATTAAAAAACCATCTTGAGAAAAAAAAAATATTGTCAAATGTTGAAACGTCAACCGGGTTTGAGGACCTTCAATAACAAATGAAAGAAACGATTCACCCAACGAAAGCCTAATATTCAACCACTTCGAGTCTTCGACAACACACACTTGACTCGACTCATCTAGTGAAACCTTGTGTCACGTTATACTCATGTAAGTCATGCTACCATTAAATGAGATTATCTTAAAATGTGGAAAAAAGCTAAAAAAAATATATATATATATTAATTTTTGGTTTTGAAAACTTACAAAACTGGTGCTAGTGAATGTGTGATCAAGTCAGCACGGTTCATTGGACTCATACAAATATACCGAACATTGGTTAACACCTGACACAACGCAAATGATGAAACGTACAATTACTTTTGAAATGTTTGAATATCCTTACAGCGGTCGTAATATTTTTCAAATGATAAATAAATTTATTCAAACATATAAACTAGAAAAAAAAGTTTTTTAAATTTTTTTGATAGCATGTCAAATAATATGCGTGCGATCCGACAACTTACATCTAAATATAAACCACTTGTGATGGTGTTTTTTTTTCAAAGTAGATGTGTATTCATGATGGAAGCAATATAGACTATGCATGATGGAAACAATAAAAGAGGCTTTCAAATACATTAAAATGATAAAATATTACAAATCTCTAACTAAATACCATACAAATCTCTAACTAAATACATACAAATCTATTACATTACAAGGGTAAAGTTCATGTAAGAACCATTATCTATTGTAAGAACTTAAGAACCAACTTAAATGAGGGATAATTAAGTAATTTTGTCCTTTCTTTTTAATTCTTCCACTATATTTATGATAAGATATCTTATTTTCTATTGTACAAACTTGTAAGAACCAACGGAAAATTATTTCAAATAAAGTTTTTTTTGGGTAATTTGAATTTTTTTTTAATTTAATTTCACGTATATCCACCCATATCCACCCGATGACTTAAAAAAAAGTTTTTTTTTTGTTTTTTTTGTCTGTCCGACTATGTTGCATATATGCAGCATATGAAACATACAATGTTGCATATATGCAACATGGTATGTTTCATATGTTTTATATGCAAAATACCATGTTGCATATATGCAACATTATATGTTTCATATGTGCAACATGGTATGTTTCATATGTTTTATATGCAACATACCATGTTGCATATATTCAACATTATATGTTTCATATGTTGCATATGTGCAACATTATATGTTTTCATATGTTGCATATATACAACATAGTTGGATTAAAAAAAAACGATTTTTGTTTAGTTTTTTGTTTTTTTAGGTCGTTAAGTTGTCATCATGTGTATAGACATGAAGGAAAAAAGAAGAAGAAGCATAAAAATTATGTAAATAACCTTCATTCAATTGAAATTTAATGGTTCTTACATTAGTTCATAAGTTTTTACAATAATATTGGTTTGTACTATAACTTTACCCTATATTAGGGTTAGGTTCAAATGAGAACTTGTTATTTTGAGAATTTTTGAGAACTAAATCTCAACCACAAATTTCACGGGGACCACTACAATTCATGGGAGGGGGGATACATGTAAATAACTTGTGGCTCAAATTAGTTATTTTTAGTTATCAAATGATCCTCTCCCTATATTACAAATCAAAAATGAGGTCGGTGCTTGTTCTGTTCCGTTTACGAGACATGTTGTCTCCTCGTTTTTCGTTTCTTCATTCAAGAACACAACACTAAGATGTAATAAAACCTTATTTGGCACTTAATTATGCCACTCCGAAAAACCTTTAAAGCTTAGAAAAATGTCATGTGTAATTAACCATATTGATTTTCACTAATATAAAAACATCGAAAGCTATTTATTTGTGATATCCTATTTTTTTTAGAAAAATATACAAGTATTTTTATTTGGGAGTGATAGATAGAGGGTGATAAGATGAGATCGAAAGTTAATGAAAATGAGGGGGGGGGGGGGGTGTTGAAGATGGTATTTATAGAAATTTCGAAGAAAAATATTGTAAAAACAAGTAAAATAAGAAAATGAACTAATAAATTTTGAAACGAGTTTCTGCTTAAAACTCAGAGGAAAGTACAACGCATTTATATAGAAATCTATTAGCTATCCTAGATACATTTTATTTGGAGATCACGGCTAACATGTATGAGTGGTTTTCCCCACCAATCCTATAATCTAGTAACTTGAAAAGGAAGTTGAAGACTAATTCTTGTCATCTACCTTTGCAAGAGCTTTGGATGGACAAAAAAATAACTTTGAAATAAAATGGAAAAATAAAATCGGAAATAAATAATTAAAATTTATATGGTCCTTGACCATGAAGTCGGTCGTTGACGACCACAATTAGAATAGGGTCGGACGACCATAATATTTTAAAATTTTAAAATAAATAAAAGAATACGGTCGTCGGTGACCCAACAAATGTGTCAGATGAACACGGTCGTGGTCGAAAGAAATGGGTCGTCAACAACCCTTAAAAAGTGATTATTTTAGAAATTTCCGCCTTTTTCCATTACGGGAAATAAAACCCTCTACTTAAATAAAATTAAAAAAAAAGCCAAGTAATAACTTTTTAAAAATGTGAAGAGCTTTAAAATTCTAGGTCCTTCCACGCAATTTGCTAAAGTTGATGATCTAGGGTTTTAGAACTGGCGACCGATCGATCATTGGGAACTGAACACAACATTCTTCTGAAATCTCCACCAAATCGACAAATGAGCCGTGACGACCGCCCTAACCTACCTCAGGGTTTCTACGAAGTTGAATCGGTTCGAAAGAAACGATGTATCAAGGTCTATATATTATATATGCTTTCTTCTTCTTCTTCTTTGTGTGTTTGCTAATTAATTAATTATTTGCTGTTATCTTCCTTCAATCTCTGACATGGTATTCTTTTTAAATAATTATCTGTGTGTGTCTGAATTTACGTCGATCGCTTGTGGAATACAAAAGGGTAACGTGCAGTATCTCATCAAATGGTAAGTGCCTGCCTGCCTTAATTAGTACTTTTGATTCACTTTCACCGATTAATTGTTGTAAGCTTGATGAATCGGAAAACTTAATTAATTTCAAATGGTAATTGCTCTAAGATCGATGTTAGATTTGAGCAATTATGGCGTTCAGTTATCTCTTTCTAGCCCTATTTTATGTAACTCGTTATATGTTCTTATGATGCTTGCTTTTGTGAAGGGTTGGGTGGCCAGAGGAAGCCAACACTTGGGAGCCTTTGGAGAATCTCATTTCTTGTTCAGATATCATTGATGCCTTTGAAGAAAGGTTTAATTTTTCTTCTTCTTCTTCTTAATTTGTCTATATATGTTTCCTTTTTCTTGTTTTTGATTCCACTATGAGTCGATCCGCCTACGTGTTTTGCTTTTACTTGCTATATCCGGAGTTACTACATTAGTCTATGTTTCCTTTTTCTTGTTTTTGATTCCACTATGAGTCGATCCGTCTACATTTTTTGCTTTTACTTGCTATATCCGGAGTTACTACATGTATTACTTAACGTAAAACAAATAGTTGTTAAAATGCTACTCATGGATCACTAAAGTTAACATATGCATGTCATGAAGAAACACATTTCATATGAGTAAGTTAGAGTAAATTATAATTTTCATCCTCTAAAAAGCTTTTATAAATTTAGCACCTGCATGGCATTGGAAGACCCGAACACCTATGTAGCACTGGAACGGGTATGGGGACGATACAGGAGGGGGGAACGAGAAAAACGACAAAACCCAATAATCCAAAAAACGGATACAACGGACAATAAAAAATATAAAAATATAAATAGATATTAAAATTCATTCTAACACAACTCCGAGATAGATATATATTGATGTTTAAAAATAAAAAGGTAATCAATTATCAATAATCAAATCATTTTCAAATTCCGGTTAATCTACAGAGAGATTAGCAAACTCCAAAAATTCTACATCTTCTGTTGAATCAAAAGCATCTCCACCCACATCCCAAATCTTTACATCATCATTGGGATTCGTTGACAAAAGTTGGAGATTATTGTGGATGTAAACCAAGTCTAGAGCTTGACTTGTAGTCAACTTGTTCCTCTTAAGCGAGTGAATACATGCATCAGTACTCCAATTAAGCTCAACACAAGAAGAAGAACTAGGTTATCCAAGTAATCTAAAAGTCAAAGTTTGGAGAAGAGGAGTTTGAGCACCAAAGTTAACCCACCAATTCTTGGGTTCCATGGTAGACATCTTTGAAATGCATGTTAAATCCTCAAAAGGACCACTATTCATCGAAAACATTGCATAATCATCTAGGGCTCTGCTATGCTCATCATCATTAGGAAACAATCTTCGAAAACATTTCATCCTTTCTTGTCAAATTTCTCCATCCCTGCGTGGACCAATTCTTGTAGAATCTGGGTACGGGTACTCATCTAGGGATGAGATTCTGCAAGAATTGGTCCACATAGGGATGGAGAAATTTCACAAGAAAGGATGGTATTCGAAGATTGTTTCCTAATGATGACGAATATATCAGAGTCCTGGGTGAGTATGCAATGTTTTCAATGAAGGGTGGTACTTTTGAGGATTTAACATGCATTTGAAAGATGTCTACTATGGAACCCAAGAATTGGTGTGTTAACTTTGGTGCTCAAACTCCTCTTCTCCACACTTTAGCTTTTAGATTACTTGGACAACCTAGTTCTTCTTCTTATGCTGAGCGTAATTGGAGTACTGATGCATTTATATACTCACTTGGGAGGAACAACTTGACTACTAGTCGTGCTCAAGACTTGGTTTACATCCACAAAGAATCTTCGACCTTTGTCAAGGAATCCTAGTGATGATGTAAAGATGTGGGATGTGGGTGGAGACGCATTTGATTCAATGAAAGATGTAGGATTTTTGAAGTTTGCCGATCTTTCAATAAAATGAACCAGAATTTGAAAATGATTTTATTATTGATAGTTGATTACCTTCTTATTTTAAGACATCTATATATCTATTTTGTAGTTTTGTGTTGTTAGAATCTCTTTAATATATATTTATTTTTTTAAATATTTTTGTTGTACCCGTTTCTTGGATTATTAGGTTTTGATGTTCTCGTATCGTTCTCGTTCCAGTGCTACATAGATCGTAGGGTTTAGAGAGATGAATTGATTATGATTCTGTATCAAAATCACAGAAGCCTCCTAACGGTTTATATAGATGAATAAGGATACTCATGGGTCGGTCGCTGGAAATAGGAAACATTTTTCAATTTAAAAACCCTAAAAAAATAGGAAACGACTGGGAGACGTTTTGGATACGTCCCAGGATAGTACCCGCCCCCGAACCGTCCACGAGACGGACCGTCCACGAGACGGAGGAGGCTACATAAATGCCGTACCCATGCTTCATAGCAAACAACTTTATATTACAAACACACTTGAAGTACGAACATAATATGAAACCAGTTGTGTTTGAGAAGAAATTAACCGTCTCTCCTAATAACCTGCTAGGTTTGCAGAGGTCGAAAAGACGCTCAATTGGGACCCTAATTCAACATCAGTTTCGGCCGAAAAACTTACATAGTGACCGTAGTTATACATTTATACATCATACTTTTAGCCACATGACATGAACAAAATAATATATATATATATAACTTCTATATGTACGTAGTTCGAGTCTATCAATGGCTTACTATGTATGCATAAATTTAAAGTGTATTCACATGACTTCTGAATAAAGGAAGAACCTTTTTGTGTTAATTTTTGTATTTTTGTTTGATTTAAAGAATGAGCTTAGAGAGACAAGAGTTAAGCAGGAAAAACAAAGGGAAGCAAGTAGTTGCTCCTCAACCACAAAAGAAGAAGTCTAAGCCACATGAGCAACACAACAAGGTACATATGTTATCCAAGAATCTTTCCCAAATCCCACTAGGCGGAAAAGGGGTTGGTTAACGGGCCAATTTGAGTCGTTTTTGACAGGATATAAAACACGTTTTGTTAGAAAAAAGTATTACATTTTATTCTATAAATAGTTGGCGCGCAATTATGATCGCAGAGAATATATTATATTTTAAATTAAATTCGCTTTATAAAATTAGGTACGCTTAGGGCGACTTCCGACCCCTTCAATTCATTTGACCCGTTTCCTTTTCAAGTAATAACTTCTTTTTCACCATATTTGTTACTATATGTTGCTCATGTTTTCATCTTCAAATATTTGGATTTAGGTCCTTATTGATGACTGCATGCGCAAGAGAAACCCCTAAAGAAGTGTTTAATTATAAAGCAGACCATTTCTGAGGACTTGGAAGAAAAGGTGTTGTGTAAGTGAAATGAAAAATAAGGACAGACTAAACTGTTGTGCATTTGGCAAGATAAGAACTCCCTTTGAATAGTAGAAACTTACCAACATTGTGCATTTCGTATAAATTATCCTTATGTTGCAGATCTTGAATACATCGCTTTCTTATTTAGTTTTGGTTGTGTTTGGCTGATACTAATGATGTCTTTTATACTTCTTTTTCGAGAAAATGCTTTCTTTCTTGCTTATATTTTCTCTTCCTGTTAGGCTATATTTGGTCACCTCTTTGTGTCTTTAAAGTAGTTAAACTTGTTGGCAAAAGACAGGTAGTAGTTATATCAAACAAAGTCATTACAATTACATCAATATTAATTTATAAATTTTCACTCATATCATGTATAGCTATCATTATTATATCATGTATTGTTATATTAACATAAATTCTTAGATTTTTAACTTCAAAATGTGCAAAAAAATAACTCTGTGGCTGCTGAATTAACGAAACCAGTCGAGTTGCACTGCAACATTATCTTTTGAATTATTATTATGCATGTATGTAATTAGAGACCAGTTTCATAATTAAGTAGTTAAATTGCTATGCATTTTGTATCCATGATTCTTCCATAACTCATATAGCAGGTAGTTTGCCTTGTTTATTTCTTATAAGTTTCTATCTGTTTATGAGAAATATGGAAGATAAGCAAATCAGAAAGATATGAATCAAAGTCGACTCTAGTTTCTCTATTCTTTTTGGGAGTCTTTGCATACTACAAAAGGCTAAAACTATCGAGAGATTAACCATCTTGAATCGGTTTAACAATAATATTTGTAGTTAATTAATAATGATGTGCACAAGTTTGTATTTATACATAATGTAACAAGTTTATAAGTTTATTTCACACAGCAGCTTCAATTCAACATGCATGTGGATTTCAAGAATCTAAGGATGGTACTAATAGAGGTCTTAATTTGTTTTAAACCACATATAATAGCGCAGTTTATGGTACTCATACAATCTTGGTGTTATGATTTTGTATAGCCTTCAAAACAAGACAAGACAAAGGTTAATTAACACCAACAAATATGACAAAACCATACCAAACTTTCCTATATTGATTCTATATTAAAACAACAATTAATGGTTTATGTACTGTATCTAAAGTGCATGGGTTATCCTCGTATGATCATGCAAGTTTTAGGTGATGAAAACATACATACATAATTTATTATTTTGTTGATGTTATATTGTTTAATACGTACGTACATCTATCTTCATAATTCCTATGTATTAATTTAGCATGCAAATATCTTAACACAAATTAGGCTTATATACTTGGGCTTAGCTATCCCAAGCCTACAAATTGATTTAGTAACCCGTTTATCAAAATATATATCAAGTGCACATAATTAGTAACGTACCCAACCTCTCATTGAAATGGCCATGCATGTGGTGTCAAATTCGAAGAATAAGTAAACGGTAAATAATCAAATCAAAAATCAAAACGCATATTTTATGTATATTTTCATTTAAAGACACCATGTACACTCCATTAGTCATCATCGACCAATCTATATATAAATACTTTTTTTATTAAACGACAAATGTTGAAACCAAGGACGATCAGATCAGAGCTAATTAATCTAACCGGGACGTCTTAAATCTTCTTCGACCAACCATATTGGATTCATCGTGAATAAGCTCAAGAAGATCTGGAATAAGGAGGGGAACGCTAGGGTTTGAAGTGAGCTTTTTAGTTAGGCTCAAAACTGTTGGGTTAAGTCTAATTAAAGATAAATATGTATTTATCATTTTCAAGTCTTCTCTAGTCCACTGCTGACTTGCTGTCAAGTCTAAATGTTAGACTAAAAATGTGTTAGCGCCAATGCTATTTCCTTAGCCAGAGGAGGTGTGTTACGTGGTGGCCTGCCTAATAGATAGGATATTTGTGTGAAAATTACAATAAACGTAGGGGCCATTATGCGGTCTTTACGGGGGAAAAATAAGGCCACATTGAAGATTAATTTGTATCTAGCCTCTCCAACCAACTTTCATTAAAAAAAAAACAATATCAATAAAAAAAGATATGAAGCAAGAAATATAAGTACTGCAAGAGTAAATATGATCTTTGCCTATTTCTTTTTCATTGATATCACTATGAGATAGAGATGCCTTATGTAGTCTAGTTAATTGTTAATCAAGTCATCACTTTACTATTAAACTTGTTTTTAAGAAGTTGTATGTATTTTCACTTTGAGTAATTTGTGATAGAGTTAATTAGATGCTTTAACTGTGCATCTGCATTTCAATAGAATTTTGAAATATCGGTGAAAAACACAAATTAAACAAGCAATAAATTAAAAAGAGAAAAAGGAAAGAAAAAGAAAAAATATGGGCAAGTTTGAAAGTATAGGTCCTTGGAAGCAATTTGGTAAAGTTGATCTGATCACAAGTCTCATTTAGGTTTTTTAAAATTGGGGGCGAATCGGAAACTGAACACAAAATTCCACAAAAAACCTCTGAAATCCAGGCCGGAACACCTGACGAAATTGCAGACCTACATACACTCCGACGACTAATGAAAGGCGGCGCCGGTAGAAGGAAGAGTATCAGCTCCGACCGTCCACCGCCGCCTCCTCCTCCTCCTCGTCCCCGGAACGACGCCGTTCCCCCCGGGAACAACGAGGCGGAGTACTACGACCAGAACGGCGGTGAACAACAGCAGCAGCCGTGGCTTCTGAATGACGGTGGCGGCGATAGGTACGAAGATGAGGAAGATGATGAATTCGACGAGGATTATGAAGATCAATCCGGTGACCTCGAAAACGAAGGGGATGTGAATGGAGGAGGTGAAGTTGAAGGCGAGGAGGCTGTGGAGCGTCCTAAGTTAGCTGAGGGTTTCTACGAGATCGAATCCGTACGGAAGAAAAGAAGTCGCAAGGTTTATTATTATTATTATTATTATTATTTTCTTCTTGAGTTTGCTAATTCATTTGTTATCTTCATTTTCAATCTCTATTTATGAGTTATGACCACATTTTTCTTACTTGTTGTTTTTTGTGTCTGAATTTACGACTATCGGTTGCTTCTGATCCTTTGCTTGTGGAATAAAGGGTAAAATTCAGTATCTCATCAAATGGTAAGTGCTCTGATTGTCTAGGTTGTGATTCGCATACACATTATAACTTGCATTATGTTTTGTGACTTTTGTGAATTAGGAGATTTTTCAAATTGTCAGTTTAGAACTTTATGAGTAGACGCAATCATTAATTCATTATTCATACTAGTTTTGAACCCTATGTTGTTCCAATTGCAATTCGCAGCCCCTAAGTATCAGTATGCCTTTAGATTGCTTTTGGAATCTTGGAATCAAGTCTAGCTGTAATTAATGTAATTGAGCTTCTACAGAACTTCAATTTTGATTCTGAATTTATGAATCTTTACCCTCAATTATTAGGTTGTTTTAACGTGAAGTTCTTTCATTGTAATGTGCCCTTTGTTTACATACTCATATGAATGAGGATAGTTAAATAATTTGTGATATAATTTATGTTCATATGCCTTTTGTGAAGGCGCGGATGGCCAGAGGCGGCAAACACCTGGGAGCCTGTAGAGAATCTTATGTCCTGTTCAGATGTAATTGATGCCTTTGAAGAGAGGTTTTCCTTTTATAGTCTCTTTTTTGTTGTGTGTTTGAATATACAAAGGGTTGATCTGGGATCACTCAAGTTATAAGAACTGGATACAGTTTGTAATGTGTAGATTAAGGAAGTTTTAATTATCTCCATTATTTTTTTACAAGCACATATTTGGGCAGTACCTCTTGAGTCTTGACAGTTTTATAGTTTTAAACACATGCATGATGCGTGGCTTACATTATATGCTCAACCTTGAGCGTATCCCAAACAATCCTTGGTAATAATGAGAGAATCTTTTGTGATAATTTATGCTTTCTTCTTGTTTGATGAAATCGGAAGAATGAGGTCAGGAAAACAAAGATCAAGCAGGAAACATAAGCGCAAGAATGCAGTTGCTCTTCAACCACAGGCAAAGAAGAAGAAGCATCAGCAGCCACAACAGCAGCAGCAGCAGCAGCAACAACCGCAAGGATCTCCTGCTGCTAGCTATGATGTGCCCTCTGTGAAACTCAGAATCATTGAAGAACCTACGCCAAATGTTAGTGGGAATGATCCCACCTGTAGTAAATGGGCAGAAAGCAGTGCTAAAGGCATGAGAAATGTTAGAAAAGCGAAACATTTGAGTGACAATGGATCTTTAGTGGTTTCCCAACAACCTGGAGAATCAAATGAGACAAACGAGTTGAATTTGAAGCTAATTGAACTGAAAGGTACATCTTCAACTGATAAAGAAAATATAAATGGGGTTGCGGTAAATATTCAAGAAGTTCGATCTGGTGAAGGAGTAAGTCCTTCAAATGGGATTGCAGATGTGAATGGACAAAATTCTGTTTGGCTTAGTCGTAGCGGTGGAGCTAAAAGAAGGAAATCTGGTACTGTGAAACGGTTTAAACAAGATTCAGATCCAACGGTAACTAAAGATGGACATGATGCAATGGAAAGATTAGCCGGTGGGAATGGTGTAGTAGTTGAACATCGGGTTCAAAACTTTGAGCAAGTAGGAACTTGCTATGGTTCAATGAATGTAGTAGATACTTCAAAAAGCATGTATGCCATTACCCAAATCATCAAGCCAATCGAATATTCTATATCCACGCTTAATGATATGCAGGATATCCTGGTAACCTTTTTGGTCCTTAGGTTTGTGCTCATCTCTCTCTTTTTCTCTTTTTCTGTTTTATATATGACTTCACATCTGCTAGGGTAGTTGATATAGTTTTTATACATTTTGCAGCAGATGCAAGATGATTGCAATTATAAGGAACTAGAAGTTGTAGTAAACCTAGAGGCTAGATAGACCTTTCTCTATTGTTATAACGGAGATATTGAAAATTTTGTTAAAAGATAAATGGTTATTGTATAATATAGAATCCTGGAGTAGATGGTAGTATAGAAAGGCCATTGATTGTTATCAAGTTTTGATATATAGGGATAAATGTTTGGAACATGTTCAGATGTAATTTGGGATGAATTAGGCTCAAGAATACTTGCTTTTGATCCTCTATGCTAGGAAGCAAGAACAGTAGTGTTTTATTTTTTACTAATCATCATATGTTTCGATAAGATACAAAGTTTTATCCAAAGAACGCCCTTCATATTTGTATTTTCAAAGCAATTTTAAATCGGTACAGCATTTTCATTTTAGAAGCATGAAATATTCATTCATAGATATATTAATAGATTATCATTATTAATGGGAAATTTGATGATTTAGTGTTGGCAACTATTTTAATAGTTACTCGTTTTAGGTGAACCTAAGGTTGCGTTTGGTTGTGGAAAACGTTTTCCAGTTTTCCATTTTCAGTTTTCTAGAAAATGAAATGGGTTTTCCATTTCTAGAAAACACTTGGAAAATTTTGAAAACGCGATCTAACCAAAAGATGTGTTTTCCATTTTCTGGAAAATAGAAAACGGAAATTGGAAAACAATGCAAAACTATTTTCCAAATTTAGTTAAAAGAATGGAAAACTGTATTTTCTGTTTTCTAGGAAATTTTTTTCAGAAAACTATCACTAGAACGCGTTTTCTGTTTTCCATGTTTTCTTAGAAAACAGAAATGGAAAACACCCCATGTTTTCCACAACCAAACGCGCCCTAAGCTTTTCTACAATAGGATCATAATATGCTAGGGGTTTAAACTGGATTGCACAGTATTTAGAGTCAAGAATGAACATGGGAAATACTTGCTCACATACTGTCTTATATAGACTAGGTATTTAGGGACAAACATTTTCCACAATCCAAAAGCATAGAGCAAGAAATTATTTCCATATTTAGGGGTTTGAACTAGATTGCACAGTTATCGTTTAGATAACTTTAATGATATTAACTTTGACTTAAACAGGTCAGACGGAAAAGAAGTGATGGTGGATAATAGATACCTCAAGGCTCACTATCCTCTCCTGGTAAGGTTTTCTACTTCTGCCTCTCCACCCCCAAAAAAATATATATAGTTGGCAAAGGCGTTAAGTTGAGGCACAGGCAAAACACCTTGCAGCCATCCAGGCACTCTGTCAGAGTTTCCGGCCAGATCACGGTGAAACTCTGTAATTTTTGGCCAAACTGTTCTAGAACAGTCAAAAATGGTCTGGAATCAATCTAAAACATATTAAAGTAGCCCTAAACAAGACTAAAACATGTCTAAAACCCCTCAAAATGTATGTTTGTTATATGTGCCTTGCTTATCTTGGGCCCTCACTTTTTATGGGTCTTGCGAGGCTCACCCTTTACGCCTTGATTGCGCCTTTGACAACTGTCCAACAGAAGAAAAAAAGGATGCACACATCAAGCAATTCTTTTATACATGTAAAAGCAAGTTGAGTTTTATACATATGAAAACAAGTTCAGTTGACCAGAAACACCTTTTCTCCCAACTTATATAACTAAACTAACTAGTGTCTCAGTTATGGTTCACAGAAATAAGATTTTTTTTAAAATAATCTAGTTTTTGGACCCATAAGACATTAAGACCCGTTTACAAAAGAAATAGAGGCTGAACCAACTCATTCATATAAGTAAACGGGTCGAAATTGCCACCAAATGATGTATACATTTTGTTCGCTTATACATGTTTGTAAATGATGACAGTTAATTAACTTCTATGAGCAACATATCCAGTATACCAGTCCCTCTGAATGAGGATGCAGATTTTGGATTTAAGATGCAGGATAGTTGGTGCAAGCAGTAAATAGTAACATGTAATTTATAATGGTAATATATTTTTTCTTTCTTTTTGGATTTATGGTTGGGTTTAGGAGACTATTATCTTTGTTTAAGATCTATATTGTTTGCATTAGATGCTTAGACTATTATCTTTAATGTGGCATGTATGTAATTTTTCGGTCAATATAAGTGTGTACCCTTGTGTATCTTTATCAGTAAGACTTTTGAAGCTGTGTGCTATATTTGCCTTTTGGTCTTGGATTGTAATGTTCTTTTTTGTATATAAGTCGATAAAAAGTATTTCGGGTCAACCCACTCTTTTAAACCCCCGACTCAACAGGCTTTTAAAGTGGGTGTAATGTAGACGTCTGACCAACTCATGGTTCCATTTTACTCGCTATATACTTGCATCGTCTTCACAAGGAGGGGCTTAGATCGATCTGCGACTTCAGCTTCGGACCGATACATATTCTTGAAAGGTATACTTGTAGTAGTGATTTGCGTTAAAAAAAGTTGTAAAAAAACATACCGTCTTCTATTGAATGAGAAAGTTCACCATTAAACTTTGAATCCTTGAACAGTTGAAGAGAAACCATTCTATAACACATCTATATTTCAATGTCTTATATGAAATGAAATACAGGATGGATATGAAGGCTTAAACTGATTGCGACACAACATTACATTCTTTACAAAACACCAAACATCCGGCAGGTGGGAATATAAATTAACCATAACAAAACAACTTCATTTCTATTTTATATTGTTGTTGTATGCTATCTCTTAGTAACAATATTCTGCGAAAAAAAACTACTTTTTTGTTTGTTTGTTTTTGTCCTAAATATATATATAATAATCGTTGATTAAATAGTTATAATTATCTTTGTTGTCTCTTTAAACCTCAGATCCTCTGTTGGGCAACAACACAGTTTATCAACAAGAGAGTTTATCAACAACAAAAGCATCATTTTACTACACAAAAACACACACGTATATACATATATAGATGTATAATACATAACAAATTTTAAGCAAATGGAAGTTAATACATATTCAACCCATTTAATTAAACATATTGCTTCATCAATCTAAAACTAACTAAATAAATATAGATGTATAGATTTATAATGTCGACTCATTAACCTAACCGTTTAACTCAACTCATCTATGACCCATTTAACACGTTCTTAACTTGATTACAAATTTACAATCATATTTAACTCATTTAGATAAATAAGTTACATGGTTGTGTTCGAGGTAGAAACATGTACGGGTTGACACAAATAAGTAAATAAACAAATCTTTTATTATGCCTTCATCAATGTATATAAACAAATCTTTAAACTCAATAAATGTACTTATTGTTATAGAAAAATATATTAAAAGACTAATATATCAAGTAAAAGAGCATAAATTACTGTTCGATTTTTTAATAAAGAACTAAGGGTCTGTTTGGTATGTGGTAATGGAATGAATGTTGGAATGGAATGAGCGAGAGAATGGAATGGTCGAGGGAATGAAATAGATCATTACCATTCCATTGTCATGTTTGGTTACTATGTGGGAATAGAATAAATCATTTCTTTGCGTTGTTTAATGGTTACAACAAACGAAGTAATTGAATAGAATTTTACTAACATTTACATTTAAATTAGAATATATTTTATATATTTTTATTTTCTAATGTTTTAATTTTTAGTTTTTTTAACTTTTATTAATTAAAAAAAAACAGTTTAATTTATATTTTTAATATTGTTTTTATACTTTTTATAATTTAAGTTTATTTTTATTATTTTTTTTTGTTTTTATTTATTTATTTAATTTAATTTTAATTTTTTATTTTTCCCTTACATTTTTTTTAATTTTTTTTCTTTATACTCTTAACTTTTTCCCGTAAAACTTAATGAAGAAATCTTATTGGAAATGAAAATTTCATTCCATTCCTTGAGGGAATCGAAAAAAAACACCCCTCCCCTATGAAATGAAAATCTTTAAAAATAGAAGGAATCTCATTCCTTATGTAATGGTTCATTCCATTCTAATGTGCAACCAAACATGTCATTTTTCATTCTCACGTAATGACTCATTTCATTCCACCTTCATTCCTGCGTACCAAACGCTACCTAAAGCATACGAGTCTTTTGACTAAATTAAACGAATTTAATTATTTAACTTAATACGAAAAACCTAACCCTAAAAAACATTTTTTATTTTATTTTTGTATTTAACGTCATGATAACTGATATAAATATATAGTTATATCCATTTGACGGGCTTACCCAATTCCTTTCCGATGATATAAACGGGGGTCGTTCTTGGGTTCGGTCGCTATGATATGTGAATTTGAAACAGTAGGTAGATCCAAGATAACCAGTCTTGATACACCACTAAACCGGATTGTCGTTAAAAAAAAAGTTATATACGACAGCTTAATTTATAATCATGTGGCCGTTTTCAAGTCAACTTGAGGAGGAACATGAATTATTGTCATATTTTAGTGAAAATGTTTTTCTAGAATTTTGATTTATATTCTTCTTTTGTCAATATGCTTCGTTTATTAAAATGTTAAAAAGAAAGTTAGAAATTAAATTAGTGAAACCGGGTGGAGGGAGCATTTCCAGCCAATCAATTTCACAATTTTGGCTATTGCGACTTTTATTTTCAAGCTTTTGTGACTATTCTAAGAGTTTTCATGTGTTTAAGAGTTTTCATGTGTTTTATTGGTTTAGGCTTTAATGTTCTATTCCTCTATATAGGCTAATAATATAAGAATTCAAGATATATAGTTATGATGAAAATAAAATGATATTTTTTTTTTATTGGTATAGAATTTATATACGTAAATCAATTTCTCTTAGAGCAACTGGTATACTTGGCGTAAAGCGGTAAATGACGGCGTGAATAGGCGTGGTCACCAACTCACCATCCCTTTCTGCCGTAAAAACATTGCGCGGAACTTAGACGCCGGATTCTTCACATACGTGAAGTTTGATAACGTGCCTTTCATCCACTTTCACGTGGATCATATATATTTTATTACAATTAAACTAAATAATTATTTAGGTGAAAATTTGTTTTTTCTTAAATAAATTTTACATGCTAACATTTTTAAAGAAATAAAATTCGAAGTCCTTTTTAGTTTTTTTTTCTGAACACAACGGTATAAGTTTGAACGAAAAGGGACTAGTTTTTTTTTTTAATTTGTCTCGTGAGCGCATTTGGATATGTTCTATTTATTTTCAAGTTATCGTCATTTTTTTAATATTAATGTAGTTTTATTTGTATTTCAATTCCAATATTAAAAGAATCAAAAAGAAAAAAAATAATTATATAATTTTAATTGTTTGTTAATTTGAATCATTAAAAAACACGAAAACAGAAAGAAAAAAAAAGAACGAAAATAGAAAAAAAAAACAATAAAAAATTATGACCACACCACATGCATGGATATACCACCGTATATGTGGTGTTGGCATGTGGTTCAGTCATCGCCTACATGGCGATCACATCACATGGGTATACCCTATGCCTTTATCTTATTATGGATTATAAAATACCATCAATATAATTTAAACTTAAAAGTGATTCACGTGATTCTAATACAAAACCTATAATAGTAATACAGATGTGAATTTATGTTTGTTCATGAGTCACGGCACCGTTTGGACAAGTCACTATTGTGACACTGATTACAACCATCACGTACATTTTTATTTTTTATTTTTTTGAAAAGCAACCATCACGTACATAATATATAAGATGGTAACGTCAATAACTAATGAAGTGATGTGATCATGTGAATAGTCAGTCAGTCAGTCAGTTTGTTGCTAAATAACCGTAAGCGTGTTGTTTTGAAAAGTGACGCTTTCCGTCGCTAAAAAAAGCATCATTAATGCAACTCATGAAGTGTCGCTATTCTTGACAAATCACTCGACTTGCCAAACATCTTTCCTATTCTCCAAAATCCAACCTTTTCTATTTTGGAAATTTTCACGACATATACCGTGTTAACAAATCAAGACCAATCACACCCTTATCGTACGTGGGTGGTTACTAGAAAAGGTTTACGAACAATAAAAACAATAGTGATTTTCACTAGGTTGGTGATTTTACAAAAAGACTTTTGGTCCAATTGTATCTCGATGAGCGTTAAGGTGGTGTCTCTCACTCTTAAAGAAGTAAAATCAAGATTTGGCTTTCTTTTTATAAAACTCGTACGAAATCGACCCATAAAATTTAGTTATTTACAAAATAGATGGGCTGAATCATCAGTTTTTTATTTATTTATTTTTTTTAATTTATGAAATTTGATTATTTAGACTCGGTTTCATTAGCTCACGTCCTTTCATTAATTCATACGCTATGTTTTTGCTTTAATCGGTAAATTTGAATTATGGATACGTCACTGGCTTCACCTAATCATTATCACTTTCCGAGCACACGACCTGAGAACCACCTCATGAGAAAACTCATCATAAATGAGAAAACTTCATGGCCCAAACATAACCCGTTTGACCTGATTTTTTTTTACTTTTTTTAAACATATTAATGATTTAAAGTTATAGTGGGGTGTCCGCACGATGCGGCGGAAAACGCAACACAGTATTACACACACTGACAAATTAATTTGTAAAGTATCATTTAGATTTAATGCATTAATGAAAATGTATATTCATATAAAATTAAAATAATTTTTTTAATTTAGTTAAATATTGCAACAAAATTAAATTTTAAAATTAATTTCGCTATTAGTTACTTTTTTTATATACTTAGTAACATAATTAGAAAAAGACGATCCCCCCCCCACCCCCACCCCACTTCTTAAACTCTTAATTTTTTTAAGTAAATGACAACTTTGTACGTCATACTCAAATGTATTATAACATAGTATAGATACATATTATAATTTAATAACAAAATCTTATATGAATTTCTTTTTTAGGTTTTAAACTTTGATAAAAAATACAACTATCAATTTAATTTATAACATAAGCCACATTAAAAAATATATATATAAAATATGAATTAAATTGATTAAACGGGTCGACCCATCAACGCAATGGTTGACACAAACATAACCCATTTAGCTAAGCATGTTTAAAGGTTCGACGTAAAACTAATCCAAACCCGTTTATACTAAACCCTGACACGTGAATTTATAGTTGGATTTGTGTTGAGTTTTTAAATCGTGTCTAAAATTCACACCATTAGACGTGCCCTAAACCCACTTAGGCCATGATTGTTCACTGGTTGGATTTGTGTTTAAGTTTTCAAATCGTGTCAAAAATACTATAAGAAAACGATAATCAACCAATTTTTTATTTTTCACAGTTAAATTTAGAGTATTTCGCGTATTAATTATGAATAGCGTATGACACTCTTTTTTATTGGTTAATTTTAATGTTATTTGTTATTGCAAGTTTATATCAGTTAGGTTACCATGACCTCGATTATATATTTATTATGTATGTGATATCATTCTATAGGTGACTACCAAAAATGTAAAAACAGAAAAGAATTCATTTTTCTATTATCGCATGAGGAACATTAAAATAAAAAAATTTGACATGCATGCAACTATATTTATATTTTATTTCTTCACATCACATGTGTCGTCATTTTGTCAGAATCATCTGTCTTTCTTTTCGTATCAATCATGTCAAAATGTTTCCTTCTTTTTCTTAGGCTATCCGTAGAGAGGCGCCATCTCCACAAAAATACCTAACATAGCGCCCCTATGGCGCCCTCCTCCACCCCCTTTGGCGCCATGTTAGACATGATATGCAACGGCGTTATGTTTATCACGCCCCTCCCTGATAGAATTAATCTTGATTTAGTGTTTAGTTTATTTAATAGTTTAATTATTAAGTATTATAGGGTAAATAAAATTAGAGATAAGTATGAATTAGTTTCTTAAATATTCTAGAAAGTAATGATCTAATGTTTGAGTCGGCTAAGTGTGAGTATTTAAATAGGTCCTTGTTATGTATTTTGCTTAACCCCACAAAATCAATTGAAAGTCTAGTTTTATTCAAAGCATTACGTGAATATCTTGTTCAATTTCTAGTTCATTCATCATCCAAATATCAATTGTGTCCAACAATTGGTATCAGAGCATAAGGCTCGTATCGTGGGATCGGAGGAAGAAGAACGAGTTGAACGAAACCCTTGTGAAGAGGAGAACTCGATGCTCAAATTGTGTGTAGAAGTGGTTCAGCTGCGACGAATTTGCGACCAGAATCTGCTTTAGTGACAACAATAAAAATTAGCGACGAAAATTAGCGACCAGTTCTGGTTTTAGCGACCACAGCGAAGATCAGCGACGAGATTATAGATCTGCGACCAGATTGGAGATCAGCGACAAAATTTGCAGATTAGTGACCAGAACCTACAACTAAGATGTTTTAGCGACCAGATTTAGTCGAGGAAGAAGAACGGCCCTGTGTGAGTCGAAGGAAAGCTGTGTGTGCATCGAAGACCTAAGTGGTCTTGTCTATGTGACATAATCAAAGAGGAGACATGTGTGATCGAATCTAGAACTTAGCGTTCTAAGCTATGTGGTAACGAGAAGACCAAGCCTGTGTGAACTTGGCCTTTGGACCTGTGTGATCCAAAGAGAGAAGAAACCTGTGTGGTTTGAGACCGACCTGTGTGATCGGAGAGAAAAGACCGAGACCTTTGTGATCTTGGCTATTGGACCTGTGTGATCCAATAAGAGTAGATTCTGTGTGAATCAGAGATTCTGTGTGAATCGAGATTCTTTGTGAATCGGTAGTAGAGGAGACATAAAACCTAAACTGTGTTATTTGGGTGTGATATGTGTAAATATATTTGAGTGTTTTTTTTTAAGAGGAAGAGCATGGAAGCAAAAGACCCAAGACGATGGTTAGCGGTGGCAAAGTGGGTGCTACAGGTGTTACGAACGAAAGGGGTGAAGATCGACCAAAGAAGCCGATTGAAGTTGGTTGGTATTCCGATGGCTTTGGACAACATTGTGGTGACTAAAGGTGGTGGTGCTCTAGCTGAGAGTATTAAACCTGTTGTGAATGATGTTCCGGTTACTCATGAAGGTGATGATTATATGGATAAAAGTGAAGAGTATATTGGACAGTCGTCTACTCAAGTGGTGACAACAAAGTATAACAATGGAAGTGGCGTTATAATGCATAATAAAAGTGGCGTTATGATGCATAATAATGTTGGGTTGAATGAGAGTGTAGGTGGACACCCAAAAGTTAATAAGAAAGGTGATCAAGGAGTTAAGACAGGTTGCGGGTCAGTGGTTCTTTCAAGCCTAGATGGATTTCGCACGTTTACTAATGAGGAGAAAAGACATAAAGTAAGATGTAAGAGAAAAAAGAAATCATCTAGGAAGAATAAAGAAGATTTTAGCGGTCCGAGAATTAAAGTTAACGAGATGCGAGTACTATTAGGGCTCCAAGATCAAGGAGGTACCTATATCAAGATTAAGGGGGAGAATGATAGAATTAATCTTGATTTAGTGTTTAGTTTATTTAATAGTTTAATTATTAAGTATTATAGGGTAAATAAAATTAGAGATAAGTATGAATTAGTTTCTTAAATATTCTAGAAAGTAATGATCTAATGTTTGAGTCGGCTAAGTGTGAGTATTTAAATAGGTCCTTGTTATGTATTTTGCTTAACCCCACAAAATCAATTGAAAGTCTAGTTTTATTCAAAGCATTACGTGAATATCTTGTTCAATTTCTAGTTCATTCATCATCCAAATATCAATTGTGTCCAACACTCCCCCTAATTTCTCATTGGTTGTCTTCCTTTTCTCCAGATTTAATTGGTTTATGTTTTTTTCTTTTTAATTAATATATAATAATTGAGTAAATAATTAGAAGGGGTTATGAGGGGTTATGACTACACCACTTTGCTTATAACCCCCCTTTGATGAGGTAGATTCCACGTGGCGCATAACCCCCAAGGGTGGGGGGTTATGACTACGGATAGCCTTATAAACAATGAAAAGGATAAGCAGGAGTAAAGATTGTAGTGCGGGTTGCGTTCATCTTTTACTCTTCAACTGTTACCGTGAATGTAACGCTTGTTAAAGTGGAACGCAAATAAAATATAAATTTAAAATGACTTCAACGACATGCTAAACAAAAAAAAATAATCTATTTTCTTTTTCTTCTTTATTGTTTTTACTTTTATTTTTTCTTTTCTTCTCGTGATATATAGAGTTGAGGGTCTTTAAGAAAGCAGAATCTTTAAGACCTTGCTAACAGTTAAGTTGCTATTATTAAGATTTTACTGGGTATGATTAATTGAATCAAACGCTACCAGGTGATATCCAACTATATAGTGGAGTCATGTGACCTTATCACGCAAAGTATTCATAACCATCTCAACTTTGTATATAGTTAAATAACTTGTGTATTAAAATGATTAATTAAAGATCAATATTATTATTATTAGTATAGTAATATAAAATTTTTATAAGTTTAAATAACAAGCCATTTTAATATATACTTGACCTTTTATTGCTATTAAAAAGGAGAGCATTTTGGTCATTTTGTTTTACGTTGTAAGTGATCAGTGTGTAATATGTATTCATATCTATGTTTTATATTTTAATTCGTTTTGTTTTTATTTTATCATTGTTTTATGTATTTTAAATACACAATGGTGTTATTTCACACCGTGTTTTTTTAGAACTTATTATTTTATAAAATTATATATTCGAGTCACTTTGTTATATTTATCTGTCATTGCGTTTTATGTTTTAAATTGTATCGTGTTATTATGCAATTGTTTTTTGTGTATTAGTTAGATTTGTTGTTATTTTATTATTATGTTATAATAGTGTTATTTCATAATTATGTTTTTTAAAACTAATCTTTTAGAAAAAACACATGGCATTCAAGAAAACACAACGATGAATAGAAAGACACAATAACACGTACCCTGGACCATGCAAGGAGTTAAAAAACATAATTTTTTATTTTTATATATAGCAATACTATAGTCATTTTAAAGATAAAAACGTATGTTTTTAGCGTGTATAAAGTTATAAACGTATAAAAAAGTAAAGAAACTTGATAAAGAGTAACAAAAAGTTGATTATGACTAAAATGTTATTTATATATCTCTTTTTCCATTCAAAAGAATTGTTTTTCCACCATTTGTCTTCTATAATTTGATCTCACTCATTAATTTATTGAAAATTAATAACATTTAACACTCTTAAATTCTTCTTAAACTTTTTAGAATAATTAATAATAGTTTTTAATATTTTATTTTTACTATCTAGTATATATAGTTAAAATATGATTATCAATATACTATTATTTTATTATCTACTTAAAATTAGAATATCATTTTATTTATTCCTCTTTTATTCGTTATTAACTATTTAATATTTTATCAAAATGTATCTTATTGTTGGCAAAGGTTTTGTTTTTTAAATGGTGAGGGTTTAAACCTCAGTTCTGGGGATTTTTTTAAATATATATCTTATTTTTTCAGTGTGTCCGGCCAACAGAGAGAACCTAGTTTGTAACAGTTAAATTATAAAATGGTGAAAAGTAAAATAGCCATATGTGATTATATATTTATATATAGACCTACCATGTGATATTAATATGAAGTCCTATGGTGTATCACTTAGCTAGATCACTTCTGAGAAGAAGAAGAAGAAGAAGAAGCAGCAAATGGAGACTAGAGGTCCATCACCAATTGTTCCTTTTCTCATGCTCAATGTTTTTGCCATCATAATCTTCAGTTCCATGGTGGAAAACTTGGTGCTCATTCCTTTCTTATTGATGCTTGTCATATACTTTCTTTCTTTCTTCTTTTCCACCCATCAAGAATATTCTTCATCTTGGACCTCAAATCATCATGAAGGTGCTGTTGCTGCTACTCATGAAGGAGATTCAGCTTTCGGATTCGGGGCGTTTCTTTTGGTCATCATATGCCTTATTTTGTGCCAAATCATATGAACTTGATTGTTTTCATATCGTATTTGATGTTATATAGTTATTGAAGGCTGTAAGATATATGGTTTGATAGCGCGCTTTCAACAAGTAAGCTTCTATAAGCGCATCATGTTTATTGTAATTAATGTTAGACGTTTTCGTGCTTGTAATCAAGTAATTTAACTGTCAAGAGTTTTCGTTTTTTAACCATGAGAACTCGTTATCAAAACCAAACGGTTCAAGTGAAACCAAAAGGGTCTAAGATCTAAACAAATAGAAACTGTATAAAAGTGATAGGGTTTAAATCTAGATGTTTTAAAGAGTTTTTTACTCTTACCACTACACTACCAATCCAAATGACAATTCAGCTGAATTATTTCTTCCAATTTTACATTTTTAAAGGAAGAAAAAAATAACAAAGGTTGAGGACCTAACTTATATGTTTTAACTTACAATCATAAAATCGAAGTGAATCAAACACATCGTTTTTTTGGAGCCGCATTGGTTTTTTGAGCCCTAATTTCTGATGATGAAGAAGAACAAAAAGATGAGGGATACTTTTTTTGTTTAATTAGACAAAGGTTACGAAATGATAAAATTGCCCCTCACTTAACGGACTGATTGTAACCTTCTTAGAAAGAAATGACATTTTCTAAAACAAACATATAAGTATGTAACTTAAATGATGTATGGTATAATTAGGTTACTTAAAAGACCTAATCCATAATTTCTATAAAATATAAAGTACATTTTCTGTAATTTACTACTTAAAAAATAAAAGACATAGTTTATGAGGGGCTTAAGGGTAACTAAAGTAAAGCTAGGGCTTTAGTTCTCATCTGAATGGGCCTCGGGTTTAATATTTTAGTTTACTTTTATAAGTCTTAAGCACGAATAGAAAATAAGATTTAATTATAACATTATCTTTGAAAGGGCCCCCGAATTTTTAACGCATTTTGAGCTCTAAAACCATTAACCGCCCTTGAAGTAGTTTATAATAAATATGTAATAAAAAATATAGATGCAGAATCCTTTTTATTTTTTGTTTATAAAGGTTGATTCCAAAGTCCAACAGCAAGTTGACAAGAACAAGAATAAAGTTAACCAAAAAGTAAGGGATAAAGTTTAGGTTAACTTTCAGTCAAAACATGTTTGTGATCCTGAAATAATAACAAATTTAGAAGTCGAGGGGGTGAATAAATAAGGAATAGAAATGAAGGGAGTAGTATGGAAATTTGAAGTAGTATTACTACTATGTTAGCCTACCAATAGTGACTAGTGTTACTATCGGCGGGATTTACTAAGTACGTTTGTTGTTGTAATTACTGTTTTGTTAAATATCTAGAATGGTTGGATTGATCTGAGGGGTCATAACACTTTCAAATTGAAATATTCAATTGGTTCACTTGAAATTCAATCGGATACAGCATAGACAACAATCGAAAAACCGAAGTATATTTTTGTGTGATGTTTTTCAAACCAGAGAGAACAGAAAGGTTGTCGATTACTTGGCCTTATGTGTGCGGACCTTTCATGTGTCTCTTCAAGCACAACCTCGCTCCATCGAACGTTTTGCCGATGGTTGTTTGCCACCGTTATAACGTCTCTGTTGCTGGCGTAGGCATTTACCTCTTTCTCTCTCTTCAAAATGTAAAATCTTTTTTTTTTCAAATCAAGGACACACCGAATAACAAAAATTTGCAATCATATATTTATTAAATCCCATAATCCGTAACTTAATTTATTTTACATTTGTTTGGGCTTGGGGATGTTAATTAATTATGTTTTTGGGCTGGGGCTTTATTAACTAAAATATATATGTATAAACAAGGAGCACATTATTCATATGGCACGTACGATAAATTACTAGGCCAGGGCTATTTCTAGCGATCGATCTGAATGGCGGAAGAGGTTACTTTTGATGTTCTTGAGCACATACTCGTAGGACTGGATGATGTGAAAGATTTAATCCGATGCAAGAGTGTATGTAAGTCATGGTACTCTTTTATATCGAGTCCTCGCTTTGTTAAAGCTCACATGAAGCATGATCGTGAGAATGTTGGATACAGAAGGATCAGTTTACATTACTTAGCTTCGAATGATAGAAGCAGTTTTTGCGGCAGCTCTATGTATGTTGTTGGTTCTTGTGATGGCCTGGTATGCGTCTCTCCTACGGATGTTGAACTTGATGTGATCAATCCTTGGACCAGAGAGATCAGGAAACTGCCAACGCCTCTCCATGAGCCTCATGAAATACTTGTATTTATCAGGCAGGTGGTAATCCTGGGTTTCGGTTATGATGCGTGTTCAGATGATTACAAGGTTATAGCAGGGTTTAGGAATAGGCTTTCCGAAGAGCGAACCTTTTTTTACATGTTGGCACTGAAATCAAACGTCTGGAAACTTATTGGGGAAGTCAAGTATAAGAGCTTTTGGAATCCTTATGGCATCTTATGTGGTGGCGCGCTTCACTGGTTTATGAGAGCCGGAGATAAAAAAGTTATTATGGCTGTAGATTTATCTACAGAGGAATGTAAAGAAATCCCCCAACCTGCAGGACCGGAATATGAACATGGTGGCTTTTATGATCACAGTCTCGGGGTTATAGAAGAATGTCTCTCCATATCTTCCTCTCATTTTAAATGGGTACTGAAAAACAACATACGGGAACCACAAATAATTGAGGGTATGAAATGGATAATGAAAAACAATAAGTGGGAAGTATACAATAATAACAATGAGGGCATGTATGATGATGTTGCACATTGCTTGACCTATCGTGAGGTGGGGGATTTAGAGAACTATAGTTATGTCTACGCTCATGATGATGGTAGACTTGTGCCCAGGACCGGTTACCATATATGTGCTAATATGTTTGTCAAGAGCCTCGTATCTCCCCACCCCAAGGTTTCATCTAAATGTTCCCCCTTTTTTGTGTCGCATATTATGTACTCGATAATAATACTACATTGTCCTAAATTTTTGCTTGTAATCCAATAGGGGCAGCTGCAGCGTAATGATGCCAAGGCCAACATGAGGAAGAGGAGGAGAAAGATCTTGCAAGAAAGATCTTGCAAGCATAAGAAAGAGGAAGAAAAAGAGATCTTGTAAGCATGATAGGGGCTCTCGTATTTTTTTATTATTCATAACATTGGTCAATTTTATTTATTTAATTTCCTAGCTAGGTGGTGTTGGTGGTAAGTTTTATTTTAACATCCAATTGGGTCAATTATTATGTCATAGTGAATAATGCAAACTCCGAGAAGTTGACATGTGATGGGTTTTTTTATTGACGGTGTTCGTGTGTAAGTCAAACTTGGAGTGTCAAATTCAGTATGGACGGTTACAATTTCGTCTCAAGAAGACTCACTCGGATATTACGATCGTTCCAAACACCATTAAAAATAAGTTTGTTGTAATCAATATCATCGTAATAACATGTAATATCTTAATCTAGTAAATAATATATGCAAGATGTATTCGTTTCTGGTGAAACAACTCAATTTGGCATACCAAAAGTCCTTCTCTGTTACACTAGTGGACTTATACGAAAAATACATATGTGTTACAGTAGTGGGCTTTGAGGGGTCCGGTCATATGTTAGCGGTTTGTTTAGGCTCATAGTACTTAAGCTAGGTGCAATTGTGCAAATCCATAACCGGTTATTAACCAATTTCTCTAACCGAACTTAACCGATTAAGTGCTAACCAGTTACTAGTTTTCAAACATTAACTGGTTAACATCCGGTGTTTGGACATCTCTAACACTTCATAATGTTTAGGTTGTATCTATTTACGTTTATGTAACACTAATTTTACTATTTGTATCAGTTTTGAATTATGGTTTCGCTATCACATATTTCTCATGTAATTAGCAAAGGCATCGTTACTATTTATCTATTTTATCTATTTTTATTAAAAGAAACCAGGTCGTGGCAAGTTGTAAGTCTAATATTATGCAAGTTTCTTTTATGCGTTTGATATGATGTTAAGGGAATATTAGAGGGTAGCCCAGCAAATGTTTTTGAAAAGAACTAAATTGGTATACACATTTTACACAAAATTGTATGTGATAAAATAGGATAAAGATGAGACTTCTAGTGGAATTTTGGAGCAGATAAGAATCCAAATGGAGAGATAATCCATTCAAGACACATATTTGCATTTCATGATGTTGCCATGGCTTGATTCTGTTTTTTGTCCTAGCTCAGAATTCAGATACATGCATACATACATATTTATACACATATATATATAACACATGGAGGGACTTATCCTATGATATTTAAAAACAACCATTGGTTCTAGTTCACACAGTAATATAGCAGAAAGAAAATGGATACCAAAAGTCCAGTATTAGTTCTTTTTCTCATAGTGAATGTTCTTGGTCTCCTACTTCTGAGTCCTAACGAACAAAAACTAGTAATGATTCCTGTACTTTTGATATCCATTATAGGCTTCTTTCCTTCATTCTTCCATACCAACAATTCATCTACTGATTCATTTGAGCTCAATTATGATGCTAATCATCAAGGCCAATGGGGTTTGGATTCAGAGACTTTCTTCTCATCATGATACCCACCAAATCACATAAACCTACATGTATTATATGAGTTATTGGTGTATAAGTGTGTGACTATGCATACAGTGATTTGGTTTATTACTTTATTATGTGCTTGTAATCAAGATTATGGTCAAACTCTATCTGCACATACTGCAGCAGAAGATTGGGCAGCCTGATGTCTTTCATAAGAATGTAATACTATTGCATAAAAACTTAATGAGTACTTGAAGTAGAAACCTTAATATCTACGCCTCTAAGGCATGGTCACCTTAGAAGAATATTCATTGAGAACTTGTATTTCAGATATATGAGATATTTACGCCCCAAAATCCGAGATACGCACATCACATGTTCTTTTTTACATAAGAAAAAAAGGCTTTATTTACAACAAAAAGTTGCACATCTCTAAACCTTTTGTAATTTCATCTCTTTCTTTGGTTGTTTTACATATTAGTCTCCTATAGACCCTAATTCTGACTGATTTTGAGCCAGAAGTACATGAGGTGGCCTTGAGGCACTTTACTAGTCGCCTCGAACATCAAGCACACCTTTTTTTTATAAAAAAAAGTATTGTGTGAAATCCTGCCAATCATGACTACTTTGTCCAAATTGGAATATTTGTACTTGGTGAACTACTCGATACAATTTGAGCTAACATGCAAGTCCCTTAAAAAGCTATTACTAAAATCATGTTATTTTTCCAGATATCCATGAATATTAAAGGCCATCTTAAATATCATGCTTCAATCACACAACAAGAATAAATTTACTCAATTTAGTTAAAAGAATAAAAATGTCATCCCTCTCCTACTACAGACCAAAATTGTGCTTTGCGCAAATTCACCAATAGACAAGTGAAACTGCATGTCTATGGAATAAACTATATGTTATCATGGTGACAAGCAACCATTATTAGCATTATCCAATAGGAATTAAATGCTGGTACCTTTAGATTTGTGTTGTGGTTGATGTAGGTTTACGAAAACGGAGCAAGGATCTGTTTTTGTTGTGGTTCTCTACCTCAGAGATCTTGTTGACCATTGATTGACTGAAAATACAATACGAAGTTATTCAAATTTAGCATACTTAACAACAAGCGATTGGGATATAGTTTGAAGATATACCTTGTTTTCCAAAACAGCTCCGTCAGGGATGACAATTTTTTCACCTGGTCTTGCATTAATGCTAACTAACCCCTATAAAATTGATGAATAAAAAAACTGATATCACAAAGACTTGTAGAAGATACCAACATTTTAATAAATTGATCAGTCCTTTCAAAATATGCATCACAACAAAAAGGAAGTCCAAGTTATGGATCAAAAAATATAGGAAGTCTTTAAGATTACATGATTATAAATTGCACAGATAAACATTTTGCGGTTCATATTATACAAAAGATTATGTTAAAGTTTGGAACAAAAGCGAAGAAACATGTCCAAACATTAAGGTGGAGTTTAGTGTACATTTAATTAAGTAAGCCGACAATCAGTGAAGTTTTGTGTAAATACTTGAGTTCCATATAGAGGTAGAAAGACGGACAGGCCAAGACGGTTGAATAATAGGTCAAAATGGATTAATGTTGAAACATGTCATTTGTCAACAATGTTCAAAACGGGTCGGGTTGGGTTGACAACAAATACATTGGGTCTATTTTTGAAATCTTTCTATAAATGATTAATGTGCTTAATTAACAATCATCTAATCTAAATATTTGAATAAAATGAGTTAAGAGATCGCATGCGATACAAAAAGACTTCAGATGTTTTTCACCCTATTTCCCTTTTAGCTGAAATTCCTCATTTGATTGTTTGACCCGTTTGAATAAAACACAACCCAAATTAACCAATTCATAAGTAAATGGTTCAATATTGCCACATCTAACTCACACCAATAAAAAGGTAGATTCTCATGTCAAGATGAACAAAGCTTTCAATGACATGTTTTTAACATTTTTTAAACTTAAATGCTTTATATGAAGAATCCAAGAGGGTGTAAAAGCCAAATTATCACAACGAGCTTTGTGTCTTGATCCTCTTTTATATATATATATTTAAAACGCAATGACAAAAATACTGACACTTTAATCTTTTCATTTTGGGTCCATAATTTTGTTTTTTTTGCACTATTGATATTATATATATTTAAAAAGTGAATGAGCTAGAATAGTATCGTTCTATAATTATGGGTTTAAGAGACTTTTTGTTTAAAGTTTAGGATATACGGTTCAGATTTTGTTTAAAAATGAGCCATGTTTGGGTACATTTATTTACTGTTTTGTGTATCAACTTTTTTTCTTCAACTTTTTTTCCAATTTTACAAATGGTTTCAATTATCTTATTGCTTAAAACTCAAGTGCTGGAACAGTACTTTATTTTATTGGACAAAGCCTGTCACGTGGCACTGTGAGTGAATTTTTTGTGTTTGCGAAATAATAACATTTTTTTGCAGAAGCTAATTAGGTTAGGGGGCAGCCCACCTGGTTAGGGCTTGCCGCGGCGGTGATTCACCCAGGCGCCCACCTGGGCTCGATTCTTGGGGCTGCCACTTTTTTAAAAAACATTTTTCAGCGAATTTTTTGTTTTTTTTTTAATTTCTTACTATATCTCGATTCTTTAGTGTTTAAGTTTAGAAGTTTATTATTGCTGCGATATATAGTACGTTAAAAACATGGTTGTGACGGATTGATTAGCTTTTTGTGTACATGTGATTCTGACGCCGCAACGCGTACAAATCTTAACATGAACACACAATGATCCCGGCCACAATGTGCTGGGATAATACCACTAGTTACACATAACTATTATACGTTATAGATGTTATGAGAGCAGCAGGACTTGCCAAACTCTGTAATATTGAAACTAGCAAATATTATGTATCATGATATAATGTGGGAGCATTCTTGGTACCTTAAGAATGACATCATTTCCAAACCAAACATCACCCGTGACCTTCAAGCTATCAAGATCAATGATGCTTGGAATTGACTTAAAACGACTTCCAAAGTCGGCTACCTACAGAGAAAAAATAAGAATGTGGCTGTAAAAATTCAATTGACAAGCATCCGTTAAGGTGTATTAAGAATCAAATAGATTATTTACTGACTACAAATGTCACCTTTTCAAATTCAGGACCTAATTCTATAGTGGGATTAACGGGGTTTATCCTAGCCTCGTTGCGTATAAGAATGCCTCCGTCACATTTGTACAAATCAGACTGCAGAAACACAAAATTGTATAAGAGCAGATCACTCAAACTAAAGTTTATAATAAATAGAAATGGTGGTCAAATGAGCTGAGCATGTAACGACTAAAAACAGGTGCTTTTTGGTACAGACTGAAACGGTCAGGGTGGACCGGGAACACTTTAGTTCCACAAATTTTAAATTTTTTGTTATTAATTTTAGTGTGTCAAATGTGATCAAAAAGTTATATTATATATAACCACCTTTATAAAAATGTCACAATTTTAGTTATTAACTTTTTCTGTTATTAATTTTAGTGTGTCAAAATTTTTGACCTACTTCACATGCTCAGACCATTTACATATTCCTTTTTAAGCTACTTTTTAAGTTTGCCTGTTAGAGACAAAACATAACCCAAAACAACCCATTAACAAGTAAATGGGCTGAAATCCCCAACCCTATGTATAATGTCACAATGATAACCTTAAATATAAGTAAATCTGATGTTTCCTCCAGTGGAAGATTTCGAGATACAGGAACAGCTACAGCAATGGGAGGCCTAAATAACTGGAGGATAAAAAAATATGAACTTGCATTTAGTCAGCATGCGATTTGGAAATAACTACGTAAACATGCACATGTTTACCTTTGTTTCCGGATTATTGGCAATAGAATTAATGTTTACCCACCTGTAAAAAAAAAAAATTGCATCAGAATATCAGATCAAAAAAGCATTCAAATTATTCAATACTCACGTATTCATTGTAGTGTTGGTCCTAAACTTTTCTTCCATCTCCATACAGTACTTGATTTTGTTCTGGATCAAATGATTCAGAATATCTACAACATAACATAAGGATCCCAAATCATATTATAAAGTTGGTTACTGGTTAGGTTCATACATAACATATTCGTATTTTACAGCTCATAGGATGGTTACTCATGAATACTTAAAAGTTCAAAATTAAAAGGATACTTGGGTCAACAACTTCAGCCAAATTATCTGAGTTCAACAGCAGTATGAACTCTTTACCCTGAAAACAAATCAAGGCTATCCTGTAATCATTAAAAAATACAGAACTAATGTACAAAAAATGATTTCAACTAACATTACCTGTGATAGTAAATCATCAAGTTTGCCACTCTTCTTTAAGGAAAGCAAAGCTTCCTTCTGGTCAAAATGAATTTTGACATCATTCTCTTGATGTTGATCCTATAACGCATAATATCCTTGTGAGATACAAGACATGCCAATAACAAAAGAAGCAACCATAAAAGATGTCAAAGAAAACAAACCTTGAGTAAACAGATTATGTTTTTCTTGGATTGTTTCTCCACGATCTATATAAAAAAACCGCAGATTCATTAGACATATAAATGCAGAATAATGGGAATCAAGAAATTTCAGTTACCTTCAAAATGTCATTATGTGTATTGACATCATCATTCATCAGAAGCAGAGGAACATCACATCCATATTTTGAATTCAGAGACTACAAACAATTCTAAGTAAAAATTTTGAACTGGACATAAATCGACTATAAAAGCTTCAAATTGAAAGGCAACGTAACAATTCAAAAAACTTACCTCAATATAATTACCGAGTAAATCTAGATATGTCAATCCATTAGATATCTCGATGGCAGACCTGCAGGAAGTATATGAGTATACATACCACTATACTTGATATCAACAAATCCAAGAATTATTAAAATGCATAAACATATGTCATAAATCCATACTTGGGCCCATCAAAGCCCATATTGGTCCCTTCACTGTCATTGATCCTAACAACAACAAGTTTGTCCAGAAGCTCCTTGATTTTTGATGGATCTGCATTCAGAAAAATATTACAACTATATAAAGATGGGCATAAACAATTGTTAAGTGAAACAAAAATTATAAGCAAAGTAGCAAACAATCAAAAGAGAAGTAAACCAAATCAGACAATTACCATCAGAAGCAGGGGATAAGCCTTCATATGGTAGAACTAACAATTCATCATTTATACCATCTATCTTAATCTTATCAACTGGTAGAGCAGCCTCCCTTCAGTGCATTATTCATCCACAACAAAATTTGTCATTCATCTCAAATGAAACTCAAACATCATCAAACATTTGCATCAATATATTCTTACCGAATTTCCGGCTCTTCTTCTTTAACTACCACCTCCCCTTTAGCTGCTGCGAGTTTCTTTTGCTCGTATTGGATAGTTTTGGTGATCAGATTACAGAACAAATACACAAACTGCACTGAATCATTTGCTGGAATAGGATATGTGATTTTCTTAAACGTTTCCAATGGCATACTCGGATCCACCAGTCTGAAATTAAATTTTTGAATCATTAACTGTACCCTTAAATTCAGATATTCAACAGAAATAAGACATGCAGAAACCAAAAAGAAAATAAAAAATGGAAGTACTAACCCAACAATTGGAATCTGCAACCTGGTAGCTTCAAGGATCACAGAAGACTTCCGTTCCGTATCAAAAATCACCACACAATCCGGCCGATTAACCGACGTCAAATTGAACTTCTGATTCCTGGATCGAAACTTCTTCGGACTCAAACTATTCGTCAGAAACCCTCCAAGGCGCCACGAGTTATCATTACGGCAGCCGGTGCTTTTAATCATCTGCTCGATGATCTCATCCACTAACGGATTGGTATTGACAAACAGAAACCGAGCATTTTCACGAGCGAGATTCCCGATGAAATTGCAGGCGCTACGAAGGCAAACTAGGGTTTTATCCGAATCGATAATCGTCATTCCATTTCGAGCGCCGTAGGTATAGATTTTGAAATGATTCTCGGCCACTCGGCGGCCTAAGTGAGCATTTGTGCGTAGAAGCTTCTGAATAACAGCCGAGTGAATCGTCATTTGCTCCAAAAGAATACAAAATCTATTGTCCTTTTGACTGCCTAAAGTAAAATCAATGAACAAGTTGATTGTGGTAGAATAGGAGTATAAGACTTCTTCGAGTTGTTGTGATTTCACCTTTGAGGTCGGAACTCCGATTGCAGGAGGTCAGTGGTGGTGGTGGTGGCGGAGGATTACGGCGGAGAGGGGAGCGTGAACAAAGCCATGAGTGTAAATGAACACTTTTTTGCTTGACGGTGGAAATATTTGCGATTACGTCCTTTAAGTTTAGTATATTGCTTCAGTTAGACCTCAGGACTTTTAAGAACCGCAAACTATCATATTGGGACGTATAACGTGTTATACTAAGTAGGGTTCTTTATGATCCGAACCGAACCGAACGGACCTTTGCTCGTGTTTGGTTCGTTTACAAACCGAACCGAGCATTTTTTCAACCGATCCAAAATCGAACGAGCGACTTTCGATCCGAGTATTTTTCGAGCGATCACCGAGCAAATTTCGAGCGTCGCAGAACAAAAAGGAAAGTGACGTGGGTGGTGATCTGACATAACACCTTCATCCATGTTTCTAATTTTAACACATTTTGTCCAATAACTAACACACTAGTCTTGTTTGTATTTTATTAGACCAACTAACACTAATATGAACTGATAAAATTATAATGAATGCACTATTTCTTTTTTTACCATTTTCCCTTTGTACATGTCCTCGATGTCTATAAAATTTGGATGTGCTTCAAAACTATTATTCCGCATTCCCTTTCTAGTTGCATTAACATCTTTACTTACGTTTTCACTGTTTTTTACTTCATCAACTAACTCAAAACTCTCTCCATCACTTAATTCAACATTAGAAGTCTCGATACCATTGGATTTTTTGTGAAAAGACATTATATAAAAGAAACAATATGCAAAGATTAATAAAAAACAATGACAACAGAGGAGGCTAGAGAGAATGGAAGCTACAAAGATGATAAACTAACATATTAAACTTACATCCAAAGTCAAATATTAAGTGCACGGAATTTTTAAAATAATGGAAAAATCTTAATTCCAATCCTAATTCCTTACTTAACAAAATTAAAATTGATAAAATAAATAATAAAAATATATAAAATAAATAGGGAAAAAGACGAGAATAGCCGGTTTGACCATAGTTGGACGAGAATAGCCGGTTCGACGGTCGTCCTAGCCGCTCAACCACGGTCGGACGACCGTGAGTTTCCACCAAATCACCGTCTGACACGTATACGTTTTTGACGGTCGCCCGACGGTGCGACTGGTCGGCACGACCGTCGAAACATTCTGTCTGCGACGGTCGGCTCGACCGTCTGACACACTGTCGGGTGCGCCACGACCGTGAATTTTTTTTTTTTAATTCGAAAAAAACAAATTATAGATGGTCGTCCGATCGCGGTCGGAGAATCCACGGTCGTCCGACCTTTTAAGAAAGATTTTTTTTTTAATTTTAAACAATTAAAATGTTTTTTATTTTTATTTTTATAAACAATAACTTTATTTCAACTCTATAAATAGGAGGAGTTATGGATTCAACTCTATCAAATTGGAAAAATGTCATCTAGACGAAAAAAAAGAAACACTCGTGAAACCGATTCTGCTTCTAACTCATTTGAAATCTAGACGAAAAAAAAAATAAACAATAACTTTTTTTTTTAACTTTATTTCACGAGTGTTTCTTTTTTTTCGTCTAGATGACATTTTTCCAATTTGATAGAGTTGAATCCATAACTCCTCCTATTTATAGAGTTGAAATAAAGTTATTGTTTATAAAAATAAAAAAATAAAAAACATTTTAATTGTTTAAAATTAAAAAAAAATCTTTCTTAAAAGGTCGGACGACCGTGGATTCTCCGACCGCGACCGTGTTCCCCGACGGTCGGACGACCATCTATAATTTGTTTTTTTCGAATTAAAAAAAAAAATTCACGGTCGTGGCGCACCCGACAGTGTGTCAGACGGTCGAGCCGACCGTCGCAGACAGAATGTTTCGACGGTCGTGCCGACCAGTCGCACCGTCGGGCGACCGTCAAAAACGTATACGTGTCAGACGGTGATTTGGTGGAAACTCACGGTCGTCCGACCGTGGTTGAGCGGCTAGGACGACCGTCGAACCGGCTATTCTCGTCTTTTTCCCAAATAAATAACTAAATGTATATATATAAATTCGAGCGAGCATCGAGCGAGCGCACCTATGCTCATACTTGGTTCGTTTTACAAATCGAACCGAGCCGCTCGGTTCGTTTTTAAAGCGAGCGACAATCGAACGAGCATTTTCCGAATATTTTTCGAGCGAGTTCGAACGAGTTTCGAGTTTCGAACTTTTTGGACAGCCCTAATACTAAGGGGCTGTTTGGTTGGTCTGAACCAGTCTCTGGATTTGTCCGATTCAGAGGAAGAGCTCGTTCAGAGGTGTTTGGTTCGCCGTCTGGAGGGGAAAACATTTGACCGAAAAAGTGATTTCCGCTGACTGATCCAGGCGATTGAAAGTGGCTAAAACTGCTGGGGACGAGGCCTTCCCACACAAATGCGGGACAAGTTAAAATGAAAAAAAAAATAGAATCAGACATCTCGTTCAGAAATCCAACCAAACATGTCCTTAACAACTTCATTATTTACTGGTTCAGAATCTCTTATTCATCCAGACACTTATTCATCCAGCACCTAATGAAATAGATTCAACCAAACAGCCCCACACATTATAAGGATCGTAATATTTAAAAAAAGTAATATGATAAAAATAAAGTAAAATTATATTTAAATAAAAAAAGTAATGTGATAAAAAATAGAAATAAGAAAAATAAAGTTGTTAAAAAATTATAAAAGTAAAAAGAAATGTAACATGGTTAAAATAAAAATACAAAAAGCAATGTGGTTCGAATGAAAAAAACAAACAAAAAAAGTAACATAACCTAAATAAATTTAAAAAAAAAATTATATGACAAAAAAAAAAGAAAAAAAAAGTAATATGGTCATAGATGAAAAAAACTAATATGGTCAAAACAAAAATAATGTAACCAAAATAAAATAAAATGAAAAAGTAAAGTGTACAAAACCAAAAAACATAAATAAAAACAAAATACATGCCAAAATTGAAAATACAAACCTATATATAATAACGAGTTTTAAAACAGTATGATGTCTTGGGTTTTTTTTTAAATTTTTGTTTGACTGATATGTCCTTCAATGGAAGATCGTATATTAGTTATACGACTTTTATTTCACCAGTTCAAAAGAAAATTCATCATTATAGTAAACCACATAGAGTCTACCAAGCTCTATGTAATTAAACAAACAGCCAATTGTAATTATCATGAACATTTTCCCCGCTAATAATTCGTAGCCAATGATTCGTATTCTAAGTAATTGAGGTGAAACACCTAAAGACATTAAAATAAGGAGATATTGGGTTCAAATTTTACATGTGATTAAAAGTAAGAGTTCTAGATTGGGGTGAGCGTTTTCTTATGATGTTGATCTTTAGACCCTTTACTCGAGAAATAGAAATAATCGGGTGAGCCGACGACTTAGAGCATGTTTGGGATTCCATTTAAAAACTCCTTATTGACTTATTGGCTTTTCGAAAAATCAATAAGTTAAAATTATTGTTTGGGTAATTTAAAAGCACTTATGATTTTAACTTTTTGACAAGAAGAAAAAAGTCATCTTCCAAAAGCCAAGAATTCTTGGCTTTTAAAACTCCTTTTGACTTTTGCAATGAAAATTACTTATATAGCCCACCTTTTTACTTACAAGACCTCATCACCTTCTCTTATTTTGGTTATCTTAATCCTAATAAAGCAATAATTTTTTTCTACATGTCTCATTTTTAAAGTGTCCACATCAGCACTGCCACATGTCAAAACCAGATTCAATTATCAATTTAGTAAACTACCAATTAAGACTAATTACCTATTTTATCTAAATTAAAATTTCATTTTAAAAAATTGGTAATCATAATGTAGATTTGATAAATTACTCAATAATTTGAGTCTTTTAAAAAAAACAAATCAAGAATTTGTCATCTTTAATTTATTAAATTATTAATTAATATTTTATAATGAATTATGTCATTTATAATTTCTAAATTTCTTAATCTTTATTTTATATTTGGCTAATATTATGAATCTATATTCAACCTGTGTAGTACACGGGTTACTAACCTAGTTTTACATTAATAAAATAAAAAAACATTTTTTAAAAACAACTTGGTGACTTGTCCTACCACAAAAGCTAATTCAAACAATTTTTTTTAAAACTACATTTGAAAAAGTTATAAGTTAATAGGTGCTTTTAACTAAAAGGACTTTTTACACTCAAATAAGCACTCCCAAACATACCCTTATTTATTAAGTGATTCAAATTTGCCTTTTAAAAAATAACATTTTTTCCGTTGGTTTTGATTATTATTAAGTTGAACAAAACAGGAAGTCGAGATGTGGCAACAGTCCCCAGTCCCCACCGCCAAAACCAAAAAACCAGGGAATGAACGATCAAATACAAATGCTACGAGGCAATGCTGGCAGGTAACCGCTCAATTTTTCTGTTAAATACCTGTTTCGATTCCTCTCCGCAATGTCGCTACCTGTTGCTGTAATTTCTATGCCCTGTCTAGGGTTTCGAAGTGTTTACGATTCCGATATGTTGGTTTCCGTCTCCTATTCCTAGTTTTGCTTTGATTTGGTGCCAAATCACATTGTGGTTCACATTGAACAAAAATTCAGTTGAAATTTGAAGAGAGGATTCAAGATAAGGTCTGATTACATGATAATAACACCAATTGACATCTAATTGAACAAATGTTGGTGATGAAATCATGATAAATCTGTTTTTAAACTTCATTTTAGAACATACTAGGTTTGGATACGTTAGTATAACAGAAAAACAGCTTGGATATTAATAATAAGTACAAATCTTCAATCTCATATATAAGAACAAAATCTATGGTTGTTCTTGTAACAAACATGGCTTACAGATCTCTCACTTATCTTCAAAAATATTACTTTTTGTATTCTTTACAAAATCAATTCCAAATCACACTACCAATATCACTCTGCAACAAATAAAAAAATCTCAATCCATCACCTGAATTTGAATGGAAGAAAGAATAAACAAAAATCACATTCTTAGCACTCATCTTATCATACTGTGGTTCCCTTGGGTACAAAATGGGACTTGCAATCATATAATTACAGCCGGAGTTCTGTTTTTCTGCTAATTCCGCGTGTAAGTGAAGATTTTTCAATCTATTTGCTGCAGCAGGAAATGGAAATCTGATCTCTGGCGGAGGAGGGGTGGTGGATCGATATCCGATAAATCAACATCAAGGAAAGATTGGGATATTTCTTCCAGCGAGAATGGTATGCTGAAATATGTGTAATTTTTCGACAATTAGCTGTGTGCTAGCCTTTTAAATTCCAAATATCTGTGTTTATTTTTGTTATTTCAATTACCTGGAATCCACATCAAGCAAGAAAGAATTGTTTGGCATGCTGATTGAATCTTCTGCCATTAGTACTCTCATCTTGCCAATTACCTTCCATAAAATGAACAGTTATCAAATTGATGTATATTTTGTTGATTATAGACAATCGGTGTGGCCACAACAGACCTAAAATTCTGTCTGCCCTTATTTTACTTTATGATATATTGGTTTAATCTGCTGGCTTTAATTTGAAGTCTTTTAATGAACAACTATAAATTCATTAGTTACTAAGAAACAACTAAATAAAAATTTCCAGATTATAAATATAGTTTAAACTCTCACTGCAGTGTCGTAGGAAATTTAATTTTATTATTAGATTCCTTACCTCTTGTGATAACCCTTGGGTTCCATACTTGTCATCCCAAAACATAGTTCCAATACGATATATTTGTGGAACACTAAGTGCCTACAATAATAGGTAACAGAGAAAGAAAGCAAAGATTAGTTTTATGATAATATAGTTTTATATTATATGTTGTGTTGGTAGAAGGATTTGAATAGGACAGTAAAAGTGTGTTGAGCAAATTACCGGGCAGAGTTCATTTGTGATCTCCTCTATGGACTTTTGAGTTTTCTGGTGTGATACCTGCATGAGCATAGTGTTAGATCTATCTTTAATCGTTTAGTTACTGTGTTACCGCATTAAATGTAATAGTGCATAACAGCATACCAGTAATCCAACAGCTTGCCTTATGTGTTGTAACTCATCCCATGATGACCCAGCAAACTGTATGATTGCAAGATATAAAATGTGCAATGAATTATTATGCTGATTCTTAATAGAGGTGGCAAACTGGATGGGCTGGGTAACATGTCAAAACAGGTAATACTTGTCCTTTTGGGTTTGGTTGACGTGAAACACCTTTTGTCCAGAACTTTAAGTTCTTACAAATGATTAGTGTGTTAGACAGGTTTACAAAAATCATATTATTGATTTGTTTCTGTAATAATGTGTTTTCTGAATCCAATGATTTATAAGGTTTTATGTCATTTAGAATACACTCTGGGCAATTTTTGACCAGTTTGACCCGTTTCCTTTTAAGCTACTTTTTATTTATTTTATTATCCAATCTCCCATTAGAGAAGAGTGCAACCCTAGTCCGAACCAGTCATAAATAATTGGGTCGATATGGCCTTGGGTTTGGAGGAATAATAAATTAATAGTTACCTGATCGGTTGCTTTCTTGCACCACTGTTCAAGTTCATGCAAACCAGACTTAACATATTCTCCATTACTAAATGAGCAGCATTCACGGCGAAGCAGTAAGCTGCAGAATCACAATTTATTTACTATATTAACCATACGTAACACGTTAATAAAGCATATTGTGTAAAGTATTCAGTAAGGTAGATTACCTATTGAAGAACTGGACATCTATGAATGAGAAAACCTGACTGAAAATTTTCCTTGTGATAATTGAAGGGACCTAAAGATAAAATCATCATTACTAAACTTTCAACTTCAAACTAAAATTAATGTGATATATTCTGCTCACATAATTTTCAGACAGAATTTCCAAAGTGTTATCCAAGCTGTTAACAATGCTTTGCCAGTGTATCATTGATGCCTGTTGTTTTGCCACGATATTTGAGAGGATATTCCTTGATGTCCCTCTTGTTGGCCTGACCCGTGTTGATCTTGGTGCCTGTTAGTGTATTCGGTGGTTTTGAGGTAGTTTTAACGATGAATTGTTAGCTTGCAATCTAACTTATTTTTAATAAATATTTTACCTGAATACATGAATTTAGAAATGGACTTATTTCTTTCTTCAAGCTGTCACGTATCATTCCATACAATTTTTCCACACAGGCTGTTAGGTGTTGCTTGAACAAAAGTGCAGGATACCTGGCCTCTATTTTTGATTGCATGTTTGGCTTCCCTTCCATTCCGCTATACCCAGTAGAGATACCCATTCCCATAGGAGATGTACGTAAACCCTGATAACCAGTATTTAAGATTCATAAATATTTTAAACTTCAAATAAATATTCAATGAAACACGCTAAGAACATACCTGTGTCTTTCGACCAAACAATGTGGTTGGTGAAGCACGGTTACGGTGTGGAGATTTATAGGGTGAACCACTTGCTTTTATTGTACTTTGTAGTAGGAACAGAAGAGTTGAGGTTGTTGATAACCAATATGCCAAATCTTTGATGTTATCTTGAGCCTTTAATTATAAAGGATGCTAGATTAGTTTCATTTGACAAAATAAAGACATGTAACATTAATAAATAAATACTACCTCTATAGAAGCTCGAATCGAGTGAATAATTCTATCAAATATATGTGTCTTCTCTGCCTCAAAAGATCTCCATTGAACTAATGTTTTGTACACGATACATGCGGAAACAGGTCTGGTTTTGTCAAAACGCTTATCTTCGAGCAAACATTTGATCAAAACATCATGGTTTTCCTAATCGTGACAAGAAAAAATGAAATTCATTAGTCTCTTTTGTAGTTTAAAAACATAAAGACTGTTCACAATAAATTAAATCCATACCTGTTGCCTGTCTGTTAGTGATTTTTGTTTTGTTAGAGGTGACATGCTGTTGTCCAACTCCTGCAGAAATAATTATTCAACATTGTAATACTACATTAAATGGTTATAAATTTTGTTATGAATTTAATCTTGGTTTGTGATATTACCTTTGTCTTTTCTTGCTCCACATGTGGTGTTTCAAAATCATCCTTTGTTTCATGACCATTATCTAAACTCTGTAAAGTCATACAAAATCAATATTTATTGTGAATCGTCCTTACGTAAGGAAAACCGACATGTGACCATTTACCTGAAGTTGCGGTAATAACTTTTCAGGGGTGGTTATCTGGGTGGTTATTTGCTCCACAACTACTTGTCGGTTGCGCAGAAGTTCATTTTCTGATTCTAATTCTTTGATCTTGGTTTTCAGTCTGAAGGAAGGTGGAATATTAATGTTTACTTATATAATTAGAAATGTTAATAAGAAAATTATAATGTTCTGTGTACTCTTACTGTTCAGCTTCTTCACTGATTTCTTCAATTGTGGAAGCAACCAACGCTTCCTGGCGCAAAACCTGATTTTCTGATTCTAGGTTGGACAAGTTTGCATCTAACCTAATTATGTGCATAAAAAATACAGAGTGAGGATATAATCAGAAACTCAGTAATTTATATGTGTGTGTGTATTAATGCCCTTTAGCTACCTTTCAATGGTCTCCTGAAGTCCTGAGATTTTAGCTTGTGATTCTTCCAACTCTTTAAATCTATTTTTGCTCTCATTTTCGACTTCATTGTACTTCTGCTCAAATTCCTCAACTCTCTTCTTGAGCTCTACAATTTCATCCTGCACACAGACCGATTTATATATTTTTTAATATAATGCATTCAGCCACATAACCAAGATTATTGGAATAAATAGATAGAAACTTGTTATTTTTTGGCAATACCTCCAGTTCATGATTATGATTTTCCAATTCCTCCACTTTGGTATTATCTACAATTGGCACTTCTTTAATTACTGGTGGAGCTTGTTCAATAGCAATTTTTGCTGCTTCTTTCTCATGAATAATTTGATTGTGTGCTTCATCCAACTTTCCTTGCATTTCTTGCAAAGCATTCTGTAACTTTGAGATTTCTTGTCCCTTTGCTTCTTCAAGATCAACCTGCAAGCAACATAAACATTTAGAATATCACAATTTTTATTACGATTAGCATGTTATTCTCCGTTGAACATAAAAAACATGTACCCTCAAATGCTTTTCAAAGTCTAATCTCCATGTTAGCTCTTCAACGCGCTTCTCCAGCTTGTCCTTAGCTTCTCTAAGGGCACCTGCATCTCGTGCAGCCTGCAATGAAAAGTTTAAAAAGTTATAGATAAATCTTGATTAGATTATGCTCTGCTATAAAATAGAAAATGCACTCACCATCTTTAACATCTTTAATTCTTTCCTTGCCACCTTTGATCTCCACAGACACTGAAGGGTAAGAGTTGCTTTCTTTTTATTCTTATAACCAGAACAAGCATGAAATCTCCTCCATTCAGTCTTCAAACCAAGAAAACCAATATTGATTATAAAATAACATGTAGTACTTGGTATAAAAGTTAACATGATATATACAGTACCTGAAGTATAGTTGCAGCTTTGTTTCTTCTTCTTCGCCTGAACTCATCTCTTGCAGCCATTGCTCTAAGCCCGGTTTGAATAACTATTGCAGATTTTTTTAAAAGTTTGTATGATGTTCTTGCTGCACCTCCACGTGTAAGTTTTTGTATGCGTATAGATGCAGCCTCCTTCCTTAAGCAATCATACAGCTTACGTGCAAGTCTTGCTGTTTGATAGCAAAGTTTTCATTCTATACTGTTGGTAAAGATTATATATATAATTTGGCAATAAAATAAAAAAGGTTACCTCTCCAGTGCTTTTGCATACTGATTGTGGCCTTTTTAAGGATAATAAATTCTTTGCGTGTGAGATATGTTCTGATTTGCCTCTGAATTCTTCTTGCTGCTGTTGCTAGAACCTCAGCTCTCCTTGCATCTAATTCTGCCATCTGTCCAGCCCTAAGGAAAACCTTGCTTTTCCCTATCTGAAATGTGAAAGATTATAGTCGGAATGATTAAATTCTTTTTACCATTTTAAATTATATGATAGTAATAGTTGTTGAGTTCATCTTTAGTACCTGAAAACCCTTTAATCCAAATCTATCACAAATCGCTACGCATGCTGACTTCTCATCAGACCTGCATATTTATCATTACTTGCTAATTAATTTTACCATTAAATGTGACTCTGTTTTGTGATTGAGCATTATGTCCTAATTCATTGCATCTTTTAGGATATTCAACACAAAACATAATTACATATTTACCCATCTAGAACATCTGGAGCCAACATTCCAAAACGTTCCAGAAATTCATCAAAAGATCTTTTTGTTGGATATCCAGCACAACTTATCCTAATTGCCTCTAGCACACCCTATCATAAAAAAAAATTCTCAATAAATTTAGACAAATCATTACATCAGTGTAATCAACTATCAATTATGTTGGAAAAAAGAAACTTACTCCACATCTTAATTGATTTAAAACATTGTCATTTTCAAATATTCCTGGCTTCAAAACTGTATTAGGCTTTACACATCTGATGTAATGTGGCTCTGTAGTGCTCAGGGTTTCCATTAAAGATTGTAGTTGTTGCTGCCATTTCCGATCCCAATAAATGATAAGAGTTCATAATATTAAAATTTTGAATTAAAACTTGAAATTTCGATTACCTTAAAGCGAGTACCAATGGACGAGAACTTGGATTGCTTAGATGAATCCTCTAGTGGTGGGAAAAGATTTGCTACAAAAGAGCATTTCGAGTTGTTTAACAAAGCTTGAAATTCTGCTACAACATAATCCTTGTTCTTGTCCAAGAATTGGTCAGCTTGGTAAGTAACCTATGTTATGGAAATTTCGCAAATTAGAAAACTTAAATTATGTGCATGATCAATGATCATTAGGAAATGGTATTCTGCTTACATCTCCTGCATAGTGGTTGACTGTGAAATTTGTTCTAGAAAGTTTTGGCTTGCTAAACCGTTTGTGTGATTTATATGTCTGGTACATCTTCTGAGCAAATGTCTCATGTGTCGCCTTGGGAAACATACTGCATATGTAGTAGATAAACCTTTGATAAGGAACATCTTGTTTTTGGTCTCACTTTGAGCGTTTGAGGTGGCAATATGGGTGGGTTGGGTAATGGGTCAAAACACGTCAGGTTGACCTAAAACACTTTTTGTCCACATTTTTTATACATAACTAGTGTGCCAAATATGATTACAAAAGTTATGTTATTTCGATAAATAATCCAATTTGTTGAATAAGATGATTTAGGAGGTATTATTCATTAGAAATACACATTGGTTGATTTTTTGACATGTTCGATCCTTCTGCCTCGTTAAATCTTGAGTTAATTTTTTTTATTTGACCTATAGAGATCAAAACATAACCCGAATCAACCATTTTATAATAAAACGGGTTGAAATTGTCATATTCTAGTCTGGCTAATGACTTGACTAGACTTCTTGATTTTCTAGGTTTCTAAAAGGACAATCACCACTATACCAGATATCTTTTCAAAGGATGCAGACATGCAGTACAATAACAATTTACGATCTTTTTATTTTTTTTACACTAACGAATACTACATTATATTTTTTCAGGTAGGGCCACATGGTTCAAGTAGGATATTTACATACCATGCTTCATCAAGAAGAGCAATGATACCCCCAGGTTTCTGCATTAATCACATTTAGTAAAAATTATCCTTTGTAATATTTTGGTGCAAAACTGTGTGAAGTTTAGGTCTGGTAATTATGAAATTCATACCTTTTCAATTAGGTCTAAAACATCTTGATTATCTACAAATTCTACGTAGCTCCAGTTAATTTCCTCTTTCGTGTATTCTTCTTGTTCCATCTTGAACACATGCTGTAAATATGGTTTCCAGTTTATGTTCATAATGGATTATCTTACGGTTTATAACTTATAATTTTGTATTCACAAAAATGGCAAAATTTAGAAAACATTGTGCAGTTTGGATCATTACCTGATTAAAATGTTGTTGTAGTTTTTCATTTGTCAGGTTGATGCATAGCTGCTCAAAACTATCATATGAAGGAAATTTGTAAGGTTATTTTTCTGTTGACTATTAAAAAGTCAACGAAACTACATTATGTACCTGTTAACCTTGAAGCTTTCAAAGCCGTAGATATCAAGAACTCCAATTATGCTCTTTGCATTAGGATCTTGACCAATTGAGTTATTTATCTTGTCCACAATCCTGTCATAGTTCATATAAACGGGTCGAGTAAACCAAATATTAGCTAAAGTTGAAACAAGTCAAAAGTCTCTCACAGTGTATTTTAGTAAAAAAGATGGATTGTTATTGATCTAATATTACTTTTTATCATATTTAACACACTAATTGTCTGTATTAACACTACAACTTTTTACAAAACTTTGTTTGATTTTCAATCTTTTCTTACCAATCAAAAAGTCTGGAATAAACTGTTTTTGCCAGGGCGTCCCGACTCAAGACGGCTGCTGCTGGATCTAATGGTTTTGTAATATTTCCATCTGGAGTTACAATAACACGCTCACATAATGATTGTTCAAGTGCTTTTGCATCACACCTAATAGAAAAAACGTATAACTGAGATTATTTTCATATTATGTGTCATTATAGACTAATTAAATTGTATAATCACAGGTTGAGTTGATTAGGTTCAGACATGAGTAGCTCTGCTGCTGTACAAAGATGGTTCATTGATTTTTCATCTTTTACTTTTGAGGAATCAAACTCCTTTCCCTTGATGAAGTCAACGTTTCCAAGATGAAGAATTGCAGCTACAACACGGAATATTGCATCCTACAACGGTATATTTTGTTATTGTATCCAACTGTCTTTAAGTATTTATAAGAAGTTGAAACTTTTTGGAGATACCTGCTCATCCTGGTTGATTCCCACAACATCCATAGCATTTCGTGTTTCCAAATACTCTCTTCCATCATCTATATTTGCTACTTCATAGCAATTAGTTTGATTCAGATAATGAAACGTTCTCGGGTCTCCTAATTTGAACCTCTTGACATCCTGAAAAATAATAATTATATCCATATGTATAAATTGATCACAGTTGGAACAATATTTTCTATAAATCCAATCCACACGTGTTATCAAAAAAAGAAAAGAAAATTGAAGTCACCTCAGGGGGTGCTGCACAGAGCATGTAAAAACAATGGTAGTTCCTCTCAGGATCAGACACTTGACAAACACGCGATCTTTCTAGAAGGTAAGTTCTAACTGCAGCCCCTGATATCTTTCCTTGCTTATCGAATTGGATCTCTACAAATTTACCAAAACGACTGGTACAAACACTCAGTCATGTGAACTTTCCTGTAAATTAACTTTTAAATACAAAAAAAAAATATATCTTTGAATGTGTTATTATGTTGACTTTTAACCTGGAATTGTTGTTCTTCACAGTTTTGGCGTTCCCAAAGGCTTCCAGAACTGGATTTGACTGTTACATAATGTCATTAGTCTCTAATTTGATTCTTTTTCCTCTTCAAAACTAAATTAGATCTATAAATTTCACAAAGTAATCATTTTTTTCGTTACCAACCTCTAGAACTTGTTGTTCAACCGTTCTGCCTTCTGTACCTGATCTACCTCCCATGAAAGCAAGATATCTCATAAGCATTTTTGTCGTCTCGGTTTTCCCCGCTCCACTTTCTCCACTCACCAAGATTGACTGACTTCCGTGTTCATTAATCAGGGCCCTGATACAACAGAATTCATATGGGTCGGGTTGGCTCAGAACACTTCCTTTTTGTTAATAACTAACCAGTTTTGCATGACAGTACCTGTAGCAGTCATCCGCAATGGCGAAAAGATGTGGGCTTAACTCCCCAAAAGTTGCCCCTTTATATTGTTGCATCATGTGAATATCATACAAATGTGGCAGTCTCCGGAAAGGGTTTACGGCTATTAGAATGTTCCCCGTGTAAGTCTATTTGCATCATAAATAACATTCTTATCAGCTTTCATCATGGCAATAATGTAAATTTGTAATAGTTTCGTTGTAGACGTACGTATATCTCATTGAGGGCAAACCGGGCTGCAAGGTTATAAAGCACTCCTGGTTCATGAAGATAAGCTAATTTAGTCATGTCATCGACTCCAGCCGCTGGTGCTTCGGTATCTTTTGGATATATGTTTGAGATATTTGCTTTTATCTGAAAAATGTAGGAATTTTAGTTTTGAATCTTATTATATTATAACCATAAGAACATAAGAGCCTGTCACCAGAAAACTTATTATATCTTGTTTTAAATTATCAGAATTTGTTGAATACTAGTTCTTGATCATCTGGTTGCCACAATTTTAAATAGCAGGAACACATTCAAGCAGTATCAGGTACGACCCGTTTTATTACAACGAATTATCTGATTCTAATTGTTAAAAATAACAATAGTCATGATCTATATCATCTTCATTTGAAAACATAAAACAAAATAGCTAACTTTTTGTTGTAATTACTTTTAACATAAATCATAAGGTACCATACATATATGCAGGATCCAATGAAGAAACTATGAACACAGAACACTTACAGTTTTTCCATTTGTGGTAACAACTGTTGCATCTTTGCCTTTTATATCAACCACCTCCCCGTCGATCCATGCGAGTTCCGGATCCTCTGCCCAAACATGTGATCCGACGATGATGTTCACCGGAGTTCCCTGAAATCATGAAACAAGAAAAACAGACTTACATTACACTATTTTCATCATATCATAACTTTTTCCTTTTGTTGCAAAACAGAGCATGATCAAAACTCTATGGTTACAGAAAACTTTACCATCTTTCCAACTTCCAAGAACCTGGCTACAGGATCATCAAACAGAAACAAGTCTGCAGGTATGAATTGTAGAGAGAGAGGGAGAGAGAGTTAGAGAAAGAGAGAGAGAGATTTTAAAGAATGATGATAGGTTGGTAGATTGTAGAAATAATAAAAAAGGGTGGAAAAGAAAGAAAGAATGTGAAAGAGAATGTTTCAAAGAAAATGGAAAGCACAAGAGTGGATGATGAGAGTAGTGGTGGTGGTGGTGGCACTGATGGTAACTCAAAAGCTAAAGGAGAAGCAGTCACCCCACCCTACCCCTCCAACCTTCTGTCATTTCTTCTTTAAATATTAAATACATTATTAAATTAATCATGTCATTAATATTATGTTAATATCTACAACAAATTATAAAATCTGAATGACAACTTTCATTTGCGTATAAGGACTGACCGACCAAAAAGTTGTTTTATTTTCTTTTTTAATTTAATTATATTTCGTGAAATAGAAATTATTTGTGATGTATATATAGTAATAATTGGGTTGTGGATCCAACTAAACTTAGTGTAAAGTACAATTTTTAATGGCTAATGAACAACTGTTGTGTGCATGGTTTTGGTCTTTTATGGAAGTTGGATCTGGCTTTATGTATTCCACTTCAGCCTGTTTATCATTTCAGTTTCTGTTAACTGTCATTTTGAAGAGGAAGGTCAGTTTCTTTATTTTTTCTTGTATTTCTTTTATTAAACTTTTTTCCAGGTCTTTTTCTCATTATTAACATAGTTATATAAGGATTCCAAGCCTTCAAAGGGATATTTTGATGATAAATAAGATGTCACACAACTAAAAGATGGTGGATTTGAATCATGTAGAATTTTGTTAAAGAAATTGATTTTTTTTTTAAAGAATTACTTGCTCAGAGCCTCAGATTTTGTAAAATTAAAATTTAATGATATCATAAGCTCTAAATTTAGTCTTTCAATTATTAGATCTGTAAATGTTTATTAAAGTGTATTGATGAGTAGGACCCTTTACATGAAGTCATTATGCAACTTATTATGGTATGCAGTGGCGGATCCAGGAAAGAATATCAGGGGTAGCTGGGACTAACGGGGGTTCGGGGGCAGCGCCCCCGAAAAATTTTTTTAGGTAGTTAACGGGCTTTTAATCATATTTTTAAGAGACTTTTGATCATAATTTTAAGTAAAAGCCATAAAATTTCTTCCAGGGGTCGCGAAAAATTCGTTTCAGGGGTCGCGAAAAACCGAAAACCTATAAAAAAAAAAAATTTGCACGTCGGGGTAAAAGTTCAGGGGTAGCGGGCGCTACCCCTGGGCTCTATGTGGGTCCGCCCCTGATGGTATGCATTGGTGATAACATCGTGTGGTACTTACCTTGTACTATTGATTAATATTAATATTTTTAATATCAATCGAGATCAAATTTATTAAAAGTGTGGTGGTAAAATGGTAGTTATTAGATTAAAAGATTATAAGTTCAAATAATAAAGTACAAGTGTTGTGATGATAATATCAATCGAGATCAAATTTATCGATAGTGTGGTGGTAAAATGGTAGTTATCGGATTAAAAGACTACAAGTTCAAATAAAAAGTATAAATGTTGTGATGATTTAACTTTAAAAGAAAGAAAACACATAGGAAAATCATTCAAACGCTATTCAAGGTTAAGTTGATTTATAAATTAAGTTGATATCTCTTATATCTAATTACATTGGCAACTCGTGTGTTGTCAGAAAAATAAAACCAACATACAATACAGTTGAATTGTTATAAAGCTATGTAAAAAGAATGGAAATAAATTAGTCATGTAATGACCCAAACGCTTAAAGTATCAATACGATCTACAAGGTATGTTACACAACGTTACCTATTATACCATCAAAAAATGTGTTAAGATGTTAAATATGATGTGTTTAGGTAAGAAAACAAAAAAAAACAAAAAACAAAAAAACAAATATATTATATATAGGGGCTAGATCAAATAGAAAATTGATTTTGTCTACAAATAATAGAGACCACAAGAACTTTGACACGTGAAATAATTAAGAAATAGGAGTAAATGACTTTTTAGTCTTAAAAAAACACAAACCATGTTGTATTGATGTAAAAAAGTACAGTTTATAAAAATCCAGTACAACTTATAAAATTTAGTACATTTTTTTTAAATCTAATATATTTTTTAATGCAAACCAACACAATGTTGATGTTTTACTTTTAAAAAACACAGAATGTGTTGTTTTAATAAAATATAACATAAGAAATGGTTGTTTTAACGCAAAATGTACAATGCAAAATAGTACAAATCATATTATTATAAAGTAAAACAGTATAACTTTTATAAATCCAATACCTTTTCTGAAAACCAGTAAAGTTTTTAAAAACTAGTATAATTTTTTAAACAAAAATAATTTTAAATTTTTTACATATTAATAATATACTCAATTTAAAAAGAAAAAAACTTGATTTTTGATTTTTAATGTATTTTTATTAAAAGTTAATGCCGTTTTGTTGTTTAGAAAACGAAGGAGTGGGGTCCCACCAACAAAACAAGAAGTATTTGCGGGGGCGGTGGAGAAGAGAAATATGAAATATGAAATAGTTGAAGATTTGTCCAGTCCACATTTGTGGGCCCACATACCCTTTGCTTTACACCCACGCTTTCTTAATTCCTACTTCTTAAAAAATATCAGGTAAAAGAATAATTTTTAATTTTTTTTACCTGACGGCTAAAATTCATCGCATACACATTAAAAATCGGATTCAAACCTATATTCTTGTTATTTAAAAATTATCATTTTACTATAAAGGTGTATTCTTAAACATATAGTTTATATATTTACTTGTGTTCTCATATTTTTTACTAACACATGCGAATATCTAATTATTGCTAGTTAAGTATAGATATAAAATACTCTCTAGATATAAAAAATATATAGATATAAAAAGATAAAGAGATAAATTGTTATGGATTGAAACCATTGCAAGGTATGAGACTTGTCCCACATTGATTGTATGAACAACTAATGTATGGTTTATTGATATTCTAGATCCGTCCTTTGTATGAGTGAAGTTTGGTGGGAAATTTACTTGGAGATAATTCAACCCTATTTGAACTTTAAATTCCTCTAATTTTGTGTTTTTTATTTGGTACCGTCAAAGTAGGCATGCAGACGAAACGAAATTTTAGCAAAATGTTCGTGAAACGTTCGGGCGGGAGTTCGTTTGTGTTCGTTCGTCAAGCTTAATGAACAAACACAAACAAAATACTTTGTTCGTTTAGCTTAACAAACGAAAACGAAAAAAGCTTGCGTTTGTTCATTTGTGTTCGTGAACGTTCGGTAAATATGTTCGTGAACGTTCGTTTGTGTATGTTCGGTTGTGTTCGTTTGTATTGTTCGTTTGTGTTTGCTTGTTACTTTAATATATTTTAAATAAATAGTTCAAATTAGCCTCAAGGAAATTTTGTGGCATATGAACATCATTGCTTTTGGCTTTCTCCTATGATCTTTGGATAGATGATTTCTATTTATGTAAGCATATATGTGTTTGTTTGTTTGGTTCATTTCTGTTTGTTTGGTTCGTTTGGCTTGTTTGTTACTGTGTTTGTTTAGTTCGTTTGGTTCGTTTGATTCGTTTGTCTAAAAATCTACAAATTTAACAAACAAACATGAAAAAGGTTCTTTGCTTAACAAACAAACACAAACTTGAAATTTTGTTTAAGTTTTTGTTCGTGTTCGGTTCGGTTGTCCGAAAAAATGTTAACAAACGAAAACAAACATGTCTCGTTCGTGTTCGTTTCGTTTACAGGCCTACGTCAAAGTATAATTTATCATAATAAAAGAAATTACTTGCATGTCACATATCATCCTCTTATTTTATTTTTTCGCATCTCTCTCCTATTAAATATTAATGATTTTAATCGTATTCATAAGGAGCATCTAGTAACTGTTACAAGTTTTATATGATTATTTAACTAAAGTTAATAGCAAAACTAAAAGTGTAAAAAAATGATTTTGTTTGTGAAATAAAGCTAGTTAGAGTGTTAGACAAACTGGAATGCAAACAATAACTGATTGTAAGAACACATAGACATAGTTACATTTATGTTAAGTTCAAAGAGTGATAACAACACTATGTTCGACCATGTTGACAGAATGTGATTATTCAACCACCAAGAACACGAGCTAGGAAATTATTACTCTACTATCTCCTAATCATAATGAGAGAACATCAGGTTATAAAAATGTTGACCTTGATGATCCTTGAAACTTAAAACAAATACGTAAAACATTCATAGACAAATGAGATATGTCAATGATAAAAACCCGATTAAATAACTTCATTAACTTAACCCAACACCCAGAAATGTTTATAAAAATATTTAACCAATCATCCTAATAAACAATTCGGATATTGTCACAACCAAATTATCCATCAAAACAACCCACTAGAGTACTCGATTTTTGTTCCCACTATAATCTAAAATAAAAGACTAAACTAAGGACACAAGAGGTGGGAGCAGCTAGCTTGAAGCTTTGCGGTTACACCATTGCCACCCGTGTGGCTAGTTGAAGCGGCTTCATCTTCCGGCTAGAACTAGGCGATGAAGATTGAGAGAAAGCATCAACCATTTTTGTTATTTTCCACCCTCTTTTTTTAAAAGCTTTCTTCAAACTACTTTAAATTACATAGTTTCATTGAATATTCTTGTTTTGCTTCTAGCCAATTGAATGATTGAATCTTCCACCCCTTATAGCCTAACCTCCATAAAACTCCATCCTGGATCTTTTAGCCGCCTAGGTATTCGTGCCCTAAGGACATTTGACACCTCCAAATTGTCGTCGGAAGACTTTCGTTGAACTCCCATAAAATCGTTGCCTACGTTTTTCTAGTAATTTCCCTTTGCACACCTTCTGGCCCACGTATCTTTGCTTAGTCCATCTCTCTAGACTCTAGCCCACCAAATAAAGAGTTTGCCTCTTTCACGACATCAAAATTACAATAAAACATGTATTTAGTTTTTATAGCATTTTTATTTAATTTATAAGTTTCACGCTATAAGCTCATAGAATATATAAACAAATTTGCCGTTCAAAAAAAATATATATAAACAGAACCGACTAAGTGATATTCATATCTTGCGTTCAACGTCATTACACCGTTTTACTTCATTTTCTCCGTAACCTATTAAATACTAATAACCGATTAACTCAATATATTTTATACACATATCGGTATACTTTTAATAGAATTAATATAGAGTAGTGTGAATCTAAAATGCACCGCTAGTGTCTTATCTTAACATATAATTTTATAGTTCTTAAATCTTTACTATTTTTTATTTATATTTTTAAATATTCATTATATCTTATTTCACGTGTGTATACTTAAAAAACTTTAACGTTTACATTTAAAGTTATGCTTAAAATATATAATCCTATAATCCTAATTCTAATAAAAAACTAAAAGGGTTGCCACATGTCTTCTTTTTAGGTGTCCACATCAGCACTGACACTTGTTTAAACCACATTCAATTGTCAATTTAGTAAATTATCAATTAAGACTAATTGCCAATTTTGTTTAAATTAAATTTTCATTTAAAAAATGACAAACTTAATGTAGATTTGAAAAATTACTCAATAATTTAAGTTTTTTAAAGAAACTAATCAACAAATTTTCAAACATAATAAATTTCTGTAATGTATTTAAATTACCAATTAATATTTTATAATGTATTACGTCATTTATAATTTTTAAATCTCTTAACCTTTTTTTTATATTTATCTAATATATGAACCTAATTTCAACCCGTATTATACGGGTTACTAACCTAGTAATTATTATATAATAAAATTAGTAATTATATTATTTTTAAAACACAACCCGTATAATACACATGTTGATATAACCGGATATAACCGATAGTATATGTATATGTATATATGAATTAACTGGTTATCCTAACTAAATATAGAATCAAACAACTGTATTTCGATATTGAATTAATTAATTAGAGTCGTAAGAAAACTTAGAATATTATAATTAAGGACATAATTAGTTGGTCGCTTGAAAGTTGGAAGGCCACCATAATGCTTTACAAGTTGTATAGATCTAAGATTCCATCATTTATGCTTTTTCACACTTTAAATCACAAGTAAGATACTTAAACGACTAAGATACCACCAATATATTGATCATGTTTTATACAAACTATGGTGGTTTCTCGCCATGCGTCGTAGTGTAAACAAAATCTATAGTCAAATTAAAATGAACTTAGTTTGTAAACAAAATTTATATCGTAACATAAAAAAGTGAGCTTATACATTTATGTTTTAACATTTGTAAAAAATTATACTAATTCGGTATATTCAATAGCAAAGCTTGAACGAAAACTCAGACGAGGTCATAAGTCGCGGGATCGTAAATAAAGGGGGTTATACTCAATATATATAAAATTTTTGGGAAAAACCGCAGGGGCGATGTCCCCCCTTGAACAAAAACCCATACGGGGCAGTAAGTCACAGGACCATAAACCAAGGGGCTATACTCAATTCATATAAAATTTACGGGAAAAAAAAATCACGAAAAAATACACTACTGGACAAAAAAACCGTAGGGTCTATGGCCCCCATTGAACAAAAACCTGGACGGGTCGTAAACAAAGGGGGTCATACTCAATTCATATACAATTTTCGGAAAAACAAATCACAAAAAATATACACTACTTGACGAAAAAACCACAGGGGTCACCCCCCCCCCCCCCCGGCCCGTTTATAACTAAGCTTCGCCAATGGATATACTATAACTGAAGGATTTAGGGTGTTCACTTTCAAAATTAAAAGTTTCATGTCAAACTCCAAAATAATAAAATTCCATTAATTGCATATATAAACAAAGAAAACTTACTAGCTACAGTAGCAATTCCACCACAAACAGTCTACCACGTGGTTACCGGACTACCTCTGTGGCGTCACATGGCGCGAATAAAAATAAGCTTTTTTATTTCTTATTCATTTGTTTCTTATCAAATTCTAACAAATTTATAAAATAAACCATAAAAAAACCATCACCGCAAAAATAGCATTTACAACTCTAGTAAAATTATAATATAACTGAAAGAAAAACATTTACAATTTAAAGAAACTTAGGATACTTACTATTCGAATTAAGGGTGTTCAACGAATCGAATTTCGAATATTCGAATTATTCGAATTTCAATTTTTAAAACCTGTATTCAATTTTGATTCTAATTCGAAAACTGAATCCAATCGATTCGAATTCGAATGGGATTAATTTGAGTCGAATCTGAATGGATTCGAAGAAATTCAAAGTTATTTCAGCAAAAAAAAACATAGTTTAACGTTCAAAACATTTATATATAAAGCAATTTTGTTTAGTAATTATCGTGACAGATAACTTATCGTTCAAAAATTCAACTTAAGCATCACAAAAAAACACAAAATTTACAAGTTTGTTATATATTTAGACAACAAAATAGTCATAGAACATAAAATATAATTAATTAATTTGGAAATTGATGATGATTGGGTGAATCCACATAATGTCAAATTTCTGGTCCTGAAATAGAGAATACATGTTTTGAAATTAGAATATTTTGAATAGCTAAACTTTTAAAGGATTTTAAATAAATGTAAATGAGGAGTTGTCTGTGAAAACTAATTTAATATATTTGTATAATTATTTATATTTATTAATATACAAAATAAATGTATAGTGTATGTATATATATATATATATGTATGAATATATGAATATGTCTAGTTTGAATTTTGAATCGAATTCGAATTTCATATTCAAATTCTAATTTGATTCGAAATTGGATATCAGACATCGAATCGAATCAAATTCGAATTTGAAATTTCGAACCAATGATTTTCGAATCGAATATCGAACTTTTCGAATCCGATTCGAATACTGAACACCTCTACTTTGAATAAACGAATTGGAAAGGAGTAGAAGCAGCCATATGTTTGATACAATTCTCTTTAAATTAATAGGTCGAGTTAGTGTTACCTCATACAATAAACGGATCATACTAATGAAGATGACTGCATAACATGAATTTACTTGAAGAATTTATGTCAAAATTGTTGAAAAACATATGGGTTTTTAAGTTTCTTGAGAGGATACGAATTCTCTCAGATTCTAGTTTTGGAACAACTAACATCAAAACTTAAAAACTTGTCTTCCAAATTTATATATAAAACATTAGGGATGTAGCCAGATTGTTTCTAAACTTTAACAACCGAAAGTGTTAAGTTTTAACGAATGAATCACTCATAAAATAAACTATCGGAATGATTAGGGTTTCTAGAACTGAGGTCATGGGTCCATTAGATTAGTTAGGGCTTTGTTGTATTCTATAAATTATAACGTGACATATTTACTAACTTAGTTAAGGATTTTACCTTCCTCCTAAGTATGGGCGGAGCTTAGTTAGGGCCGGAGCCCCTCCCTCTCCTAATTTTTACCCTATGATTTTTCGATCAAGCTTCACTATTGTCCTTAAGATCATCATATTGGACTTTAACCGTCTCTCTTAACAACTTGCATACTATAGTACACCTAAATTACCCGACATCTAAGAATACCGCTATCTAAGTAATGCGGTTGCATCTTTTCATTGATCTTAAAGAACATGATATTCGAACCCTGGTTCTTCACATACATAATGTGGGATGAGCTTTCTTCGATTCTCAAAATCTCATGCATACTTTATAAAGAGACGATTAAAAGTCCAATATGATGATCGGAAGGACCAATATAAACAGCCAAAGGATAAATGATATAGAATCGGTGAATGGTGATATCCAATTATCTATGAATTACTCTGTATATTAACAATGGTAGTTTAAATATACTGTATTTATCTATATATTAACAATAGGTTGTTTAAATTACTCCGTATGTTAACAATGGTAGTTTATATATATCTATCTAATCTATATTATATATATTTGAGAAAAATGAGATTGTCTTTGTTATTTTTAAGTTTTACGATTTTTTTTAATGAACTTAACTCTTGTTATCTTCATATATAAAAGATAATTAAATAATAGAAATCTAATTATGTAAACAATCAAGGGGGAAGTTTTTAAGGGGCCGGACCAGGCCCCGACCCGGTCCGTTTTTTCACTCCGTAGTGTAAATTTATATTTGTTCGATAAAAAAAAAATTATATACTTAGTCCGGCCTTATCGGCCTTTAGTCCGGCCACATCCCATTTCGGCCTAAGCTTCGCCCATGTAAACAATCAACCAACTTTTCATTTAGTTGAATTCTCAAAATCGTTTTTATTTTTTATGATTTCATATTACATTTAGTCTATACGATACTCAACCAATTAATCGTTCAAATGTGTTATTAGTGTTTATGTTTTCGTATTTTGTTCGCCACTGCATTGTGGAGACACACCTCTAGTTTAAAATTATAAATAAATTTGTGACATGTTTGATATCACATAGGAATGTAATAGATCATTACATAAAGAATGTTATTTATTCATTATAAAGATTTTCATTCCTTATGGGAGTGGTGTTCTTTTAATTCCTTCAAAGAAATGGAATGAATAACTTTTAAAAAAAACCGAAGAAAATTAAAAAGTTAAAAAAATAAATATAAAAAAATTAAATTTTAAAGATAAAAAATTATAAAATTAAAAAACGAAAAATAAAAATAAACATATTAATAATCAATATAAATATATGAAAATAAAAAAATGTATAAATATATAACATAAAAATAAAATTTTAAGATAAAAAGTATTAAACTAAAGGAGTGATCAAGAAAAAAAAAAGTTATTTATTATCCTAGTCCGTAACAAACCAAAGTAGTGATCGAGCATTAAGTCTTTTTCTTTTTCCATTGTCATTATAGTTTTACTTTTTGTCAAACTAACTATGAACATATGACTAAAAGCATACTATTAAATAAACTTATCAAACATAGTTTTTACTACATTCTCTATATTTATCCCATATATCTTTTTGAATATAAGTGAAAAAAAAAGTAACAAGAAATAAACAACTTTTGTTTAATTAAACAGGAATATATATGAGAATGAATTGTTGGTGCTTCTTAACGATAGCTGAATTTTAATGATAAAGTAGATGTGCAATGTGTGCGTTGTTGTGTATTATTGCGAGGAAAACTTGAGCACACAAAACAATGAAAGTGACCTAAAGAAAATGAAAATACAAATGACTACGTAAGGACATTAAAGTTAAAAGCAAATTATTCAAAGTATCGAGCGTAAGAACTAAAGGTTAAAATTAGTAGCGGTGAAATTCTTAAATGTAAGACCTAGACTTTGCGTTGCAGTTGGATAGGAAAAAAAACAGGAAAAAATATAGTGCAACCGTCAACTGTCATGTGACATCATCACAGGCGGCTAAGCGGCCTGCACTCTTCACCCAAGTTGTATCTTGTTATAGGTATGTAAATAGTAATTATAGTTGATTTATATAGATGAGAATATTAAATGAGATGTGAATGCTATAATAAAGTTATTTTTACATAAAATCACACTTGTAGGTATTTATTTTGTAAATGTAATGTTTATAAAAACATACTTTAATAATTATACATTTTAGAGTTTTCTTTAAAAAAAATTAACTGCAGCATATGTTAATTTGTTTATTTATATGAATTACCTGCTTCTAATACCAATTCTTTTTAAAAAATGCAAGAAGTTAAATTTGTTTGTGTAAGTTTTGTAATTTATTAGATCTATAAATGGTTCAATTTCAAACCGGTTTCATTCTTAGTTCTAACCGGTGTGTGGATCGATTTCCCCCGGATGTGAAGGCTCCAAGTCCAACTAATCTTTATTGGTCTGTTGGGCTTGTGGTATTAATGGGTTAGAAGGAATACGGGATTACAAAACTCAACAACATGCAGATTGGGCCAGGGCCCGCTTACCATTTTTGTTTGTTTTTAGAATTTTTTTTTTAACGGCTTATATAGGAAAACATTTACAGAAAACTAACAATTATCCAGAAAACAAAAAAATCAACTTTTTTTTATATAACTTCTTCATATATTAATAATTTTTTAATAGAATTTCACCAAAAACTCTATAATTTTATTAGCTTTAATTATGAGAAAAAAAATTTAAAAAATAAAAAGTTTAGTGATTTTTTATTAGTGTATCATGCAATAGTCTAATAGTATTGCATAATGCATTATAATTAAAACTACTTAAAAAAGAGAAACTTAACTTAAATATGGACGTGTTTATACGAATAATGTAAAAAACAAAGAATTGACATTCATAAACTAATTTTATATTATTATTGCATAGTGCATTATTAATTTCAAACTAAAATCCGAATTTTAATGTATTTTATAAAAAAACTTTTAAAAATGTTTTTAAAATTTTTCTTTTTCCAGTATTCTTAAAATCATGAAAGAAACATATATAAAAATTAAAAAAAAATTAAAATTTTTCTTGGTTTTTTGGTTTTTGCAAAATATTGGTTTTCTATAAAACCCAACCCTGTTTTTAGATCCCACAAATTTCTTGTTCTTTTATTTGTACTCTTTTTGGGGGATTATTTTCTTTCAAAATGATTATATGAACTTCGTCTTAATATTTCAGTCAAAATTCCTTTTCATTTATGGGATTACGGCCATGTTATATCTGATCTTAAAATTCAATTTTGATTCAAATATATTTATGTAACTTTGAATTTGAAGCTTAATATAAGGATCAATTTTATATATTTTGAAGCTCCAATTTATTTTGAAAATGGAGGTGCGTGGACCTCTCCACATTGCAAGTGCTCTAAATAATAGGAAAATCGAACCGAAAGACGGTTAATTTTTAAAGAAGAAAAATTGAGAATTGACCGACGGTTTAGGAAACATTTAAGAAATGCACTCGAGTATGTTAAATCTAAAATCTAAATGACAGCCTGGCAAACCACCACTTGGTGTCTGATCTTAAATAAAATCAAAGGTTCCCTTTTTATCAATAACGAATTAACGAGTAAGGAGCTAGTTGTGACGGTGATTGATACGACCTCATATATAGGAAAAATGGATTTTAGTAATACAAGTTTTACCTTATTGGTGGATAATAATACGAGTTTTGAAATTTCTCACAATAATACGAGTTTTGTAGGTATTGGATTTTAATGATACACCGTTAGTTTTATTATTAACGGTGTTAGTCTGTTGCCTACGTGTCAGGTACCACGTAGGAGGAAAACAGTCCACGTCAGGTGCCATGTAGGCAACAGACTAACACCCTTAGTAAAAACTAACGGTGTATCATTAGAATCCAATACCCACAAAACTCGTATTATTGTGAGAAAATTCTCAAACTCATATTATTATCTGCCAACAAGGTAAAACTTGTATTATTAAAATCCATTTTTCCTCATATATAAAATGGAACGCTCAAACGATTGTTACATCAGTCATTTTATCAAGAAAGTAGTCCCACTTAATGTACACGTTAAAACGAAGTTAAAAAATAACAGACACAAAAATAAGAACGAATAAATTGATATAAGAACGTAACAGCGTGAAACTAAAAGCAAGAAAGCCTTAATAAAAAAAAGTAAAACTAGAAGAAAGCTTTAGAATAAAAAAATAAATAACAGAAAATAAGTTGGAAAAAAAAAGTTCACCAGGCCACTTATGTAGTTTGTTAATTTATCTGCCTTCAAGTTCATACTTCATATATATGAAACATGCATTATTAAAAAAAAAAAAACTATATATATTCATTTACGACATGTCAAGCGATAGCTGACGACAAACGGGTAATACATTGATTTTGGTTCAACAAAGTGTTTGGGATCGAAAAAGATACTCTTCGTATTAGAAGGAAACAAGAACCTGACAGTGGCGGATACAGAATTTTTTTACACGGGGGGCGAATTAGCAGATAACATGTCGGTAAAAAAAATAACGACAAAAAACTAAAAGCGTTAAATAGGACTCTAAACACCATTCGTGAAACATAACAAAAATCTTTGAAACTACTAAAATCTAACTTAAACAGAAGCAACAAACTAAAAATATCTAAAACTACTAAGGGCATGCGGTGTACCGCGTTATCCCAAGCGTTTTTTTTTTTTGGGGGGGGGGGGGGGAGGACACGGCGTTGAAACCCCCACCCCCTACGTGTTATACGTTGTCGTGGTCGGAGGCCGTAGAGATTTGCACGGCGTGGTTGGTGATGTTTTTGAGAAATATGACCGTTAAACTATGGTTGGTGATATTTTTGAGGATTTTTTATATTAAAGAAATAAAAAAAAAACCACAAACACACCACACCATCACGTCATGTATACCACACTTGGTGTTGAAAGAATGTGTTATCCAGTCACATGACAGCATAACACCATCTTTAACACCAAGGTATACCACATGCCCTAAACAAAATTCAATTGATATATTGGATTTGTATGTAATTGTTGCGGTAACCGTATAAGATTTAACAATTGATTAATAATAAACAATCAATAATAAAAATAGTTTGATATTTTAACTCACATTTCAATTTTCAAGAATCAACTTGCATAAGAAAATGAAATGAATTAATGGAAACAAGGGTAGGAGGCGCAAGCAGTCAAGCACGTCTCGTCTTCTCGGAATCTCAGTGGTTTAAAAGTCGGTAAGTCATTTAGGGTTTTTACTTAATTGTAATATTTTCTTTATAATAACTGAGCATTTGGATCAGACCATAGAACTGGGCCCCTACATGAATTTTGTAAGTGCCCCTAGCGTGGATAGTTTTAGGCCCAAACTACTGCGATTAATAAATTTTAATGAAGAAAGTTTGGGCTTGTACGGGGTTCCCAGCCACCCCCTACCCTTAACATGCATCCGCCACTGGAACCTGATATACAAAGAAGAAAACATGACCAATGTCGTAATAAACTAACGAACCAAATAACAATTTCTAAAAAACAAATCCACTTGTGTACTAAAAGGAACAACCACATGATAATATCTATCTTGTCTAGGAGGCTAAAGTTCACGTGTATAGTTGGCAATTGAAACTTTTCTTTTGATGTCTACCACAATTAAGGTAAAAGAAATAGAGTGTCTAACAAACCACCCATTCTCCTAACGATAAGGGGAAAGAAACGTGAAAAATCGGGAAAAAAGTGAGAGTTAGTTTAATTTAATTGTGTTGAAACAAAGTGGTTGATAAAGTTGAAAGAATTGAACGTGTAACATCATAGCTATATCGGTGATTTTAATGTCGTCAAAGTTATTATGGAACAATACTAGAGATAAGCTTATAAGTTTGATACGAATTAGGAGGTTTGAATTTACATTTGAGCCAACATCAATACTTCGAAAGCTTCTAAAGGTCCATGAGGTAAAAGCCTTTGGTGATATTAATGCAAGTCGAAAGTAAATTTTCTCCGAAAGAAAAAGTTGCTCATCGACAACAAATCAGATAATCGTTAGCAGATGGTGATCTGCGGCAACAACTTTCCTTATGTGGCGACTTTGTGCTTTGGCGGCAAAATTGGTATTGAACATGAACTTTGTTCATCGGTAGTAGTAAACTTGGTCTACAGTAGTAATTTGTTCTGAATGCTTAAGTTACTTCTTAAATAATCGTCTGACTATTAACGTTTATAACTGTCAACCGTTGTCTTGCCCCTTTTCTTGAAACGTTGCAACATTTTGAGATGACTATTCAACCCCTATATATTCATCGGGTCTAATTTCAAAACACAAAATCTTACATGCTCATTATTGACAACCTTTTGCTTATTCGATTAAATATTATGAAATACCACCCAAATAACTTTAATCTGAAAGCAAATCATAATTCAAATGTCATCCTAAAGAATTCGATATCAAAAACAAAATAGGCTATTACACACAAGTTATCAACTCAATTGTGAATAAGAATAAAAGAGGATTACCATGTAAAGTCGAGTTAGAGTTTCCGATTCCTTTTTATTATACTCTACACTTCACTTGCTACAAAGATATTAGTTTTTAGCTAGTTTTTTTGAACGGCTACAATATTATTAATATGACTCATCTAGTAAGAAAGTAGATTGAATGATCCAAAGATATAAACCAAGAACAACCCAATAAAAAACACAAGCATTATAAAAAGAAATACATATGCGAAAAAAATCACACACCAAACAAAACAAAAAGGAGAAGGCCGAGCGTTTATGAGATGAGAATCATATCCCAAAGACCAACCCGAAGACCCGTTGCACTATATCATTGATGTAGAGTGACCTAACAGATATCTGAAACCTTCACACTCACGCTCGAACTATAAATAGTCGAGCCATTTTTGGTACTTGAAATTTTTATCCGACCTTTTATCGCATAAGTTAGTTAACCGAATACTATCTTATTTACTATCAATAATTCTCCATACCCTTAAATCCACCGGAAAAAATTCACACCCTTAATACAACTGATTAAAAAAACGACATTTGAAAGGTAGTTAATAACGACCATTTTTTTTTTCTGGGAATCTACGGTTATTAATTAAGCAAAAAAGCCTATACCCTCAATTACATCATTTACCTTTTATATGTATGTAGCAATAAATATCGATCATTTTAGGTAGTTAATAACGACATTTCTAAAATAATATCCAACCTCTTTAAACCGTTCGTTTGTTCATTCGACAAATAAAAATAAATAAACAATATGAAGTGACATTGATGTGAATTCGATTTTGTAAGAATGTGTGTTTATGATGTTTGTATTGTTGTGTAGAACAAGGACAACGTTCACTTAATGCAATTGGTCTTTCGATGCCCCTATGGTTGCGGACAAGCTTCCTAGCTTTTGGCAGTTGGCACATAGTGTAACATGAAGGACTCATAAATGGAATACTAATGTTCATGAACATGGACCTTTCTCTATACATGTTAAACTTTGTGTCTCAAGAATCCTTGTATAGATACTTTTAAAGATTGTTTAACTTAGGACCTCTTTGTTTTTTTTTTTTTGCATATGAATAGAGGTTATATCTGATTCGTTCATACGTATTTAAATGTAGAACAGTTTGTTTTTTCAATTATTAAGAGGTTATACATCTTAATAACGTCTTAACCATCAACACCTTTTAAAACATCTTAAAACATATTAACCCTAATAATAGAGTCGTTCGTTCTACGGTGACTAGAGCTTCGTCTCCAACGACTAGACTCCGTCTCCGACGACTAGTTATCCGCATCTGGCCTCCACGTCTTAATGATTCAGTTTTCAGACATTTGAACCACCCCTTAATATTCAGAGTGGTATACAGATTTATAAATAAATCTCTTAAAAAATAAGCGAGGCCTTAACATTTTTTAATTGAAATATTAAATTATGTATTTTCTCATGAGTTGTTGAATACGTCCAGAAGAGTAACATAAGCTTTGTATCATCTAATGAAAAAATATAATTTTTTAAATATCATATCATTAAGTTTGCAAAAAGAAATTTGGAGAGAAAGTAAAAGTGTAAATAAAAATAAGAAACATTTTAAGATAACTAATACATTTTGTAACATTTTGTTCTTCATACTATCAATATTGTTAGATTTGTTTACGAGAAACTCACGAATTTGTTTTGTGTTTATTAGATTGAAAACTTCCCAAGTTCACCCGAGAACTCAATATCAATGATGAGGTTTGTCCTACTATTCCCAATTGCACGAAAGTGGCTCGAATACCATTTGTGACATTCGCTCCCTCATGCTACAAATATTGTCTATTTTGCCCATGAGAAGCTTACATATTTGCTTTTACTTTCCCGGGTTAAAACTTGAAAGGGGTCACTCATCCTTTAATTGATACCACTCAAGAACGCTTAAATGTAGATCGAGTTCCCCTTTCACTGAGAATCAATACGCTCAATAGGCGTTAATAGTATTTGAGGCTAGACTTTTCTTTTGAACCCAATATATCTCATGTTCACGGTTAAATGTTACAAAAAATCTCTTGTCACGCCAAGTGTTACAAAAACCAAAACCCCAAGAAGCAAAAAGTGAACTCTAATTTTTTTTTTATGAAAATCGTTACTACTCCTTATATACAATAGAGAACTTTGATAAGTTTAATTACCATTTTGCTCCTTTTTTTGCCATATTTACGTACCATTATGTCATTTGCTTATTTTAACCATTATGTCATTTGTCATATTCATCATCATGTCATTTGCTTATTTTTATCATTTTGCCATTTGTTTTTTAATATCCGTACCTGACGAGTTTAACACATAAATTTATGGTGTAACACTTATATTCCTATAACATAACTTTCGGGTCAAAGAATTAACACTTTGAGCATTTAGTTAGTACTCATCATACACTATCATTTACTTTTTTATTATTAATATTTTATTTATTAAAGCGAGAGAGACTATAAGAATAGAGATAGACACATGGTGGGTGTGATGAAATGGACAAAACTGTAATAATGAAGTCCCATGGTAGTCTACTAGTATGGTACTAAAAATACGGTATCTGTAGTGATGTAGCGACACCCTACACCCTGTCTAAGTGTCATGTCATCATCCATATTATAAATAGTATAAGTATTAATGAAGGAGTAGTGGTGAGTGCTTTGATTCATCCCCAAAATTTCTTCAATTTATCTTTGAATATAGAGTGCGGGTGGGCGGCCGTTGGGCTCACACGGCTTAAAGTCGGTTCGTTAGAAAGTTTGAACACACTATGGTTTTACATTGACAATTTAGGCCAATATTTTGATCTCGGCCAAACCCCTAATAACTTATTAAAAATGTGAAAGTAAAACTTAAATTATTATTTTGGAAAATATAATTCACAAGTTAATTCGGTGTAATAAATGCTAGATACCGAATCAAGATTTCATTTTTATTTATTTTCTACTAGTCGGCAGGCCCGTGCGATGCACGGGCAGAACCAATGGCTGCTAATATTTAAGCGGTTGCCCTTTCTCGTAACCTCGATTGTGGAAACTGTTTTGGTAGAACCTATAGTTTAACAATGTTGAATATTAGGTGCAACATAATTAAACTCCAGGCTTTAACTTTACTATCAAATTTTATCGTTCTTGTTTCATTGACTTATTCTATACTCCACCTCAGTTTTTATTTTTTTCTAAAATGATCTTTGCAAAGTCTTTTAACTGATTTTTTCAAGCAACTATTAAAGATTCATATTTTCACTCATCTAATGTGAGTATATATCTTCGGCTATTATGGTACTTTTCCTCTTTACATATTTTGTAATCTTTTTATGCGTCATATTGTACGATTCATTTCGTTTCTTTTAAAATCGTTAGTTAATGGGTAAATCCTATTCTTCAAATTCAGTGTAATTTGATTTTTCAAGATTGTGTAATTTAACTGTTAAGCATAATGAATTTGTTACATCTTACCAACTGTTATGAGGTTAACGCTAACTTCCGGTCTTTGTAGAAGACTTTGTATGTTCTTTATACAATGTTTAAAATTAAATGGTCAGAGCTAAACTTCATTTTAGTTTATATGGTTTTACTTTGATTACTACTTTTAAGTTCTTTCGCGATATGTATGCGATTTTAATCCAAATATGTTTTGCTAATTTACATGATGTGATTAAACTATAGTATATGCATGTGATCATAATAATTTCTGAGCAATAAAAGATTCACCAACTTTCCCCCATAAAGTCACTCGCACGTGGCCACCACTTCAAAAGGGGGATGGGGGGGTCATCAAACACGGATTCTTTAATACATGCATCACTGGTGTACATAGTATACCGTTCATTTCGCAAATGGAAATCTACTGTCTGCTTGCCGTTGGATCTGTTGGATGGGGTGCCAACAGTAGTAACATAACCAAAAACATCTGCACCAACATTTAACAGCCATACCGACAAAGAAAATTAGCCCAAACCCCAGTGAGAGCATACTACCAGGAACCAATGTTAAAACAACATAAACAAAAGCAAACCAATAAACGTTTGAATATGTTGCATGAACATACAAAAGCAAAAACAATTGTGACAATAACTGACCATACCAAATATCACAGAACAACTAAAGAACATGCATATAAAATTATTATCTATCAAGGCACATAATAATGTATAAATCAGGAACATACACAGATAATTAGGAAAACAATTGCAACATGATTAACTTTAAGATCACAGGGCCATTCTCTCAAATCTAATACCTTTGCAATTAAAAAGTTCTTAAAAAATCCAGCAAACAAATTTCAGAAGTTCAAGAATCATAAATATGCTTCAATAGCAAGACTTCCTTAAGCCGAGTTGCACTCCTTATCAAACTAAAAAACTCCAATGCCGCATAATCTCGTTCTATCAACAAAAGACATTTAGTTCTAAAAAAGGTCACTAAGAACAAAGATTACATCAGCAAGGCAAAACACTCAGATAAAAATATGATGCATAACCCAGCTGAAAGTCGTAAAGAAAGTCAATGGAGGCCTTTAGGATCGGTTTTGGCAATTAAGTGAATCAAAACGCCGGCGTTACATTTTCTTAACGCCGGGATCAAGGTCATGATCATCGTAAATTAACCACCAGCGTTACATTTTTTCCACGCCGAAGGCAAGGGTATGGTCCTCAACAAAGACTACAAACGAAAACGTAGAAAATAAAGACAAATAATAAACTTACACGGGTCTAGGAGATGACTGGTGGGGGAAAAAAATGAGGCTTGGATGTCTTAAGGTTCAAAGGAGCTATATATATTCCTAATAACTATATGGTAATAAATGTTTTAATTTGTACAATAAGAGTTAAGAATATGGATGATCTTATAATATAAACCATAATAACTATTATTAAGTTTAAGAAGACCGATGATTTTTTTATAGATTATTATTTATTGTTATATGATGTTTATTAATAACCATATTATTTTATATGATGAGGATGGTGAAAGATGTTAATTTTAATAGGAATCAGATTTTTTTAATAAAAAACATTTATGATTTTGCATTTATGAAGGTGCACAATTGTGTCATTACTCTCCCGCATACGATTTATAGCTCTCATCATGGCGCCCCTCTAGAGTCGTGCCGACGATATATTCATCGAATTTGCTCATCTGAATCCATAATCTGAGATATACAGCCATACAGGTATCATACGCCTTATTATTTGTGTGTTTACACATCAATTTCTCCCAAGGTTAGGTTAGCTATTGTACATCCAAGCGTTAATTACAATGAACCATGTCGGAACGAATTTTGTTTCACGTGAAATTTAGGAATTTGTGAAAAATTGACGGCTATGTTGATTGTCGCAGATTCATCAGTAATTATCTGTGAATTGTGATAGGATTATGGTTAGTTTCATAATGAAATTTAGAATTTGCAGGCAATTGGGAGTTTTAAACAATGTCCTTTGATTGGTAAATGAAATTTGTTAGGGTTTTGAGCTTGATTGTTGGAAATCAGATAGATAGTGAAGTCTCTGGAACTCATCAGTGTGAAAATTGAAATCATGGACGAAACCTGAATTAGAAACGTTGAGAATCGATCCAAGCCAAAATGACTTCTGGAGCTTTATCATACAGGATAGATAAACATGTTTCGGATCACCACAATGATACCATGAAAGTGTGGAAATCTTGTTATGATCGGAGCTCTTGGGCTGTGATGATCGACTTAGAATATGAGCCTTGGAATGTCGTAGGAAGGTATGATGAATATTAATCTGAGCCGAATCATATTATGGTAGTGGCCTAAGAGTTCATATGATCGTTGGAGGTATTTTTTTAATTGTATTTTCGTGAGTTCAATGTTACCTCATTTTGAACTGTTGCATCTACCCCCAACAACCTATTCATCCATTTCTAAAATGTCACAAACCGTCCTTTTGTGTTTCATTCGTTGGCACTTTACTACTATGCATAAAAATTAAAGCTTTTTATAGTAAAGGTATGCTCAAACAATAATTCATGCTTAATGAAATACAATGATGCTACTTTCTAAACTAAAACAATTTGAGAAAATTCATGAGCCTTTGAGAAAAATAATGCGTGCGGGTGCTGATTTGTTACATGAGCCTAAGAATCACTAAGACTTTGAGAAAAATTGGTTAACTTGCTCTAAATATGCTTTAATTTCATATTCTTGTAATGTTAAACTCTAAGTGTTATATCATTTTCATGGCACATGAATAATAATATGGAAAATCAGTTAGTAAAGATCAATGGGTGGTTGTGGAGATACGACCATATTGGCATGATTTAGAAGCCTTGACGGAATACAGAGTTTTCTTTATAATGTGACTACGGTAACATTTCTCATATTAAACAACGGACACTACTACTATTTATGTTAAAGTACACATATTATGACTTAGGGGAGGCGGTATGAGGGGCGGCTCCGGATGCCATATGATGTTTATTAATAACCATATTATTTTATATGATGAGGATGGTGAAAGATGTTAATTTTAATAGGAATCAGATTTTTTTTAATAAAAAACATTTATGATTTTGCATTTATGAAGGTGCACAATTGTGTCATTACTCAACAACAGGAGGGGCTTCAAAATTAGAAGGAATGTGGTGAAGGTCAACATTAACGAAGTTTTATCCAAAAACTGTCATTTCCCAGTTTTCAGCGTCAAATATTTTATAGCAACACAAACTTACTTAGAAATTTAGATGTATCAAATGGACTATGATCACAATTTAGATGGAAAAATCAGTTAGTAGATTTCCATTTGCGAAATAATAGTATGGAAAAATCAGTTAGTAAAGATCAATGGGTGGTTGTGAAGATACGACCATATTGGCATGATTTAGAAGCCTTGACAGAATACAGAGTTTTCTTTATAATGTGACTACGGTAACATTTCTCATATTAAACAACGGACACTACTACTATTTATGTTAAAGTACACATATTATGACTTAGGGGAGGCGGTATGAGGGGCGGCTCCGGATGCCGGCTCCAAGGGAACCGCATGGCTCCCCATGGCAACCATACCCTGAGAGCATGGCTTCTCCACTTTTCTTTCTCACCCGGTTTCACACGGTTTCTGGAAACCGCCGAGAGCCGCATGGCTTCACACCCATTTTGAGATGTCAACATTTGATTGGCTTATATCCCATGCTCCTAGAAGCCATCCGGCAACCATACCGCCTCCCCTTAGATTCCTTCTGAAGGTTGTATTGGCTACAACTTGGATCCTAGCCAAGTTGCTTAAACCATTAAAGATTGGTTCGCAAACAACCCCACATCACATTTCATTTTGGTGGTTGTTGTCTACTTGTCACCAACAATCACCCCTAATTTCATATTAATTCTTGCCTACTCACATTTCAATATATAAATGTTAGTTACTTAAAACTGGAAAGGCTGCAAGAGTGACATAATATACTGGTATTGTTTTTTTTTCGGTTTTTTTTTTTTTTTGTCTTTTATGCAATAGTTTTGAAGACTGCAAGAATGAACCGATTGTTTATTGGTTTTCTTAATTCGATGTAATCCTAAACCGCTATGTAAGGTAATAAAATTTCAGCCTATTACTGGGAAATACAATTTGTGCTTTTTTGAGGTTTTATTTTCTATTGAAATACAAATGGATCATGTGTATATATCGTTGGTTTATATGCATCTTACAATCTAAGTTTACCAAAGCATATATAGTTGCAAAGACCCTAACAGGAAGTGACTACATCAGGGGCCTATTACCTGTCCATTAGCTATATAAAGTGCCCATCAATTAGTACTTTAGCAATTATCTATTTCATTTTGCCGACTATTTAAGAAAAACTCATAAATTTTTTTACTCAAAATTAATACTTTAGCAACCTCTCAAACACTTATACAGGAGCTAACAGCCTCTCATGCACTGCCGCCGACACCGATGTCAATCAGAATGGTTTTTTCTTTATTCTCGCCCCCGGACTACAAAAGATAAGCATATCTAACACGGGATTTACTTTTTGTCTTACTTTTCGATTTTTATTTTATTTCTGGCTTCCAAATTCATTCAATACACTAATATGGAGATGGATGATTGTTGGTTCAGATTTGCATATAGTTTTTTTTATTGCATTTTTCATTGCTACTTCTGTGCTTGATTGTTCTAACGGCTGCATCTACGGCCAGACCTCTCAGACCTCTCCACATCGTAGCATGTTTTCTGAATTCGAATTTAAAATTCAGGTTTCTTATTAACTTCATTTGTTAATTTATTTGTTTTACGCATGAATTTTGATGCAAATGGTCTTATAGTTTTGTATAATGTTCGGGGAGGGCACAAAATATTGATTTTCATTGAAAATTCTTTATTTGCCTTTCTCGCTCCTTTTTGGTGATTACAGTTGTATAGAAACTGGTCATTGATTGGAAATTTAAGTTTTGTCTTAGGTTTTGAATCTGACTTATAGAAACTGCTTGAAAGCCTGAGAATCCTTGGATTGCTATAGTTCTTTTTAGTTTTTGATGGGTTTTTGCACTTTCCAATCCGAGGAGCATGGCTAACGATTCAATTCTTATGATAAGTTTATGTTTTCTTATTGATTTTATGTCTATATCATTATCAATCTCAATTATGGTCCATATGATTTTTAGCATGATGATCATAGATGGGTTTTCAAAAACAGTTCTACAGAATTGTTAATGTGTTGAAAAAAGATATTGTTGTTAATGTGTTGCATAGAAGCTGGTCATTGATTTGATATATAGTTTTTTGATGTTCTTTGTAAGAGGGCCTTAAAGTGTTCACTTTGAATCAAAATACTTTACTAATATTTGGTAACTTGCTCTAATTGCTCTAATTTTCTTCTACTTTTGATATTTATGTTTTGTATATGTTAGTTATGTGACACTCACTGGATTTGCTATATAATTTTTTTATGTTATAGGGTCTTAGGTGTTCACTCTGAATCAAAATACATACTAATATTTGGTGCATAGTCACATGGTTCGCGGTACGCTTCGATACGAAAACCTGGTACGGGAACGCAATTCGCTAGGTCCCTAAAATTCTGTACGAAGGGGAGTAGGTTCATTTTAGTAATATACATGTAACTTAGAAAATTTAGACCTCTGATGTTAGATTTAGCAAAGATTTAAACTTTAAAGTGCTATGTCAATTTGAAGGCTCCATCCATGAAACACGGACTAAGTTGCTGCAAGTTTGCAACAGTTTTGGACTTTTGGAGTTTTGGGCTTAATTTTAGGTTATTTACAAAAGTACAAAACTACAGCCAAGGTTACAAAACTGTAGCCGAAGTTTGCAGCCTCTGCTACTAAAATTAAATTAGAGGAAATTGAGCGACTATACACGTTCTGGTGCAAGGTTCGATGTTCCAATTCCAGCAGAAACGTTTATAATCAGATTGCGATCGTCAATTCCAGCATCCAATTCGCGAACCCTAATCCATCCAATTCGCGAACCCTAATCGATCTGGTACGAAATGGCGTTACATTTTCTTAACGCCGGGATCAAGGTCATGATCATCGTAAATTAACCACCAGCGTTACATTTTTTCCACGCCGAAGGCAAGGGTATGGTCCTCAACAAAGACTACAAACGAAAACGTAGAAAATAAAGACAAATAATAAACTTACACGGGTCTAGGAGATGACTGGTGGGGGAAAAAAATGAGGCTTGGATGTCTTAAGGTTCAAGGGAGCTATATATATTCCTAATAACTATATGGTAATAAATGTTTTAATTTGTACAATAATAGTTAAGAATATGGATGATCTTATAATATAAACCATAATAACTATTATTAAGTTTAAGAAGACCGATGATTTTTTTATAGATTATTATTTATTGTTATATGATGTTTATTAATAACCATATTATTTTATATGATGAGGATGGTGAAAGATGTTAATTTTAATAGGAATCAGATTTTTTTAATAAAAAACATTTATGATTTTGCATTTATGAAGGTGCACAATTGTGTCATTACTCAACAACAGGAGGGGCTTCAAAATTAGAAGGAATGTGGTGAAGGTCAACATTAACGAAGTTTTATCCAGAAACTGTCATTTCCCAGTTTTCAGCGTCAAATATTTTATAGCAACACAAACTTACTTAGAAATTTAGATGTATCAAATGGACTTTGATCACAATTTAGATGTATCGATGTGATAAATACAATAAGTGTCATACATGTAAACGACCAACAAAAAACAATGGAAACAATAGACGACTAACAAAAAACACCGAAAACATAATCTGAAGAAAAAAAATCAAACTAAATTTGGATTAAAAGCAATCTCCCACTTTATGCACAACATGTGGGGTAAGGATTTAACCCAAGTATGATGCTATGTTCATCATTCATTGACTTTGAAGCCAAGATGCCTGATTTCTAATACCCTTTCACCATGATTTCTAGTACCCTTTCACCATAGACATAGTTGGTTCCTGCTTGTTAACAAATAGAGATGGTCAGATGGAAACCAAAACACTACAAAAACATGTACCAATCTAAAATTAAACTATAATAAAATACACAACTTGATGTACCATCTTTTAATGCTTAAGTTACAACTCCTTATGCACATGTAGGTTACCCCTTTTGTTGCTCACGTTACAATCCTTTATGCACATTTCGGTTGTGTGGTTGTGATATGCTTCTGCCACTTCTTTTCACCCATACATCTGTCCCGTCCCTTTCACCACACGCATACATGATTCTCTCTCCAAATTTCTCACTCTAAATCCCTCTCTAATTCACTCCATTGAGATCGAGTTTCTACTTCAAATTCTTGCCGTTGAAGATGATCTAAGGATGTCTACGGTGATCTACGATGGTCGTATTTTGTTGTTGGTGGTTCTTGTCGTCGTTGCTCCGCCTATGGCGTGGAAGCGACGACAGGGTAACCCGTATTTCTGCGTGTGTTGGTTGTTCTTGCCGCCTATTCTCTGCCTATGGCATAGTGTGTTGGTGCAGCGGTGGCTACGATCTGATCTTGACTCCCGCATACGATTTATAGCTCTCATCATGGCGCCCCTCTAGAGTCGTGCCGACGATATATTCATCGAATTTGCTCATCTGAATCCATAATCTGAGATATACAGCCATACAGGTATCATACGCCTTATTATTTGTGTGTTTACACATCAATTTCTCCCAAGGTTAGGTTAGCTATTGTACATCCAAGCGTTAATTACAATGAACCATGTCGGAACGAATTTTGTTTCACGTGAAATTTAGGAATTTGTGAAAAATTGACGGCTATGTTGATTGTCGCAGATTCATCAGTAATTATCTGTGAATTGTGATAGGATTATGGTTAGTTTCATAATGAAATTTAGAATTTGCAGGCAATTGGGAGTTTTAAACAATGTCCTTTGATTGGTAAATGAAATTTGTTAGGGTTTTGAGCTTGATTGTTGGAAATCAGATAGATAGTGAAGTCTCTGGAACTCATCAGTGTGAAAATTGAAATCATGGACGAAACCTGAATTAGAAACGTTGAGAATCGATCCAAGCCAAAATGACTTCTGGAGCTTTATCATACAGGATAGATAAACATGTTTCGGATCACCACAATGATACCATGAAAGTGTGGAAATCTTGTTATGATCGGAGCTCTTGGGCTGTGATGATCGACTTAGAATATGAGCCTTGGAATGTCGTAGGAAGGTATGATGAATATTAATCTGAGCCGAATCATATTATGGTAGTGGCCTAAGAGTTCATATGATCGTTGGAGGTATTTTTTTAATTGTATTTTCGTGAGTTCAATGTTACCTCATTTTGAACTGTTGCATCTACCCCCAACAACCTATTCATCCATTTCTAAAATGTCACAAACCGTCCTTTTGTGTTTCATTCGTTGGCACTTTACTACTATGCATAAAAATTAAAGCTTTTTATAGTAAAGGTATGCTCAAACAATAATTCATGCTTAATGAAATACAATGATGCTACTTTCTAAACTAAAACAATTTGAGAAAATTCATGAGCCTTTGAGAAAAATAATGCGTGCGGGTGCTGATTTGTTACATGAGCCTAAGAATCACTAAGACTTTGAGAAAAATTGGTTAACTTGCTCTAAATATGCTTTAATTTCATATTCTTGTAATGTTAAACTCTAAGTGTTATATCATTTTCATGGCACATGAATAATAATATGGAAAATCAGTTAGTAAAGATCAATGGGTGGTTGTGGAGATACGACCATATTGGCATGATTTAGAAGCCTTGACGGAATACAGAGTTTTCTTTATAATGTGACTACGGTAACATTTCTCATATTAAACAACGGACACTACTACTATTTATGTTAAAGTACACATATTATGACTTAGGGGAGGCGGTATGAGGGGCGGCTCCGGATGCCATATGATGTTTATTAATAACCATATTATTTTATATGATGAGGATGGTGAAAGATGTTAATTTTAATAGGAATCAGATTTTTTTTAATAAAAAACATTTATGATTTTGCATTTATGAAGGTGCACAATTGTGTCATTACTCAACAACAGGAGGGGCTTCAAAATTAGAAGGAATGTGGTGAAGGTCAACATTAACGAAGTTTTATCCAAAAACTGTCATTTCCCAGTTTTCAGCGTCAAATATTTTATAGCAACACAAACTTACTTAGAAATTTAGATGTATCAAATGGACTATGATCACAATTTAGATGGAAAAATCAGTTAGTAGATTTCCATTTGCGAAATAATAGTATGGAAAAATCAGTTAGTAAAGATCAATGGGTGGTTGTGAAGATACGACCATATTGGCATGATTTAGAAGCCTTGACAGAATACAGAGTTTTCTTTATAATGTGACTACGGTAACATTTCTCATATTAAACAACGGACACTACTACTATTTATGTTAAAGTACACATATTATGACTTAGGGGAGGCGGTATGAGGGGCGGCTCCGGATGCCGGCTCCAAGGGAACCGCATGGCTCCCCATGGCAACCATACCCTGAGAGCATGGCTTCTCCACTTTTCTTTCTCACCCGGTTTCACACGGTTTCTGGAAACCGCCGAGAGCCGCATGGCTTCACACCCATTTTGAGATGTCAACATTTGATTGGCTTATATCCCATGCTCCTAGAAGCCATCCGGCAACCATACCGCCTCCCCTTAGATTCCTTCTGAAGGTTGTATTGGCTACAACTTGGATCCTAGCCAAGTTGCTTAAACCATTAAAGATTGGTTCGCAAACAACCCCACATCACATTTCATTTTGGTGGTTGTTGTCTACTTGTCACCAACAATCACCCCTAATTTCATATTAATTCTTGCCTACTCACATTTCAATATATAAATGTTAGTTACTTAAAACTGGAAAGGCTGCAAGAGTGACATAATATACTGGTATTGTTTTTTTTTCGGTTTTTTTTTTTTTTGTCTTTTATGCAATAGTTTTGAAGACTGCAAGAATGAACCGATTGTTTATTGGTTTTCTTAATTCGATGTAATCCTAAACCGCTATGTAAGGTAATAAAATTTCAGCCTATTACTGGGAAATACAATTTGTGCTTTTTTGAGGTTTTATTTTCTATTGAAATACAAATGGATCATGTGTATATATCGTTGGTTTATATGCATCTTACAATCTAAGTTTACCAAAGCATATATAGTTGCAAAGACCCTAACAGGAAGTGACTACATCAGGGGCCTATTACCTGTCCATTAGCTATATAAAGTGCCCATCAATTAGTACTTTAGCAATTATCTATTTCATTTTGCCGACTATTTAAGAAAAACTCATAAATTTTTTTACTCAAAATTAATACTTTAGCAACCTCTCAAACACTTATACAGGAGCTAACAGCCTCTCATGCACTGCCGCCGACACCGATGTCAATCAGAATGGTTTTTTCTTTATTCTCGCCCCCGGACTACAAAAGATAAGCATATCTAACACGGGATTTACTTTTTGTCTTACTTTTCGATTTTTATTTTATTTCTGGCTTCCAAATTCATTCAATACACTAATATGGAGATGGATGATTGTTGGTTCAGATTTGCATATAGTTTTTTTTATTGCATTTTTCATTGCTACTTCTGTGCTTGATTGTTCTAACGGCTGCATCTACGGCCAGACCTCTCAGACCTCTCCACATCGTAGCATGTTTTCTGAATTCGAATTTAAAATTCAGGTTTCTTATTAACTTCATTTGTTAATTTATTTGTTTTACGCATGAATTTTGATGCAAATGGTCTTATAGTTTTGTATAATGTTCGGGGAGGGCACAAAATATTGATTTTCATTGAAAATTCTTTATTTGCCTTTCTCGCTCCTTTTTGGTGATTACAGTTGTATAGAAACTGGTCATTGATTGGAAATTTAAGTTTTGTCTTAGGTTTTGAATCTGACTTATAGAAACTGCTTGAAAGCCTGAGAATCCTTGGATTGCTATAGTTCTTTTTAGTTTTTGATGGGTTTTTGCACTTTCCAATCCGAGGAGCATGGCTAACGATTCAATTCTTATGATAAGTTTATGTTTTCTTATTGATTTTATGTCTATATCATTATCAATCTCAATTATGGTCCATATGATTTTTAGCATGATGATCATAGATGGGTTTTCAAAAACAGTTCTACAGAATTGTTAATGTGTTGAAAAAAGATATTGTTGTTAATGTGTTGCATAGAAGCTGGTCATTGATTTGATATATAGTTTTTTGATGTTCTTTGTAAGAGGGCCTTAAAGTGTTCACTTTGAATCAAAATACTTTACTAATATTTGGTAACTTGCTCTAATTGCTCTAATTTTCTTCTACTTTTGATATTTATGTTTTGTATATGTTAGTTATGTGACACTCACTGGATTTGCTATATAATTTTTTTATGTTATAGGGTCTTAGGTGTTCACTCTGAATCAAAATACATACTAATATTTGGTGCATAGTCACATGGTTCGCGGTACGCTTCGATACGAAAACCTGGTACGGGAACGCAATTCGCTAGGTCCCTAAAATTCTGTACGAAGGGGAGTAGGTTCATTTTAGTAATATACATGTAACTTAGAAAATTTAGACCTCTGATGTTAGATTTAGCAAAGATTTAAACTTTAAAGTGCTATGTCAATTTGAAGGCTCCATCCATGAAACACGGACTAAGTTGCTGCAAGTTTGCAACAGTTTTGGACTTTTGGAGTTTTGGGCTTAATTTTAGGTTATTTACAAAAGTACAAAACTACAGCCAAGGTTACAAAACTGTAGCCGAAGTTTGCAGCCTCTGCTACTAAAATTAAATTAGAGGAAATTGAGCGACTATACACGTTCTGGTGCAAGGTTCGATGTTCCAATTCCAGCAGAAACGTTTATAATCAGATTGCGATCGTCAATTCCAGCATCCAATTCGCGAACCCTAATCCATCCAATTCGCGAACCCTAATCGATCTGGTACGAAATTATCTACGCTTGCGATCGTCAATTTGAGTGAAGAATTCGCGAACCCAAGCGTACCGGGATCGCAAACGTACCAGATTTGGGTACGAACGATCCATGTCGAAATTCGTGGGGGAACCAGTGAACCCTGTAACTATGATTTGGTGCCTTGCTCTACTTTTCTTCTGCTTTTATATTTATGTTTTCTATATGTTGGTTATGTTTTTTTGGCTTAGATCATATCTGTGATTGATTCTAGGATTATGAATTGTTTTCTGTTACATGTTTTAAGTTTACCCATTAAATCTCCTTGGAGTAAAGGCAAGTTGAGGTGGACTTGATCATATTATTAGGTTCTACTTACCATTGTTTCTAACTCATCAGTTGATGATCAAAATTCTTTTTAGCAGTCATGCCCACAACCACCTGCATTTAGTTCCAATAGATGTGTATGAAAGATTTAACTACATAGATTAGATTCACTTCAGTAGCCACAGACGGTGGAGTTTGATTCCAAATCTTTGGAGTTGAGATCATTTGGTCATTTTGTATTCAACATTTCAACGCAAAAATTTTCATGGTTCAACGTCAACGTGCGTTTGCTACACAACTCTATGAACCCTCTTTGTTGTTGTTGCTGTTCGGGGTAGAAGGTAACCGGAAACAGCCTCTTGAAGGATGATGTTTGGCTGCAGAGGAAAAGAATATATTCAGTTGGAGATCGATGCGGTGGTTCAAGTGATATTCAGTAGGTGAATGAATGTGTTCATATTTCGATTCACTAAGTGTCATCAAGCATTAATTACAATAAAGATATTACTAAATGTTTTCTCTTTCTTTCTTCATACCTATAATCTTTTGGGATTTCCCCAAATTCCACATCGTCTCTTTCATTTCTAAATCATTTTTTATGGAGAGTTTTCCTTTTATATTTATATTTAATGGTTCGAGTGTATTTTTTTTTATCAAAGACTACTTCTGTTATATATCTATTATTGTTTTCTTCCAAATATATGTTGCATATTAAAGAATGTATTTGGATATGTCTTAACAAAGTTGTTGATTTGTGCTTTTGCAAAGTGAATGAGAAGAACAGGAGTTTAATTCATGTTGCTTTGTCATATACACGACAGACTTATGTCCAATATTCCTAAGTGTCAACATCACATTTTGTCTTATCACCTATCAATTGTTATGTTTGATATTCTCTGAACGTGTTTACAGTGTTTCTTTCTGTCATCTTAAAGAACACCAACATGGTATAGACTATTTGATAAAAACTCGCAGCAACGCGCGGGCATGAATACTTGTTATAATACAAACTACAACTTGCTATAGAAAACTAACACTGCCCATTGTTTTTGTAACAGGAAAAACAGATTCACGTGTGTTGCTAGAATGAAAGAAATTGAGGTTCATGTAACTTACATGGTTCCGCGTAATGAACAATCGGCTGGGTAAGATCCTAACAAATATAGAATTATTTTGACTTTATTGGACTATCAGTCACTTGTTATTGAGTATTAATTTATTTTTTTCCTGCAAAACGGCAAACATTTAGTAGAGTAGAATAACAAAACAAACATATTTAAAAAGAAAAAAACAGTACGGTTGCCGCCGACGTTACATTTTATTCACGCCGGACAAAGCAACAAAAGTCTAACGTTCCGGCGGTACATTTTCTTCCCGCCGGAACCAAGGAGAGGGTAGGCAACGAAGATTAAATAAACAAAAATATAAAAGACTTACACGGTGTGGAGATGGCTGGTGGGGTGATGAACAAATGAGGCCTCCATGCCTTTATATAGGATCATAAAAGTGTGATCAATTAATTAAAATGGAGTTGTAAGAACTCCAAAGGGTGTTGTTTATTAGCTATTAGTTGCAAGAACCCGAAAGGCTTACTATTATTATGATGATTATTATGATGCTAATTATTAAGTAATTTATTACTCAAGAGTTGGAAGAAATTTGAAGGGTTAGTGTTAATTATTAATATTTAATCTTGCTATTTATGAGTACGTATGATGATGCATGAACATGTATGATGATGCATGGACATGTACCATGATCTTCATTAAACACCATGCTTAAGAATGTTGTACCGATTGCTTGGTTTGAAGTAAAATGTATTTATGATTTCGCATTGAATATGGTGTCACAATTGGACCATTGCTCAACTTTTAAGGTATAGTTGATAATATTACTTTACATTACAATATAAACAAAATCTAGTGTTAATGAACAATGTCGTGGAATTATTGGGTAACATGGCCAAATGGCTAGATGCCACGTGTCATGATCTATTTTTGTAAATTTGTTTCTTTAACCTTTTGTGTGATCGTTTTATATTTGCGTTTTCTTTATTATATATTTTTTAATATTGTTACATTTTGTATTTACGTTTTCCTTACATTTTGTTTAACGTTGTTGCACAATGTTTTTGTAAATGCGTTTTCTATGAGATACGTTTTAACGTCGTTGCTCAATCATTTTCGTTACCTTATGATTTAACAATGTAACTATTTTAAGTACCAGTATTATATATGATGCCACGTGCTAACAATAAAATCTAATTAGAAAGAAAATGAGTCTTGGACGGTTGTCCACATGGGGATAGAGTTTGAATCCGGACAACTCCTGATGGTTCGAGCTATTCTTTCTTTTAGTTTTTATTTTATTCTATTATAATCTCGATGGTTAAACCTTTTTTTTATGTTTGTTAAACATTTTTATTCTCTTTCATTTTGGGCAAAACTCTTATCATGTGTTTAATTTTATCTATATTTTTATATATTAAAATTTACATAGAGATGAGAAAAATAAATTTTAGAGAACCGATATTATAAAAAATAATTTTACTCACGACGTCATCAGCCATCCACTTCTTTAGCCTCAAAATGCACATGTGACGAGAGAAATATGTTTGCTAAATTCCGCATGTGATAGATAGGGCCAAAAATGTAAATTGACAATTTTCACGAAGTGCCAAATTATTTATACCTCTACTATTTGTTAAAATATAGAATGACTGAATAACTGAATCGATAATAATCAGGTTATATTATATAGACAAACATAAGTAATTCTAAAAACTTAATTACGTCCGTGATCTCAACCCTAATAATATTTCAATACTCCCCCTAGTCGGAGCGGAAAAATAATAGAATCTCAGACTGTAGAAGAAAAAAAAACTAAACAAAAACATAAAAAAAAAATAATATAACTTAAGTAACCATAAAAACTTAACTAGGCCCGTATGGCTCAACCCTAATAATATTCCAATACTATTTTCTATCATATCATTGATCTATCCTTCTACTAAACCATTGGTTTAACATGAGGCATTATACGAAATTCAAATAAATAAAATGTTTTAGGTTCGAGTCTCGCATGAGGCTTATTGCCTCACACCTTATGTTGAGCCAACATGAGGCAATATACGAAATTCAAATGAATGAGAGCTTTTTCAGTTGTGAGTTTCCTCCTAGACATGTGGACCGGGTCACTACGCTCTATTATTAGATTTTAATCTCACATCATTATTAACTACATAAGAAAAATGAAAGTAATGCCATGTCTCCATACCATGTCAACCTATTGAAAATGTAAGATCTCTAAGGATACTCGTAATTGTGAACTCCTTCAAGCCCAACCCTTGGACATGAGATGACATGTGGAAGATGAGGTGCCATTGGGGTTTGAAAAAAAAAGGTGGTGTAGTGGGATGAATACTTTTCAAGCCCCGTCATCATTCCCCCCCCCCCCCCCCTAATCCTTCCCTTTCAGGCGTGAGAAGTTTCAAGCCCCAGACCTCTTTTTTTTGTGTTTAGCGTCCAGGTGTAGTGGGTGGGGGCATGAGAGGGGCGCTAAAGGGGCACGGAAATCACTTTCAAGCCCCATTACGGATAGCATAAGATTAGAACATCATATTAAACTTGAATGACTAAATTAAAAAAAAAAAAGTACGAGGTATTTAATTGGAACAAACTAAATAAGTTACATTTCTACAAAGTTTTCCCTAAAAATCTAAAAATTATATATACTTTTATATAAAACAACCAGATAAAACAATCGTACTTTTATATAAAACAACTAGATTAAACTTGAATGACTAAATTGAAACAAAAAAAAAGTACGAGGTATTTAATTGGAACAAATTTAAAAGTAAGTTACATTTCTACAAAGTTTCCCTAAAAATCAAAAAATTATATAAACTTTTATATAAAACAACCAAATAAAAGTATAAAACAATCGTAATTTTATATAAAACAACAAGATTAAACTTGAATGACAAAATTGAAACAAAAAAAAAGTACAAGGTATTTAATTGAAATAAACTTGAAAAAGTAAGTTACATTTCTACAAAGTTTTCTCTAAAAATCTAAAAATTATATAAATTTTATATAAAACAACCAGATAAAACAATCTGTTTTCATCTAAATTTTGGATTGAAATGTCTTTAGCAAACAAAAATCCCCCGAAAATTCAGTTAAAATATTGGGCTACACTCCACTAAACTACACCATCTCCTCAACCTCCATGAAATTGAAATTATTCGTGGGTGAATTCGCAGTCGTAGGTCCACAATTGTAAACGACAAACGATATAGCTGTCCATGGTCTCTCTCAATCACGAGCTTAACAGCCAGTAGAACAAACCCTCCACTCTTCTTCTTTTCTCGATCCACATCAAAACCATTTCCTGCATAAATTTCCACTTTACAGATTTGTATAACTGTATGACCCCCCGCCGATGTTAGCAGTCTAATTAATCAATTTTACGATGGAGGTGAATCGGTTCTCACTTTTACCGGTGGTGGTCCTGTGTGCTCTCACGGCGGCGCGTTTCTCTTACGCTGCCGGAAATAAGGCCGACGTCGTCAAGCATTTGAATCGTTTCAACAAACCTTCAGTTAAATCAATCAAGGTCTATTCATTATTTTATTTTTTTCATTCTTCGTGTGTTTTGGAAATTCTGATTTGTTGAATTTGTGAATATGCATTGAGCAGAGTCCAGACGGTGATGTAATCGACTGTGTTCATATTTCACATCAATCAGCTTTCGATCATCCCTCTCTCAAAAATCATGAAATTCAGGTATGTAGGTAGGGTTTGGAACTTTTGGAACTTGGAAGAACACATATATGAACAGTTTGAATATTGTGTGAATTATTATATAGATGAGGCCAAATTATCATCCAGAAGGGATGAATTATGAGAGCATGAAAATATCATCTGAAAATCAGCGACCAATTACTCAATTGTGGCATGTGAATGGGAATTGTCCAAAAGGAACAATTCCTGTTAGAAGAACTAGGAAAAAAGACATTCTGAGAGCAAGTTCTGTTAAGAAATATGGCCGGAAAAGCAGTCTGTCAACTGTTGCACATCCAGATTCTATTGATCTTGATCTTATCAATCAAAGTGGCCACCAGGTGAGTTGTACAGTACAAGTCACAAATCAGATGACTCAGTTGACTTTTGTTAAATTTCTATTGATTGTGTTATCTTTGATTTTTTGGAGATCATTTAGCATGCAATTGCATATGTGGAGGGAGAGTTTTTTGGAGCTAAAGCAACTATGAATGTTTGGGATCCTCAAATACAACAGACTAATGAATTCAGCTTATCTCAAATATGGTTATTAGGAGGCTCGTTTGCTTCGGATCTTAACAGTATTGAAGCGGGCTGGCAGGTAGATTCATAACCTTCCATATAATTGAAAAAGTTGTCGATTTTTTTTTTCAATCGGATATGTAATAACTAACACAAGGTTTCTGCATGTTCTTGAATCAAAATCAGGTCAGCCCAGATCTTTATGGAGATAATAACACAAGATTCTTTACATATTGGACTGTAAGTTCATCTAGTTTCATGTATATTATGACTTACTTTTCATAATGATTAGCATATAACTTGTCTCATGGTAAATGATTCATTTTTCACTTTATAGCCATTTGGATGAAGTGTTTGGATATTAGTTAAATGTCTTTTAAGGGGTGTTTGGATGTGAGTTTAAAGATGTTATTTTCAACTTGAAATTACAATAATTAGTTAGAAGTATAGTTATGGTTTTCTAATTCTTTATGGGTCAAAACAATGTAGAAAGCTATCATAAGAAAATTGACTATTATTACAATTGGAAAATCATCTAACTTTCTTAAACTTTATTCAACTTATTAGCAATAGTTAATGACTTTATAAGTTACAATAATCACTCTAAAGTCACATCCACACATCCTTTAATCATTCATTTGGAATAAAGTTAAAGCTCACCTCCATCACACCCCTTTAAAGACCGTACCAATAGTTGTGCTATGAGTGAGATTATACGGTGTTAGTTTCGTTTCAAATATAATTTCAGGTTCAAAAGATTAAAAAATGATATTATTACTGTATTTTGTGGGACATAAGTTTGCATAGGATTCTGATGAAATTGTACAATTGTGGGTCCTAATTATTTTAAAATTATCTACAGAGTGATGCATATCAATCCACAGGCTGTTACAACCTTCTGTGTTCAGGATTTATTCAAATCAACAATGAGATAGCATTGGGGGCCAGCATCTCTCCTATTTCTAAATATCATAGTTCCCAATATGATATCAGTTTACTTATCTGGAAGGTATGTTCTTAAACTCCTTGAAATAATTGAACATCATTATCATATTCTCTGCATAGTGGATAAATACAAGATTTGATTTAAAAACCCAATATTTAAAGGGAGAAATATATTATTGCAGTCCCTAATAAAATATCGTTTTGTTTAAAATAATACAGCATCACATTATTCATCCATGAGGACATAGAAGGAATATAATAATAGAAGTTGCATAGGGAATCTTTGACAATTGTCCTTCATGACAATAATTTCTTTTCCTGTGTAGTGTGATTATATAGTCAATAATTCAAATTTTATATGATATCATAAAAACTTTAACAACTTGTTTTCACCAGAAATCTTGCATTTTATGTATATTGTTTTATATAAAAATCTTGGAAGCCCTATCAAAGTTAAAGAGGATACTAAGAGTAAGAAAAACTACGATTAGAATCGCTCATAGTGATGTTTAGGTGAGACAATTTCGACTTGTTTACTTATGAACATGTCAATTTAGGTTGGGTTTAATTCAAATGCGTCAAACGATTTGAAAGTCGCCAATGTGTACATCTACTGAATACAGTTCCAAAATCACTTTCTTTTTAAATTTATTATTATATTATTATTACTGCTATAATAATATAGTCTTCCTAATCATATTTAACACTTTAATACCAGGCATAGAACCTTAAATGTGCTATCACCAGATCATCAACCCTAAAAGATCATTTAGAACACATTTTATCGGAATAATTTAATTAATTTGGTGCAATCGATTAGGACCCCGAGCAAGGAAACTGGTGGATGCAATTTGGTAACGGAAAGGTGCTCGGATACTGGCCTGGTTCACTCTTTTCTTACTTAACTGATAGTGCATCAATGATCCAATGGGGCGGCGAGGTGGTGAACTCAGCCTCAGACGGGCAGCACACCACCACCCAAATGGGCAGCGGTCATTTCCCTGAAGAAGGATTTGGTAAGTCTAGTTACTTCAGAAATGTTCAAATAGTAGACGGATCAAACAGTCTTAGAGCTCCTAAAGATATAGCCACCTTCACCGAGCAGCCCAACTGCTATGATGTTCAAATGGGCAGGAATGATGGTTGGGGCAGTTACATTTACTATGGCGGACCAGGCAGAAACCCAAACTGCCCATAGAAGCCTGATTTTTAAGCAAGAAGTTCATTAAAAGAATGAACTGTTGTATTTGGGTATATGTATTATTGTAGGTGTAATTAGGTACGAGTTTTCTTGTTAAGTTTATTTGATACGGGTGGGTATGTTAGAAACAAAACATTGTTATAGGGTTCGGGTTTGGAAGCATTTGATTATGACGATTCTAAACAAGTGTGAAGAAGTGTAAGTATTATTTGGGTTGGTCTCTATGTGAAAATATGTGACTTATATCTATTGTATTGAAGAGGGTCGATCGGATTAATAATATGACATTTTATTTTCTTAATTCCTGTTGATGACTGATGTTTCTCTAATCATTAGGCTCAAATTAGCCCGGAGTTGACTGGACTGGGCCGGCCCAGGTCAAAAATATATGTACACAAATATGAAATACTTTACTATATTGCTCATTTGAGGTGGATCAACTACGAAATTTATCATCTAAGATAATCAAAAAAATTCTCTTCTAAGTTCTAACTTCAACTAACGGTCCTCTTTCCGGGAGAATATAGATTGTTTCTATTCACGGGTTAAGGATGGGTAAAGTTCATGTAAGAACCATTATCTATTGTAAGAACTTAAAAACCAACTTAAATGAGGGACAATTAAGTAATTTTGTCATTTCTTTTTAATTCTTCCACTACATTTATGGTAAAGATCATATCAAATCGTTTGTTTTCTATTGTACAAACTTGTAATAACCAAAGGAAAATTATTTCAGATGGAGTTTTTTTGGGTAATTTTATATTTTTTAATTTAATTTCACGTATATCCACCCGTTGACTTAAAAAAAGTTTTTTTTTTTGCCTGTCCGACTATATATGCAACATATGCAACATACCATGTTGCCTATATGCAACATTATATGTTTCATATGTGCAACATGATATGTTTCATATGTTTTATATGCAATACCATGTTGCATATATGCAACATTATATGTTTCATATGTAAGCATATATGCAACATAGTCGGACATACTAAAGAAAACAATTTTTGTTTAGTTTTTTGTTTTTTTAGGTCGTTAAGTTGTCATCATGTGTATTGACATGAATGAAAAAAGAAGAAGAAACACAATATCTAAATAACCTTCATTCAATTGAAATTTAATGGTTTTTACATTAGTTCTTAAGTTTTTACAATAATATTGGTTTGTAATAGAACTTTACCCGGTTAAGGATTAAGAGAACAATGAGATAATACGTTTCCAATCCCACGAATATAACAAAGAGTGCTACCTTTTTTTTTTCATCCATTTTACTTGTTTGCTTTCTCTTCTAAGGTTTTTTTTTTTTAATAAATACAATCGGAAATTTTAATTTTCTTTTTGTTTTTTACTAGGAAACATCTACCGTTTTAATTTAAAAGCGTATAACTTTATTCATATATGATTCACAAGAAAATTGAACTTCTTTAATGTTTTTAATTTTTATGATTATTCTTTGAAGTTGTTTATAGAAAATTAAAATACTAGTTAGAGAAAGTCCATTGAAAAAATGATTTCTGAGTTTTTTTAGAGATTTTTTTTTAATTTTTCTAAAAAATCGCATTTTTTATTTATCTTTTGAACGACGTCAATATGTTCGCATTAAGTTTATTTTTTTGAACCATGTCATTATGTTTGCATAAAGTTTCTTTTAATTTTTTCTAAACATTTTATTTTAATTTTTATAAAAGTCTTTTTTAAGTTTCAAATAAATAATAATTTTTTTTTCGTAAAGTTTTTTGTAACATTTTTATGAAAAGTGTGTTTTAATCTGTTCTAAAAAAATATTTTTTAAAAATGTGACTTTCATACGTGAAATATGACATGTTTTGATTTTGTTTTTCTAGTAAAAAGAACACTAAGTAAAAAGTGTATAGAAATAGCCTACTCCATGTGTTGTATCATAACTAGATTTCAATCACAAAAAACTATACGTAACAAAAACAACACTATAAGACCTTCCTCTATACCCTAAGCGAAGGGGGTGGGGTATCACGGCGCGATGGCGGCGCGTACACCGCGCCCATTAGGCGTGGTGGTAGGGTGGCGCGATCGCGATAGTTCCGCGCATGTGAAGGTCTGAGATAGTTTGGTTTGTCCAATGAAATAATTACATGTAAATTTTTTTATATTTTTTTGGTATAAACTAATAAAAAATAAACCAATACCACATAACACAACCACATCACCATACCCCTTTCTATGTGATACTTTGGTGTGGTCCAGTCAGCGCTGTTCAAAGAAAAAAAAGTCACTAGATGTTTTGTCCTCCTACTGGGAAGTCTTAGATTCAAACCCAGTTACTGTTACTGACGTAATTAATGTAATTTAGTTTGGGCAGCAGTTTTGAAGATCGTCGTTAAAAAAAATTGTATATTAGAAGCTAAAAAGTGTTAATTGATTCTCACAACTACTTTATCTTGAAAAATTAATAAGAAAACAATATTATTTTCGAAGAACGTCTTGAATCACCGATGGGGATTGAAGGGCCTCCACCTGATCATCTTTAACTCCAACTAGTGGTGACGGTAACTGGCACGTTTCAAATGAAAAGCTCGTAGAGAAGCCACACCTACTCAACCGGATCACCTATTCAGAAGAAAACTTGCCACTTTCAGATAAATATCCTGCAATAATCGAACCCATAACCTCTCGATAAGCCTTGTACACCGTTTTATGTCCATTGCGCCAACAATTAATGTTCATCATAATCAAAGTAGAAAACAATAAAATATATATTGCATTCTGAAAGTAGAAATAAGGCTATCCGTAATGGAGGGGCTCCATGGCGCCCCAGCGTAGTGGGGGTAGCGCCCATGGCGCCCGAAAGTGAGAGAGGTGAAGGCGTGATGCTGGTAACGCCCCAAGACCATTTCTGCTAACATGGCGCCCGGGGGGGGGGGGGGGAGAGGCGCTATAAGGGAGTTATGGGCTCCATGAAGCCCCACTACGGATAGCCTAATAAAAACATATATTGGAAAGAGAAAATAATTAATTTCACACTAAGCGGGCTCATATATTATTTGGTTGGGCTTCAATTAACCCTTTTTAGGGTTTGTGTAGATGTTGTTTGTCTATATAAAGGTTTCAAGTGAACACAAGTTTTTCTCTGTACTCACGCTTCTTCCTTCTCCAACCCTAATTCATTTCTTCTCATCTCAACTAAATGATTAAAAATTATCATTTCTTCTCATCTAATCTTCTTATATAAAAAAAAATAAAAATAAAAATCTTGTAATTCTAATAAAGAAAATACATACATGTCTCTATAATCATCAAAACTAAGCGTGTATATGATCAATTACGAGGGTGAGGAAGGCGATGATATAAATTTAAACACCACATTTCCTTTATATAGGCAGCATGATCCAACACGCCTCTATTGTTTGATTTAGCGTATGTAGAAAACACAATGGCGCTTCATTTTTTTATATTTACTTTTCCTCTACGATTGTTTCTGATTCTACATCTTGTGGTTACGACGTTTTTCTAATCTTTAATATAAGGTATGTTTCTCTTTTTTATAACTTACAATCTAACCGTATGAATCTCGTTATCAACTCTAAATACTTTACTCGAAGTTCTTTGCATCATTATGTAGTTAATAGATGTTCAAAAGAAAAAGTAAAAAAGTAATAATTTGAACATTAAACATTAAGAGGAAGGATCATATACAAACCAGTTTTAATGTAAAAACTGTAGGAACCAATAAATTAATGCCACATGGACTCACTAATTAACTAGGATTGGGGGTAGTTTGGGCAAAAGAAAAAATAGCAATCCCTAGATCCATGCTGTTTGTTACGATCCTTGATCCATGTTCAACAGTTATCCTAATTTAATGTCACGATCAGAACCATCTGGTGCCAATCCGATTACAAGAAATTCTTCATTCCATCAATATTCTTCATCCCTACTGATTCTTCATTCCATCGATATTCATTATCTAATCGAGCCAATCTGATTACAAGCGATTCTTTATTCCATAGATATTCACTATCCAATCTATTCTTCATTCCTTTGATATTCATCATCCAATCAATTTTTCATCATCCTCCAAAACCAAAGTTAAATCGAGATTTAGAGAAGAATGCAGCAAACAATTGATTTGAGGAACCAAAAGCAGAAAAATGTTGCCATTGATGAAGATTCTTCACAACCTAGGACTATACCAGGTATATATGCGATTTTACCATCTAGGTTTTGTTGAATTGATGTTCTAAATCAGAATCCAAGTTCTCAGTCGGCATTATGTTGTTGAAATGCTTTGTTTTAAAGTTTTAAAAAGAGAATTCAGGTTATCCTTTTACAAAATCCTTCTTGTTAATCTGTGTTAATGATAAAGTGCTGTTTATATCTTATGTGTTACTAATATAAAGTGCTATTTACATCTTCTGTGTTACTGATATAGAGTGCTATTTACATGTTTTCTTGATAAAAAATGTTATTTACATGTTTATTATTTCTTTTGAAGTGCCTTTTCTTACATAGTATGTGTTACTTATTAAAGGGATATCATGCTACCTTTATATCTATTTTTGACCAATATTTTTTTGGGTGCTTCATATTATAATTGATTTTAATGTTAGAAATGCAAATATTATTATTGTTAAAACAGAGAGGTGGTTTCTAAACTTTGTTTGTTATGAAGTGCTACTTATATATGTTTTTCATGCTATTAATGTCCACTTGAAATGCAAACGTGTGTTATTTTTAAAAGTGATGTCATGCTACCTTCAATAAATATAATGGTGTTTTTAAAGTTGCTGAAGAACATGTTTAAGGGACCGTATGAATGAGAGTGATGAATGAGAGTGATGTTATTGTTCAAATATATGCAAAAAGGGAAAAACATGAAAAAACATTAGTCTAAAAGTTTGTTTGTAGCTATGAATAGTCCAAAAGATTTCAATAATGTTGTTTAACTAAAAGTGATGTTTGTTTGATCAGAGATTACAAATTACAATGCTGCAATTGTCATGGATGATGAAAACGAAGGTCTTGGTATTATGCGAACAAAGGATTGCGGTTCTATGAAACGGGTCAAGTTTGTTCACGAGTAAATAACAACCAAAACCCCAAGACGTCCAAGAGCATGTCATGTCTGTGGTTCCATTGAACATGATATGCGTACTTGCCCGCGACAAAAGGCTACAACCCCAGAGACCAGTCAAGCATGAGTTATATTCACTTTTTGTTATTTTCCCTATTTTATTTTTTGAAGTGTCTATATAGCATTTTCTTTTATTTTTGATCGTTTCAATTTAGGAAATGAATTTTTATTTTATTTTTTTATGTACTGGATGTGTTATTTAACATTTGTTCAATCATTGTTAGATATGGTTATAAAGCTTTTGTGCCTGAAGTGCTATTTTATATACTGGTTTTTTAGGCAGTGCTATTTATATATAAAGTGCTATTATTAAGGAATCATGTAACTTTTTATCTTATTTATTACTATTCTTAAGGTTGTTTTTGTTACATTTTATCAATACTTTGTACATGAAGTGCTACTAATTTATATACTAGTTTGTTTTTATGCGGTGCTATTTATATATAAAGTGCTACTATTAAGGAATCATGTATTTTACTATTGTGCTATTATATTTCAGTACAGTGCTATTTATGTAAAACAGTGCTATTTACATTTCAAATTGTTATTCTGTAAAATAGTACCTAATTAGCAGTGCTATATATGTAAAACATAGCTATTTAAATCAGTGATATTTATATCAACATGCCTAATGTAACAATGCTATATATGTAATGCTATATGGTTTTCTAATATATATTTTACTGAATATAATGTGTTGTTTCTCTTGCTACAAACTATAGTTCTCCATTCAATCAGAATGGAGCTATAGCAAATTCAAACAAAACATTGTAGTAGCATTGTTGCCACTAGACCAAAGTCCTTTTTAGGTTGTTATATAATCATACCAACTTTTTGTGTAATTGAAATCAAGCAAAATTAAAAAAAAAAAAACTTGTTATGTAATCGTAATCAACGTAATAGGGTTCAAACAAACTTTTTATTTAATCATAATCAACCATAGTACAAAAACTTCATAATTTAACCCCTAGCATACTAAAAAACTAGTTGTATTCAGACTACTCTTTACGTATGTGATCTCTCACATATTCTATCCAAGGCATCATCCATCATTTCTAGCTTCAAAGGCTCGTCCAACACAACAAATGCCCTCACCTCAGCCTCTACCACATCCCTTTTAGTGTTGATGTCAAACAACAATATCTTAGATAAATATTTAACCCTTAGGTCATCAAGCTTCATCTTTTGATTGTCTGTTTCTTTTGATAGTACACCTTTCCATTTTGACACCGACGTTCCTTTAAAGGTTTTCATATGCTCATAACGAAAATAGCACGATCCACCGAATTCTGAAGTGTCCTCCACTCCATCCTGAGTATTTTTGGTTCACTTTTCAATAACTTCAATGCTTTATGCTGATTCTTCATTTTCAAGTAATGACACAAAGCATTTTGCTGCAAAACAATTAAAATAGCACTTTATCAGATAACCGAATACTTTAATTCAAACAGTTTTGTTAAGTTCATAATCAATATGTAAACATACTTACCATCATCTGTGGTTTATTGGCATACTTAACACTAAAACCTGCTTCGGCCGCTAAGTTGTCTATCATTTGTGATTTATTGAGTGCTATTCTCCCACTCCTTCGAGTTGCTATCAATTTATAAAAAAAAAAGACTAAATTTAAAAACCAAATCATTCATATATCCAAAATTCATACAAAAAGCCTTTAAAAAAGAATCCATACTTCCAAACTGATTAACAATTTCTAAAAACTCATAAGGTGATTAGCAGCCCTAAATATTCATATATCCAAAATTCATAAACAGCACCACAATTTTAACATGCTAACAAAATTCATAAACTAATTAGCAGTCCTTAACAAGATTAGCAATCCTACAAGTTCATATATCCAAAATTCATAAACAGCACCTCAAATTCATATATTCCAAATTCATATATAAATACCTTATAAAGGGGATCGTTTATCATTTTCTAAATATAATTTTCTTCTAAACAACCCTCACACCAACAACATTCATACTTCCAAACTCATCAATATAGACATCTCAATTCAAACAATCAAACTAAATAGTCCTTCACAAAAAAAAAAAAATAGTAAATAATAGTTTCTATATAAACAGCTCTTTGTTTACAAAAGATTTGTAGCAAACATGTTTCCAAACCAAAACTGACTTCGGATGACAATTCAAAGCAAACACAAGAACAACGTAAGTATCACCAACGTTGATGAAATCCCGAAATCAAAGATTAACTATCAAGTTATGTGTAAACAGCTCTTCACTTATTCAAATTCATTAGCAAACTAACTAGCACTAAAAAAACTAAAGAGCACTTTAATTTTCACAACAATGATGCATTGATCAAATTATGAATGATTCAAACACCCTAAATAGCAGAACGCCTTCCTGTTTTGTTTTCACAACAATCAAAAATATGTACAGTCCTAGCACCAAGATTTAGCATAAAAAATCCCCAAATTAGCACTCAAGTCATGTGTAAATATCCACAAATTATCCAAACTGATTGAAACACTTAAGAATTTGGACTGCCTTGCGATCGCCTATGCCTCTATAACAAAATCGCACTAACATACGGTGGATAAGAACTTAAATTGCGAATGGGGGAGCCTGATTTTATGCCTCTATATTCTATACCAAAATCGCACCAACAAAAGGCGGCTTAAGAACTTGAATTGTGAATGGGGAAACCTGATTTTATGCCTCTATGCCAATCGCACAACATACAGTGGATTAAGAACTTCAATTGCAAATGGGGAAACTCGATTTTGTGATGTCACTTTCTGTGATTTCCTCAATGTCGCTATCTCGTATCCTGCTTTCAGAATCGCACCAAAAAAGTGGGATTTCCTGAATTTAAAATCGCTACAATGTAGGGGAGAGGATTGTTTGCAGTTCAAAATCACGAAACGTAAGTGGGAAAATTAGGGTTTATTTCAAATTGAAAATAGCATAATTACCATCTTGTCCTTCCAGATGTTAATATATATTCTAATTGTGAAGAGGTGATGTGTATACAATCTTAACCACCCATAAATAGATCTAACGGTCCAAAACAGTTCTTACGGTTTTTATATAAAAAGGGGTTTGTACCAGATCCATCCTCTAAACATTAAAGCATTAAAGGTTATATCAGAAAGAGTTTGGATATGTTATCTTTATTAAGATCTAGTAACAATATATTTTTTCATTTTCTTATAAGTTTGGATATGTTTTTAAGTGGAACGTGACACTAAACTGGTAACTTTGTAGAAAAGTAATCAAGTTTCAAAAGTGTTCTAATTAAGCCACTAAAGTTTTAAAAGTTTTTAATTAGGTCACTCGACATTCATATTTCATCAAAATTAAGGGTTTTTTCATTCATTTCATAGGTAACCGTGGTAATAGTTATTTTTATTTTTTTTTCTCTTTTATTTAAAGCTAAAGTCGAGTGATAACATGAATTTTAACCTTTTTTTTATAAATATTTTAATGTAAATAAAGTATTTTTAATTTAATAAATATAATTTCATATATTAATAAATCGGACACCAACATCTTGTGCTCCATTTTTTTCTTGACACATGAAAAAAAGGACATGGCTCAATTTGAATATAAGTTATCTGATTGGGACAAAAACGATATGAGTGACCTAATTGGAACACTTTTGAAACTTGGTTACCTTTCTGTGAAATTTTCCCTAAAATAATTTATTTTTCTCATTCTTATTATAATTATTTTTATGGGCTATTGACTTTGTATGTTAGGGAGGCCAAAACAATTTTTCGTCCCGGACCCTAATTTTTTTTTTTAAGGATTTTCAGGACCGGCTCTGTATATGATCTACCTTGCTTCTATTGGTGTGGAACCTAATGACTTGTTTTATCGAGGTCAAAGAAGCGTTAATGTCCATGGAGATGCTATGGACTTATTCGGGGTCAAAGAGGCATCTCGCTTCTCCTCCATCTCCACTCCTGGGACCTAGCATTCGTTCCCATCTTCGTCTTTGTAATTTAACCAAAAACATCTCGTTTCTAAATTTATATAACATTTTCTAAAATCGTCCACATCATATTCCTCATATCTATTCCTATTTAATTAAATAATACATCATTATTATATTTTTTATTATATTTTCTCAAACTAGGACGCATATCTCTCTTAGACCATAGATGTGTTGTATATGTTAACAAACTAGCACATGGATCTCTCTCAGAACAAGATTTTTTTTTTGTTATCAAAGTAGGACAAAGATCTCTCTTAGACCATAGAGTTAATAAAAGACTGCATCGGATTGGATGAAGAGGTAAGGATTCTCAATGATGGTTCGTATATGGAATACCTGGCTAAATAAATCTATTGAACATAATGGAGAATTTAGTTTTTCTCTTTCACAAGAAGATCATTTTCATGGTGATGTAATGAAGTTGTTTGATGTAAGAAGATCATTCTTTAGACTTTTTTTTGTTTTTATTCTAGTAAAAGTTGTTAGTTTCTTCTTGTTTAAATGGTTAGGTGTGTGTTGGAACAAATGCAACGGGGAGTTACCAATTTCGAGGGTCTCCATCTCTCTAGATGTATTGGAGAGATTGATCGTTTTGTTTGCAACCACCACAGTCCTAAGGTGGTGGATATTGAATTCTGTTTTTGGAAGTGTCTGGTTTCAAGCAGGGGTATGCCATTCGTTCTTGCTAGCACGAATGAAGATTTGTATATGAAAATGCAGAAGGTTCAGGAAGTTTCTTTTCTGTAGTAAATTAGAATTGTGTTCTTTTTTTTTAATTGACTTGTTCCTGTATATAGGAGTATGGGTTGCCTGTCTTAACTCTGATTGAAGTGAAAAACCGTTAGACGGATCTTACTAGAGGTTTGCTTGATCGTAGAGTGAAGAACGAGATGTAAATAAAGTTTGTTTTCATTGAAATCACAAAGACTCAATTACAAACTCTCAATTAAGCTCTCTGGAGAAACACTCTCAAACACACATAGTTATGAACTGGTTTCTCACAAACACTCACACTCATTTCTTAGATTACAAGACAAGCTAACTATATATAAACCCGTCTGGTCCGAGCCTCCTCCGAACTCGGAGTTCGGCCGGTCCGAACCTCAGGTTCGGACCTGGTTCGGCCAGCAGCAATCTTGTCTTGAATCTTCACATCGTCTCGTTCAGATACTTCACATGACGCACAGCTTATGTATCAACAAACTCCCCCTCGTCATGTGCAGTATCTGTTCGCCAGTTAAAACATATTCTCCGAACAAACTCCCCCTCAACTTGATGGTAGCTTGACCTTGAATACTTGACGATGCACAGAATCTTTCATCCTTATCAACAGCTTCAGAAGACTTGAAGTTGTGATGAACTCTTTCCTTTGAGTACCTGGCCAACATAAATAATCTTGGCGCAAAACTTCTCTTAGAGAATCCAAGATATATGTTTTGAAAATGTTTTTCGTATCTTGTGTCGATCAATCAAAAATAAAAAGAAGTAAAATCTTTTTGGCTTTTTACAAAGTTTATATCAAAACACACCAAAAAACTTTTTGTACTTTTCTTGAAATGAAATGAAATTGCAATACAGAAACAAACTCTATTTTTGGTATTTTGTGAGAAAGATCACGACGCAAGATCATATCAGACATAACGCATCTAGCACATTTCAATTTCGGTCTTAATCAGCATGCAAGCCAAGATAATCGCAAATACAACATTTATGTTTATTTCAGCATGTACCAATCATATTTATCGTTTTCAGATATGCTTAAGGTAATTTTATCATGCACTGATAACTCGGCTTCTACTCTATCAGAAATACTTGCAAATCATCATTTTTATCATATAGAAGTAACTTTTATTCGAGATTTAAAACATCCTTGATGAGTCATGCAAAAATAAAGCAGAACCTCAAATACCTAGCAATCAGGTCGGTCTTTCGACACGCAGAGAAAGCCCAAGTATTTGAGAAAATAAGAAAGCAAAAACAAGTTGAAGTTGTATAATCCAACAACAATCAGGTCGGTTCTTCCGAACGCGCAGAGAAAGTCCGATGGATTATACGAAACACCAATGAAAATAAAGCAGAACGTCAAACGAACAACAATCAGGTCGATCTTTCGATACGCAGAGAAAGTCCGATCGTTTGACAAAATAAAGAAAATCAAACAAGTTGAAATCTTTCAAAATGAAAACATGCATTCATCAGGATATCTCTTTATTCTATTTTTGTCAGAATCATCACATAGCATTCATCAAGAAGCAAACAACCAAAGCTTATCAGGCAAGCTTTATGTTTATATCTTACTTGCAGATATCAGATTAGTCATGCACATTCACAGATCATACAAGCACCTACAGCCTTTAGACTTAATCTATCCATGGCTGATAACATATATGCTGATGTACCATCATTTCTTGCTTTTGTCGGATCAATTTCTCAATTTTCCATTTTTTTTTATATTTTCAAATTTCTCCCCCTAAAATTCAAACAAATACTATTTTTTGAATTTTCAAATTTTCTCCCCCTAAAAATATGAATGAAAGAAAAAATGAATAACAAAAATGAAAATGACTGATCAACACTTGACACATTTTTGAAAATGATTTTTGTGAAAAACAATTTTTCAAAGATAGAACCGATGCATTTTAACTTAAAACTACAAGTATCTCACTGTCAGCAATCGTTCAAATCACTAACAGGTCTTCCTGAAATACCTGCAAACACTGGAAAATAGTAAGTTTCTAAAACCCCGACCCTCATCCCCAACGATGATAGGTCGCCCAGTGTCTTCAACAAAATCTGTGTTGGCCGTGGAGACTACTTTTGGTCTCCATTCCTGTTTTGGTGTTTTGATTTCTAGTGAACCATTGTCAACTGATGAGTGACAATCAGAACTACTACCCAACTTTTCCGAAGTAATCTTCTTTTTCCAGAAAAAATTAGTATTGGGTATTGGTTCACTAAAAATAATGCCATCAGGATCAACATACATTGTATGCTTGGCATTCGATGATGAATTGTTAGTTGTCGTAGGACAATTATTTGCATAATGACCCTTCTTACGACAAACATAACACAGTCTTTGACCAGTTGGATTTATGAAAATTGGTTTACCAAACTGATCAGTCAGACATTCATCATGATCTTCTGAAAATACAGGTTTAGACTTCTTTGGTTTATAAAATTTTGAAAAACATTTTGGAGAATCATAAAAATCAGAATCATCTCCATAACCAAAGAATTTATCTTGACGATAAAACCTGTTAGAAGTAGCAGAATAAAATGAATCTGAATTGTTACCTCCTGGTGGTGTAGCATCAGATATACAAGATGACTCTTCAGAAGAAAGCTTTTCATCCGATGAGGATACTTTCTTCTTCCAACATTGTTGCTTCTTATCTGAAAACACCTTCTGCTTCTTTATCTTCTGTGGTTTGACTTTCTTCTTGTTGAAATCCTCAGTCGGCATTTCTTTTTCTTCAAATCCCAAACCACCATTTTTCTGCTTGAATGTATTTTGAACAGATTTTGGTATCTCATGGCCTTGTTTGGCAAGCTTTGTAAATTCAGATTTGATTCCTTTCACATCATTCTTTCCAGAAATCAAAGATTCATCTATCACGATCTCAGAAAACTTTGGCATTTTCACATTTCCTGGATTTCCATTAAACACCTTTTCTTTCTCAAGAAATGTAGATTTGGAATCAAACTTCAACCCTTTTCGGTAATCAGCCTCCTTTTTATTCTTCTTTGATTTGGACTTTGTCTTCTTTCCTGAACTGGTATCAGCAAATTTGGAATAATCATGCTGTTCAATACCCGATGGTCTAGCTGGAACAGAAATGTCAATATCAACAGGAGCAGGAACTTGATTAAGATTCGCATCTTTACCATTCTCCTGACTCTTTTCCAACTTGTACAAATAATTCAGGAAAGTCGGTGAATTGATTGCAATTTTTCAATTTCCTTTGCAGATCAAACAACTCAACTTTGAGTTCAGCTATTTTCATATTAGCTTCTGACAACTCTTTCTGCGAAGCAATGTACTTGTCAGACAATTTGTTATAATCACTGATATGACATCGTCTCAAGCGACATTCTTCCAGAACTTCTGCAGTAACTTTCTCCACTTGTTTCTTATAGTAAATAACATCTTGTTTCAAAATGTTATTTTGACTTTGAAGCTCACCATTTCTCATCACGCAACTTGGTAAGTTCCTCTTGAAGTTGAATTACTCTATCAGCAACCTCGACAGCAGCTTTAGTAACTTTTTCATATTTTTGTTGAAGAGGATAACATTTCTCAAATAAAGCATCAAAATCTTCAACAGCTTCCTTTTCTTTAGCTTGAGCTTTATTACATTCTTCAACCAACAAATTCTTCTCTTTCAACCATCCTTCCTTAATACTTGCAAACTCCAAACAATTTGCACATGATACAGACACATCCCTTTGAATTTTGGCATCTAAATCATTACAAACTTTACTTTTCCATTCCTCCATTTCTTTTGTCAAAGAAATATTTTCTTCAGTCAACTTTCCCACCTTATTCTCTAACTTTTCAATTGTACTTTGAAACTTCAACTCTTGATCAACCTTTTCTTGAGAAACTTTAGATATATGTTCCTCACACTGTGTCTTCACAAAATCCCATATCCTTTTTGCCTTTCGAAACTTCCTGATTGGATTTTTAAGAGTTATAGGCAAAGCTAACATAAGAAGTGTAGTAGCCCTTTCATTTTGATCAAATGCTGCCCTTTCTTCACTTGAAAATTCATGCATTTCCTTAAAATCACCATCACTATAAGTTGGATACTTATGTTCGTGTGTAATTGGTAACCATAATTTTTTATCCAAATCGTGTACATATCCTCGAAAATTTGTTGCCCAACCATGATAATCTTCAAGATTTATCAACTTTGGTACATTCTGACGATGACGTTCAGCGAAAACCTCAATTTCATACATTTTGAGAATTTTAAAAATCTGCTTGGTCCGAACTTCCACCGATCTTCGTCCGAACTCAGCTCAACCTCCGATCTAGCTCCGAACGATGTCCGAACCTGATTACAAAGTCCGAACTTAGATCTTCGTCCGAACACCTCCGAACGTATCTCCGAACTTGGTAACTCCGAACTACCTCCGATATAGCTCCGAACCTCCCCGAATCTATACCGAACTATAGCTCCGAGCTTTCACCGAACTACCCCGAACTCCCTCCGAGTCTATACCGAACTATGTCCGAACGCTCACCGAACTTAAAAAACCCCGAACTTTGTCCGAACCCCAGGTTCGGAGCGGTTATATTTCTGTTACTCCGAACCTCAGACGAGTTCAAACCCTCTCGACATCATTTTTCGCGATTTTGAAAGTTTTTGAATGAGATTTTCGACAGGGATTCAGGTAAAACCCATAGGAATGTTTTAGTAATGAAATGCACACGAAAAGCTCAAAATTTGACTCGTTTTTGAATGAAAAACACTCGGTTTTGTCAAGAAAACGATCACGATCAAGGCAAACGCAATAGAGCAACCTGGATTTGCTCTGATACCAATTGAAAAACCGTTAGACGGATCTTACTAGAGGTTTGCTTGATCGTAGAGTAAGAACGAGATGTAAATAAAGTTTGTTTTCATTGAAATCACAAAGACTCAATTACAAACTCTCAATTAAGCTCTCTGGAGAAACACTCTCAAACACACATAGTTATGAACTGGTTTCTCACAAACACTCACACTCATTTCTTGATTACAAGACAAGTTAACTATATATAAACCCGTCTGGTCCGATCCTCCTCCGAACTCGGAGTTCGGCCGGTCCGAACCTCAGGTTCGGACCTGGTTCGGCCAGCAGCAATCTTGTCTTGAATCTTCACATCGTCTCGTTCAGATACTTCACATGACGCACAACTTATGTATCAACAAAAGGGAAGAAAACATTTCTTCCAATTGATGAAGAAGGGAAGGAGAAGCTTCTCCTCTTAAAACAGAAGTGTCTCGCTTCTCCTCCATCTCCACTCCCGGGACCTAGCATTCGTTCCCATCCATTCCTATTTAATTAAATAATACATCATTATTCTATTTATTATTATATTTTCTCTCTATCACTCATACCGGTCACTTACAAATAATATAAGCTAATAGATATAAGGTGTAAATAATGTATATCAAATTTTATTCGTGAGTTTGGTTTCTTCCAAATATATAGGGATGGGCTATGAGGATGGTAGGATGAGTTGAAGTGATTTTTTTGTGTTTTTTATAAATATTTTTCTCTAAAATTTAAAGATGGGATTTAGAAGGGATAAAATGAGAAATGGTGCTCTAACATAACATTTTAAGATATTGCCTATAATTTATTAGGCAAGTCAAATAGGGAACAGGCCTGCTAGTCTGCTTTCCTATTGACTTTTTTTTCACATTATGTATAATGTTTCACAAATCATTTCATATAGTTGGGGTTGGTGAAGTGGTAAAGCGCAAGGTTTCTACACATAAGGTCTCCCGTTCGAACCTGGGAACAATGTTTTCTGCCCGATTTTTTTTTACTACACAAACACACACAACATGCCTGTATATGGAGTATGTATATACATAAGCAGTTATCCGCAAAAGAAAGAAAAAAGTAGAAGTTGAGTCTCGCTTACACATAATTTTGTAATGGTGGAGCTGGGCCAGTGATAGTATGTTGTATTTGCAAGTTGGGGATCCGGGTTCGAAACTTGGGAACCCTTTTTTGGCAAAAAAAGTGGGTATTTTCTTTTTCATGTTGCTTTTTTTTTACAAACTTTATGTTTAGTAAGTGTAAAAGCATTATTTTTTTTAGACTTACTTTTCTTGCGGATCTATATCTGACAGAACAAAGATTATATTGTTTCGATATAGCATCACGTTTGCGATTTTTTAAGTCTTTTTTACCTTATTTTTTATACGTTTTTTTACTCTTTTTTTTTCGAATAGTGTGCTTTGTAAACGCTAAACAATGTGACCGCCGCAATGCGCCTTCATGCTCTTCACGTTTACAACTACACACGTCGCAAAGCGTAGGGAGCAAAAAAAAAATAAAAAAATAATAACCTCTTTTCTTTTTCCTTTTGGAACCAATAATTATTTTACATATTTTATATTGTTGTATAAACTACGCATGTTCGAGAACGATTTGATGATGACAACATGATCAAATATTGAGATTCATTATTTATGTTTAATATGTACTTTGTTTGTTCTAAAAAGTTCAGTTTATTCATACATTTTCTTGACCCGACCGTCACAACACGCAGTCGATTTATAAACCTAGTTATTGTTAAATTAGATTTGAAGCTACAACTTTAGTTCTTTTACTTTTATAAATGAAAGGAAAAACATTATGGAATAAAGTAGGTATTTTCTTTACTTTTTATTCGAGTGACTACCAATAGTAAATAGAAAAGAAAAGATAAGAAATTGATTGCGACTTGACAAATTGACAAATAATTGAAATCTTTAACATATAGAGTTAATTATAGAAATACCTTGTGTTGTTTGATAAAAGTGATAAGTTTATGGTCCAAATTTAACACACAAGGTATAAATTTATAACATGGTTGAGCCTTGAAGTCTAACATCAAAAGTGTGTAATTGGTGGGTGATGGTGACGAGGATGTGGTATCACACATGGTCAGATCTTTTTAAGGGTTCGGGGTGGCCCTAACCTCACTTTTTTTAATAGTGTTAAATTTATATCATGTTCACTTTGATTTTTTTTTATGTACCGAGTATGATCTCCTTTATTTAAATTTCTAATACTTACGGCCCTCATGTTTAACTGTTAAAGATCTGCCACTAATGTCATATAGACATAAGTAGTTAATGCTGTTATTATATTCAGTGAGTGTAGTAGCGTTTATGTAAATGTGAGTTTTAATTAAAAAAAAATAGTATTGTGATTCATGAAAAAAAAGTTAAAACCCATTTATTTTGCCTCACCCGTTGAAGCCATCATGATGCTCGTGCTTATCATGCTGGAGGGGTGGTTTTCATGACGTGATAGGGCAACCATATAGGTAAACAACCTTCACTATGAATGGTCTAAGTTGCTTTAAAAATTACGTTATATTTGCGTATGGTGACTGTTTTATCCTTCATGAACCATTCATGTAATTAGCTTTAGATAACAAAAAGAAATTTAAAAACATATAAAAAACCAAACCCCACACCATGATCGCCCTAGATCTGTCTCGAGCATCGGGATTCTGGTGTAGTTTGTTCCCAAACTAGTATAATTATAAAAATTATTTACCAATTAGGTGCAGTTGAAAAAATATTTACCAAAATGGGCTACTTTTAGAAAACTTTATCTTCTCACGGGGTTGGATCCCTGTATGAAGCCTGCTTAACAAATGAGTTTGAGCTCCGGTTTCATACCGAGCAACTAGACTTGCACAGGGGCGGACTTACCATGTAAGCAGGGGTAGCGTCCGCTACCACTGAACTCGCACTGCCTAGTGAAAATTTTTATTGTTTTTTTACGTTTTTTTTTGTATTTTGACCCCTAAAAATATGTTTTCGTTACCCTTGAAAATTTTTTCCGCTACCCCTCGAACCTTTTAGTGGTTTTTTTATTAAAATCCCAACGTTGACATATGATTAAACGCCTGTTAATTAATTAAAATCGAACACTTAATAAGTTTGTGCAGTTTAAAAATAAAAGTTATAAGTTCAAGGGGTAATTTGGAAGTTTTATAATTAAATCATATGAGATAAGTTGTTTGGGGAGCTTTCAAAAGAATAAAAAAGGTCGCTCAATTCTCAGTTCCTTCGCCCCAGCCCCAGCCCCGCTTCTGTTCCCTTCCGGCTGCATCTGCAGAATTCGGTGACCGTCACCGCCGCCTGCCACTGGTCTCAGCCGTCCGCCACCGCCCAACCCGCCATTGCCCTTGTGCCGCTCTGCTCCCACCGGTAAGTAAATTATCTCCTCTAACTTTTATTTTTAGGATTTAGGGTTTATGTCAAATTGTGATTGTGTTAGGATTTGTGTCAAATTGACAAATTGTGGATTGTGGAATATGGATTGTTAATTGTTTTTGTGGATTATGTTTGAGGAATTCTTTTTGTGGATTAGCTTTGAGGAATTTATGTTTGTCAAATTGTGGATTGTTTATTTGTTTTTGTGGATTAGGTTTTTGTGTCAATTGATAATGTTTACAATAATCTGCAAATGAAAGTGTGTCAATTACTCGATTCCTAATAGTGGGTTGTTTTTGTGGATTACGTTTTATCCGATAGACCACCTATTGTTAGCTATCACCCTAATCAATTAGATGAAATAAGAAGAGCATACCTTGTTAAAAAAACTTATCAACCACGAGCTCATTAATTTAAATGGAAAAACTATCTGGGTGGCCGGAGACGTATTTGAGAAGTATTTGAACAACGCTCTGATTTGTGCTGTCGAAAAAAAACTCTTCTTAAAGTGAAAGACGAGGATGTAATGGCTCGATTTCAAGCTTTCAAAAACCGAAGAGGAAACATTTATTAGGTATGTGTTTAATTTTACATTGTATGAATTATGGTTAATTTTTTTTTGTTGAACTTTATGAATTATGGTTAAAAAAAAATTGAACGTTACCCCTGAATATTTTTTTTTGAATCCGCCACTGGATTTGCACATACACCGAACAATTCAATATAAAGTTAATTTTATAAAATGTCAAAAATAATTCTTCTTAGTTAGTTTTAACTAGTTTTACTTTATTTTATTTATAAATAAATGTAATATCGAGATAATTAACAAAACAATATATACATATACATGATAAAATATACGATAAACTACACATTTACGTAAAGTATTATGTTTTAACATATACTTTAATACTAGTTAGTACCCCGGGTAAATACTCGAGGCTGTGATATAAAAAGAATTAAACGAAGTTAAAAAATGAAAGTTTTTTTTTCAAATTTTCACTGAGAAATGAAGGAGATTGATAAATCAAAGTTATGGTATTGTAAAACAAATATGGATAATTTTTGTATGGAAATAATTTTTTTTTTTAAATTATAAGATCTTTCCTTTTTGTAAATACCATTTAATTTTTTAATTCAAAAATCTATAAAAATGACACATAAGTTAATCCTAGGTGGCACACCTTAAATTGTGTCACCTAGACATTAAAAACTTATGTTTATTATATAGTAAGTATAGATAGATATTAAAATTACACGTATAGATCGTAAGTAGGATATAATTTAAAGTAAAAAAAAATTTTTTTGAATAAAAACTTTTAATGAATAAGAAAAAGACGGAGATAAAAAGTCTTTCAAAAAGATCCATAATAAAATATAAAATGTATTTTAGAATAAAAAAATGTTTATCTAATAAGAATAGGAGTGAGAAGATAAAGTTTTCTAAAATCATCCATTTTGGTAAATATTTTTTTCACGCCGTCTATTTGATAAATAATTTTTATAATTACACTAGTTTGAAAATAAACTCGCTACAACCAACCATCAAAAAATGAAGATTTAATTAAGGGATTTGGCCATTAAGGGATTTGGCCATTATTAATTAAACTAAAACATCTAAGGCATTGGCGATGAGGGGAGACTTGGGGCTGAAATGTCACAAGTTCGATCCCTGAGCTCCCAGGTTTTACCACCCGGCCGCTCGCGGAGGTGGATTTTCCCTGGAATGAGCTCAACTGGTGTAAATAGTCCCCGGGTTTTCCGGGACATTCGTTGGCCGTTCAAAAAAAAAAAAAAGCTTAATTAAAAACCCATAAATTTATTTTCGCTAAGTGACCTTAAAATAGTTTGATGCGGCTATGTTTACCATTTAGGCCACTTGTGATATAGACAAGTTTATACAAAGAGTGTTGCCAATTGTAATTATACTAATTTAAATCATATGGTTTTAAAACTTAAAAAAAAACATTCATATTCTCAGATGCCGGTACCCATTCGGGTACTTTTGGTTTTATAATGGTCCCCGTCCTGGTTAGTATCGGTCCCGAAAGTAGCCAAAATCAAGTACCGATCCGGTACCGTTTATGTTTGGTTGGTACTTGTTTGGTACGGTACCGGAATTGATACTGGTACGCGGTATCAAACGCTCATCCCTACCCAAATTGTAACAATTTGAAAACCACAAGACTCAATTTTTCTGTATAAAGAGTTACTACGTGAGTCTGTTATTTTTCATTAAACCACAAATACCATTCATGTAATAATTAACTATTATATTTTATATTTTCTATAAATATTAAACACGCAGTGTAAAATCACAAGTACAATTTTTTTTTTAAAGACTTCGATGTTATGAAATTTTTAACGTATTGCATTGGATCCCATGGGCTATTCTTGTGGAACACAAAAGTGTGTTTTATCCATGTTCACTTTTATTTTCTTTATTTAAATCATCTTATTTCATATGCTTTAAATTTTAAACCAAAATTTTTAATTGAAAATCACCATTTGCCATTAAGTTTTTCTATTCGATATTCACTTTCATTTAAACTCTTAAAAAGTAATCAATCAATTTTGAGCTCAGCAGATGTTACATTCTAAACCAATAAAACACTTAGTGAGAACAAAATTTATTATTTATAACTATTAAAATGGTCATGAGTCGATCGCTAAGGTCCTTAGCGATCGATTTTCGTTAGACAAACAATTTTTATAACCAAACATCAATCGCTACATTTACAATCAATTTTAATCATAACATCGCTACATTTGCAATCATAATTAATTTAATTATAACATTGTACGACAGATCTGTTAGTTTAGCGGAATAATAAGTTAATATAGGGACAACTTCTTATCATAAAAACCAAAATAAAATACTAACATTTTCTCACTTCAAAAGAAAGTTTAATATTTGAATTTTGTTTTGGTTAGAAGTTATGATTAATATGACTGAAGTTATGATTAAGATTTCTCTAATTTAGTTTTTATAAGCTTAAATATTTTATCCAAAGATTCAATTGTTTTTAAAATGAGAAAATATTGTGTTAACTTGGGTAAGGTTACCCCTCTCCTTTTAATGTATTCGACATTTTAAGAAGCATATCGCTGTACGAAAATAAACCTGTTTGGAATGGAAGGTCACGTTAATTGGTTCATGGTTTTGGAAAAAATTGCAACCACCATCAAGTGTCACTATAACACTATTCAGTTTTATAGTAACAAGTTTTTGTTTCCTCACTTCAAACCTTTACACTTACTAACATACAATACGGTTGTTGGGAAATTTCTGAATTGCTTGGATAAATCTGAAGTCGTGAGAAACACTTTCGGATCAAACAAATTGGAGTGTATACCAATTGAATGACCGGATAAAATCAGATTTTATTTTTGAGATTTCTGAACGGATTTTGAATGTTGTTTGATTGAGAGAGTGTATTTCTGAAAAACAAAATTTCAGAGTCAATCGCAAATGACGACCCCCGGAGCGTATATTCATTTATCTCCGATAACTGAATTGAACTTCATTAAAATGACAATATTAGTCCCTCAAATTTACTTAATGCTATTTTCCGAACAGAAAATCTGATGCATTTTTAATGAAGGACTTTAGTCTAAATTAAAAAGCTCGACCCCAGCCAGGGGCGCTGCCCCTGAATCTCCGTTAGTTGCGACGACATTCAAACAAGCTGCAGTCATGTTTGAATGTCATACATAACTTTAATTACACTAAAATACCAACAATAGTCTCCTTAAAATTAAAAATATTCATCAGTTAGTCTGTTATTTCATTTTAGTTCATAATTTTTGTTTAATTGCGTATACATTAACTATATAAGCAAAGTTCATTTTATAATGAATGTAGTGCTTTCACGTGATTGGACCACGTAACTTTTGTGGTTGGATGTCACTTGACAGTCATTTTCTATTTGTATATTCTTTATGATGCTATTTTTTTTTAATTAATGTTGTTGTGTGCTTATTCATTTTCTACTTGCATTTTCTTTACGTATAATTCAACAATGCAACTAATTTGTGTATATGTATTATCCCATCGCAACGTGTTACGTGTGTCATATGGGACGTAAAATCTAGCTCATTTAACAAAGAGAACGATAACATATTGACTCTTAACTTTTTTTTTGTCAATATAACACTCGATAATTATTTGAGGATAAAATAATTGTTGGTTAAAGAAAATGAAAATAGTGATATCTATTATGGTTCTACAACAAAAATAGTATTTTGTCACATAAAACATATAACTTCTAACATTGCAAATAACTATTTAAATACATAGTTACTATTCATACCGTTAAAAATGTACGTATTAAGTAAAAGAAACATACAAACCATAACACAGAAACTATTACCTTAAAGCAAGTTTTGTCAAAACATAATAATAATAATAAAAGATAAATAATAATATATATTAAAGTTTAAACAAAAGAAGTCACTTTTTTTATAACATAAACAAATAAATAAAAGGCCATACACCTTTTTTATATGTGGCATTTGTTTAATTCCTCCATTCACAAGCATGATTGAGAAAAGCATCATTTCTCATTTCTTGTTCACCAAATCTCTTTCATTTGAAAACATGCATCACTCCCCAATCACCTCCATCCTCATCTCTCTCTTCTTCATCCTCTCCTTCAATGGACCAACAATGGCGGCAGATTCACAGGATACCTTCCAACTTCCTTCTCCTCTACCCAAATGGCCTCCAGGTACCTCTCTCTCTCTCTCTCTCTCTATATATATATATATGTATATGTATATATTAATTTTTTTAATATTAAATTAAATATTACACATAGTTAGTGATTAAAAGATTTAGAAAGAAAAAAAAAAGATACAAGCAATTATATAGATGTAGATTAGTGGTAAGATATGTGCATTTTTGATTTTAGGTGGAGGATTTGCAAGTGGAACCATAGATTTGGGAGGGATACAAGTGAGACAAGTAACAACATTCCGCAAAATATGGGCGACAAATGCAGGAGGACCCGATAATCTCGGGACCACGTTCTACGACCCGACTGCAATCCCACAAGGGTTTACAAGTTTGGGATCTTACGCACAACCAAACAATATCCCACTTTTTGGGCATGTTCTTGTGGCCAAAGACACATCAAAAAACATTTCAAAACCCACTCTCACAACACCTATAGATTACACTCTTGTGTGGAGTAGCGAGTCGTTAGATGTCGAAAAAGACGGTGAAGGGTATGTGTGGCTCCCGACTGCACCCGACGGGTACAGATCCGTCGGGTACATAATCACCGACTCGTCTGTCAAGCCGGCGCTTGACAGGGTCGGGTGTGTCCGTGCAGACTTCACGGACACACCAAACACGACTGCCAGTTTAGAAAAACTGTATGATATCGATCTTGATGGGTTGAATGTTTACGGCTCCTTGGGTGGTTTTCGGGTTCGAAACCGAAAGTGTGGGAAATTTGAAAAGTAATTTATCGGATTCCATGCCGAATTTGAACCAAATTGAAGCATTAATCCAAGCTTATTCCCCGGTTATTTACTTTCATCCGGATGAACCATTCCTCCCCTCATCGGTTGATTGGTTTTTTCAAAATGGGGCATTGTTGTACCATAAAGGAAACGAGTCCAAACCCGACCCGATTCAAAGAAACGGGTCGAACCTTCCGCAAGGTGGTTCGAACGATGACACATATTGGCTAGACCTTCCATTAGATGGGTCAAGCAAAGATAGAGTCAAGAAAGGGGATTTACAAAATGCTTCTGCTTATTTCCATGTTAAACCTGTCTCCGGGGGACTATTTACCGATATTGCCATTTGGGTTTTCTACCCTTTTAACGGAGGAGCAAGGGCAAAAGTGGAATTTATAAATATGTCGTTAGGGAAGTTGGGTGAACATGTTGGTGATTGGGAGCATGTCACGTTAAGAATCAGTAACTTTAACGGTGAGTTGAATAGTGTCTTTTTTTCACAACATGGTTGGGGTAAATGGGTTAGCGCCTCGGGTCTCGAGTACCACACGGGTAATAAACCGATAGTCTACGCGTCATTACATGGGCACGCTTCGTACCCGAAACCCGGGTGTGTTTTGATTGGCTCCGGAGGGGTGGATATCGGTGTTAGGGACGACACAGACAAGAGTGATAAGGTGATGGACACGGGTGTGAGGGCGGTGGTGGTCGCTACGGAGTATATGGCGGGGGCGGTGGTGGAGCCATTGTGGTTGAATTATGAGAGAAAATGGGGCCCTAAAATAGATTATGATGTTGAAAAGGAAATAAAAAAGATGAAGAGGGTGATGATAGGGAAGTTAAAGAAAGCATTTGAGAGATTTGTGGAGAGTCTACCAAATGAAATGTTGGGTGAAGATGGGCCAACAGGGCCAAAAGTGAAAGTTAGTTGGAGTGGAGATGAGTGTGTTTGATCAATTATATGTTTTGAAAGTGGTTGATCAAACCTTAAAGGTACATCCATCTTCAAGAATGTAATATTTTTTTAATAATATAAGTAGAATAATAATCTTAGTGAGTTTGTTTGGTTTCCTTTTTTTTCTTTTTATTTATGATTTTGGGTGGTCTTCTTTAAGAAACTATAGTTTTAAAACATGTAGCACCAATGGTTCTTTTGTGGTTAATTTATCAATCTTGTAGTAATTATATACGTTCTTTATAACTTGATGGTAAATTAACGGTTTTCTAAATAAAATTATTGCAAGATCAAATATTATGAAATGTAAGTATTATGATGATTTTACTGTTTAAAAAAGATAAATTAGGTGATATGACTCTAGTTAACATATAACTTTGTTTTATTTTGTAACTTTTAATATATTAATATTTTTAAGAGTGGGCGTTATGGTTGTAGAGTGTATGATTTGTAGAAAGTTTTAGACAAAATATTTGGTTGTTTTGAAGTGGGGACCACACAACACACACACAAACTTTTGGCAAGCTTCGGCAAGTTTTTGCCAATTTGAAGCCCCAAGTTTACCGATTGGGGAGGTGTGGGTTGCCGATGAGTTTGCCGCATTTAGGGGGTTTGCTAAGTGGGTTTACCGACCCACACTACCCACCCTAAGAAAACAAATACGACGTTATGATGTGTTTATTCATGTCAATACTTTCTATAACAGTTTATAGAAAACAAAGCCGTATCAAATATAAAATTTAGTCATGCAGTATATATATTTATAAAAATAGTGAATATGGCGTTACAATATGTTTAATTTTCACCTACATTTCAAATTGAACATATAAAGTGTTACTAAAAACAGAAATATATATCACGTTCTCTCTTTTTTTATTAATTAATTTGTATCATCAACTACCAAAAAACTATTTATTATGACCAGTCTACCTTATTAATCTCTTAAAAAATTATGTAAAATGACATCTCTATCCATCTAAAATATATTATATATAATATAGATATAAATATAGATATAAATGATGAATGTTATTAATGGGACACCGTTAACCAAAAGGTTAAAATTCTGTATCGTTCACACGCTATGTGCTTTAGGTTAAAATTTTATAAGGGTGGGGGGTATACCTTCGGTATACCCTTTCGGCATCACCATGATTCTCGGCAAACACTTAGGCATGCATACAACATCGTTCGGCGTTGCGGCATCGGCATGGAGGAGAAGAGTTTTCGACATATCTTTGCCGAAGCTTGCTAAGAGGTTTTTGTGTGTTTGATGGTGGTCCCCACTTCACATTGCCTAAAACAGTAGTAAAACATCATTAGGCATGCATGCCCACCACCAAAGCATCAATTTTACATATTTTTTTTCTCTCCGGTTGGCACCATTTAATTGGTCAGTTTTATGATTCAAAAACATGTCTTAGGCATGCATACCCCCCACCATCATTTGGTGGAGTGGACATATCATTGTCTTCCAATGTGGAGGTCAATGGTTCAAATCCCATCAGACACAAAAATGAATGATGAATTAAAAATTATAGAGGTGGGTCAGAGGTTTTACCACAGTAAGCCTTGGGGCGGTGGGTTTCCTCTAGGATGGATGTGCAACATAGAGGGGTATTGGTTACTCGCACGGCCTGTGGTCGCAGCGTGTCGTGGTAGCATCGTTTGCTATGATGAGACCCCCGAGTATCCGAGTGTTTGCCGTTAAAAAAAATGATGTTACCGATACGACTACCTAGCGGTGTTCACGGTTCGATTTCAAACCTTGAAACCGCACAAACCATTGATCTGTTCGGTTTCATGGTCGGTTTTTATCTACCTTAACGGTAGGTCGGTTTTAAAAGCTTCAAAATTCTTTTATTTCTATTTGCCTTGACCTTACATGTTGTATTTCTATTTGAAGTTTAACTTAGTATTAATAATTAATAATATATGTATTAGCAATTTAGAGGTGATTTTTTTAGTAACAACTTAAAAGTGACAATTAATAAGTATACTACAACAATTCGTACAATATGTTGGGTTGTGGATAGAAATATGTTGGGTTGTGTTGACGAGTGAACATTTTTGTCCATTTATCTTAAATTTACACGAAGCATGATGGCATGTTCAATATAAAAAAGTTACCACTAACTGTTGCTTTTGTGTTCTAGACTAATAAATAATCAAAAAAAAAAAAACAACAACATGCTATTTGTGCCAAAAGTATTTGGTATATGCTAAATGAGACTGATTTTTTTTAAGAATATATATTGTTTGGATGCGATGGTGTCCTTTTTTATATTGACCACATATATTGCGTAACCTGGTCATCTATCGGGTATAAAGCTAGTTATTATAAGATGTTTGTTACAGTCATATTGTTTCTATATGTTGTATCTTTAGAATCAATTCTATTATTATAATTTGTTTTTGTACTTTTATGTATATGAGTGTTTATGAAGTGTATATTATATAACAACGAGTGATTGACCCTTTTGCATGTTGCGACGAACAACTTGTTTATGTTCGAGTTGTTATAAAAAAATCAGGTAGCCAAATTGAAAAGTAGGAAAGGAAAACAATTCTTTTTGCGACATCTACTCATCAAATGGTGTTCAATCAACCCTTCGTCAATTTATGTAGCTCATCTCGTCCATTTATTGAAACCAATTCGTCGGAATTCGGAAAGGGTTTGATTAGAGACCAATGTATTTTTTATGGAAATATCTAGAAGATCCAGAAATTTGCCGTGAAAAAAATACGATGAATAACGGGACGAAATCAGAAGACCTAGATTCGATTAGACTGTCGAATAGGTGTTGATTAAGTCAAAATCGGAGATGTGTAAAAAGGATTCCAACAGCGAGCCACTGTTGGAGCAATTGTTGTGAAGTTTTCCGGTGACGTATTTGACGGAATTTTGGTGGTTGAAGGAGACGACTTAAATGAGGCACAAATGGTCCCACTTTTTTGTTATTTTATATTTGTTTTTCTTTATTATTTTTTGTTCTTATAAAGAGAAGGGTATAATGGTCATTTAACATATACTTAACAGAAAATTTTAACGGACATTCACGTCAGGGATGAAATCCGTAACGGTTTGTTAAAAGGTAGGGACTAAATCCGTAATAAATGAAAGCTAAGGACTATATGTGAAATTCGTGCAAAACACAGGGACGAAATCCGTAATTTACTCTTTTTAAAATGGTAACTTAAGAAAATTTTTAAAGAAAGATAGTGTTAGATCTCAAACATGTTACCAATTAGCAACAACAGATTTCAAACTTATTATATCACAAATTTACACCGTTCTCAAGTTTTAAACTTAGGTTTCCACAAAAAAAGAGCATTGACTCTTAGCATTAGGCTACAACCTAAATGTCATCTAGAACAATCATTTAATTAAGATTTAATTAAGGGATTTGACCATTATTAATTAAACTAAAACATCTAACGCTTAATTAAAAACCCGTAAATTTATTTTCGCTAAACTGACCTTAAAATAGTTTGATGCGGCTATGTTTACCATTTAGGCCACTTGTGGTACAGAAAAGTTTATACAAAGAGTGTTGCTAATTGTAATTATTCTAATTAAAATCATATGGTTTTAAAATTTAAGAAAAAAAAAACATTCATATTCTCAGGATACCGGTACTTATTCGGGTACTTTTTGGATTTTTAATGGTCCCGGACCTGGTTAGTACCGGTCCCAAAAGTAGTCAAAATCGAGTACCGGTCCAGTACCGTTTATGTTCGGTTGGTACCTGTTTGATACGGTACCTGATACCAAACGCTCATCCCTGCCCAACATTGTGACAACTCGAAAATCACAAGACTCAATTTTTCTGTATAAAAAGTTACTACGTGAGTCTGTTATTTTTTCATTAAACCACAAATACCATTCATGTAATAATTAACTGTTATATTTTCTTTAAAAATTAAACACGCAGTGTAAAATCACAAGTAAAAAATTAAAGACTTCGATAGATGTTATGAGATTTTTAACGTATTGCATTGGATCCCATGGGCTATTCTTGTGGAACACAAAAGTGTGTTTTATCCATATTCACTTTATTTTCTTTAATATTTAAATCATCTTATTTGATATGATTTAAATTTTAAACCAAAATTTTTAATTGAAAAATCACCATTTGCCACTAAGTTTTTCTATTCGATATTCACTTTCATTTACTCTTAAAAAGTAATCAATCAATTTTGAGCTCACCAGATGTTACATATCTGTTTTTCTAAACCAATAAAAAACTTATTGAGAACAAAATTTATTATTTATAACTATTAAAATGGCCATGAGTCGATCGCTAAGGTCCTTAGCAATCGATTTTTGTTGGTCAAACAATTTTTATAACCAAACATCAATCGCTACATTTACAATCAAAATTTTAATCATAACATCGTTACATTTGCAATCAAAATTATTTTAATCATAACATTGTACGACCGATCTGTTATTTTTAGCGAATAATAAGTTAATAAAGGGACAACTTGTTATCGTAAAAACCAAAATAAAATACCAACATTTTCCCACTTCAAAAGAAAGTTTAATTTTTGAATTTTGTTTTCGTTAGAAATTATGATTAAATATGATTGAAGTTATGATTAAGATTTCTCTAATTAAGTTTTTATAAGCTTAAATATTTTATCCAAATTTTCAATTGTTTTTTAAAATGAGAAAATATTATGTTAACTTGGGTAAGGTTACCACTCTCCTTTTAATGTATTCGACATTTTAAGAAGCATATCGCTGTACCAAAATAAACCTGTTTGGAATGGAAGGTCACGTTAATTGGTTCATGGTTTTGGAAAAAATTGCAACCAACATGAAGTGTCACTATAACACTATTCAGTTTTATAGTACCAATTTTGTTTCCTCACTTCAAACCTTTACACTTATACTAACATAAAATACGGTCTCCTTAAAATTAAAAATGGTCATCAGTTAGTCTGTTATTTCATTTTAGTTCATAATTTTTGGTTTAATTGGGAATACATTAGACTATATAAACAAAGTTTCTTGTTAGAAAGAACGTAGTGCTTTCACGTGCATTTGGGAAAGTGGGACCTCGAGTCATGTGCTAGATGTGCGACGGAACATAGCCCGTCATTTTTCGGGGGCCTATATTTCCAAAAGAAAAATTATATATATTATAACATTATCGAAAACTTGATCAATAAACTTTGCTATAAAAATGCTACAAGATCTGTAAGATTTCCGTCGGTAATTACTTAGCAATGGTCATTTTAATATCGTTCATAATTTATTTTTTTGACACCTGCAATGGTTTCCAAGACCACGATTTCATCAGCTTCTTCAATTTCACAATTCATATTTTCAAATGATTGCCTATTTATTTTAGCTATATCAGCAACAGGGCCTGCTAAATGAATCTAGTGACCGGCCCGTGATTGGGTCATGTGACTTTAGTGGTTTTGTCATTTTCTATTTGTGTTTTCTTTATGATACTATTTTTTTTTGTTTAATGTTGTTGCATGCTTATTCATTTTGTATTTGCATTTTCTTTACGTATGATTCAACAATCCAACTAATTTGTGTATCCGTATTATCCCATCGCAACGTATGTCGTATGGGCCGTAAAATCTAGCTCATTTAAGAAACTAACATATTGACTCTTAACTTTTTTTTGTCAATAATTATTGGAGGATAAAATAAATTGTTGGTTAAAGAAAATGGAAATAGTGATATCTATTACGGTTTCTACAACAAATATATGTATTTTGTCACATAAAATATATAACTTCTAACATTGCAAATAACTGTTTAAATACATAGTTACTATTCATACCGTTCAAATTGTACGTATTAAATAAAAGAAACATACAAACCATAACACAGAAACTATTACCTTAAATTAAGCAAGTTTTGTCAAAACATAATAATAATAATAATAATAAAATAAATAAACAATAATATATATTAAAGTTTAAACTAAAGAAGTCACTTTTTTTATAACATAAACAAATAAATAAAAGGCCATACACCTTTTTTATATGTGGCATTTGTTTAATTCCTCCATTCACAAGCATGATTGAGAAAAGCATAATTTCTCATTTCTTGTTTACCAAATCTCTTTCATTTGAAAACATGCATCACTCCCCAATCACCTCCATCCTCATCTCTCTCTTCTTCATCCTCTCCTTCAATGGACCAACAATGGCGGCAGATTCACAGGATACCTTCCAACTTCCTTCTCCTCTACCCAAATGGCCTCCAGGTACCACTCTCTCTCTCTCTCTCTCTCTATATATATATATGTATATGTATATATTAATTTTTTTAATATTAAATTAAATATTACACATAGTTAGTGATTAAAAGATTTAGAAAGAAAAAAAAAGATACAAGCAATTATATAGATGTAGATTAGTGGTAAGATATGTGCATTTTTGATTTTAGGTGGAGGATTTGCAAGTGGAACCATAGATTTGGGAGGGTTACAAGTGAGACAAGTAACAACATTCCGGAAAATATGGGCGACAAATGCAGGAGGACCCGATAATCTCGGGACCACGTTCTACGACCCGACTGCAATCCCACAAGGGTTTACAAGTTTGGGATCTTACGCACAACCAAACAATATCCCACTTTTTGGGCATGTTCTTGTGGCCAAAGACACATCAAAAAACATTTCAAAACCCACTCTCACAACACCTATAGATTACACTCTTGTGTGGAGTAGCGAGTCGTTAGATGTCGAAAAAGACGGTGAAGGGTATGTGTGGCTCCCGACTGCACCCGACGGGTATAGATCCGTCGGGTACATAATCACCGACTCGTCTGTCAAGCCGGCGCTTGACAGGGTCGGGTGTGTCCGTGCAGACTTCACGGACACACCAAACACGACTGCCAGTTTAGAAAAACTGTATGATATCGATCTTGATGGGTTGAATGTTTACGGCTCCTTGGGTGGTTTTCGGATTCGAAACGAAAGTGTGGGAAATTTGAAAAGTAATTTATCGGATTCCATGCCGAATTTGAACCAAATTGAAGCATTAATCCAAGCTTATTCCCCGGTTATTTACTTTCATCCGGATGAACCATTCCTCCCATCATCGGTTGATTGGTTTTTTCAAAATGGGGCATTGTTGTACCATAAAGGAAACGAGTCCAAACCCGACCCGATTCAAAGAAACGGGTCGAACCTTCCGCAAGGTGGTTCGAACGATGACACATATTGGCTAGACCTTCCATTAGATGGGTCAAGCAAAGATAGAGTCAAGAAAGGGGATTTACAAAATGCTTCTGCTTATTTCCATGTTAAACCAGTCTCCGGGGGACTATTTACCGATATTGCCATTTGGGTTTTCTACCCTTTTAACGGAGGAGCAAGGGCAAAAGTGGAATTTATAAATATGTCGTTAGGGAAGTTGGGTGAACATGTTGGTGATTGGGAGCATGTCACGTTAAGAATCAGTAACTTTAACGGTGAGTTGAATAGTGTCTTTTTTTCACAACATGGTTGGGGTAAATGGGTCAGCGCCTCGGGTCTCGAGTACCACACGGGTAATAAACCGATAGTCTACGCGTCATTACATGGGCACGCTTCGTACCCGAAACCCGGGTGTGTTTTGATTGGCTCTGGAGGGGTGGATATCGGTGTGAGAGACGACACAGATAAGAGTGATAAGGTGATGGACACGGGTGTGAGGGCGGTGGTGGTCGCTACGGAGTATATGGCGGGGGCGGTGGTGGAGCCATTATGGTTGAATTATGAGAGAAAATGGGGCCCTAAAATAGATTATGATGTTGAAAAGGAAATAAAAAAGATGAAGAGGGTGATGATAGGGAAGTTAAAGAAAGCATTTGAGAGATTTGTGGAGAGTCTACCAAATGAAATGTTGGGTGAAGATGGGCCAACAGGGCCAAAAGTGAAAGTTAGTTGGAGTGGAGATGAGTGTGTTTGATCAATTATATGTTTTGAAAGTGGTTGATCAAACCTTAAAGGTACACCATCTTCAAGAATGTAATTTTTTAAATAATATAAGTAGAATAATAATCTTAGTGAGTTTGTTTGGTTCCTTTTTTTTTATAAATTTTTTAATGATTTTGGTTGGTCCTTTTATGAAAAAAACTATAGTTTTAAAACATGTAGCACCAATGGTTCTTTTGCGGTTAATCTAGTAATTATATACGTTCTTCATAACTTGATGGTAAATTAACGGTTTTCTAAATAAAAATATTGCAAGATCAAATATTATGAAATGTAAGTATTATGATGATTTTACTGTTTATTAAAGATAAATTAAGTTATATGACTTTAGTTAACATATAACTTTGTTTTATTTTGTAACTTTTATTAAAATAATATTTTTAAGAAAACAAATACGACGTTATGATGTGTTTATTCATGAATACTTTTTATAAAAGTTTATAGAAAACAAAGCCGTATCATATATAAAATTTAGTCATGTAGTATTTTTATAAAAATAGTGACTATGACCCTGACATGATTTTAGGAGTCTTTGTTAGTCCATTTGTATTATAAACAGAGGCTAATCTTTCACATTTCACACAACCTACACGAACACCACACTTGTACTCTCACACACTCATAATTGATTACGCCTAATTCTCTTGTATTCGCACCATCTTACCGAATAAAGGTGTCTAACGCAGGTGACTTCCATCACCTCTTGAGGTTTTTTATAATGCCAGAAATCTCTAGAGATCAAGGGCTTTTCCTCCTAAACATCCTGAGTCCAAATCTTCATTTTCTTAATTTTTTTACTAAGCATCGTACCTCACAAATGAATTACTATAACATACATTGCTTGTTTCATTGTCATTACTATAACTGTAGCTTCATATTTCTTTTAAAATCCTTGTGTCCTCGGTAATGGTGCAAAAAACTTGATATATCGTTGGTGGTGTATAATAATATAACAATTATGGGTCGTTACAACACCACTTTTATGCAAGCTTTAAATTTATAAGAACACGATAACTAGATAATCATCATACACCACATGTTCGGACAACTACACTCAACGTAGGTATAGTATATAGTGAGGGTAGGTTACCGAGGTAGGCCAATGTTAAAGAGCTTCGTACTCAAAATCGTCATCAACGTCTAACCAAATCTATTAGTTGGATAATGGGGTTTTAAGATAAAAATAAAGAAAATAAAAATAAGAAAAGTGAAGTTAGTTGAAAATTAATCAAAGATAATGTCACTTGGGATGACTCGCCGATGGTGGAGTTGGTAACCTTTTTGTGCATAACCCCTCCTTTAAGATTGAGCTTTCGCAAATAAAATGTGTTATCGATGTCGTTCAGTCGCAATGATCATGATACGTTTGGCCAATCACTATCACGCGCTCAGAATTTACCGGTTTGCTATATTGAATAAAAGTATTTTATAAGGAGCCGTGGTCCGTTTCTGTCCACTATCGTTTTCGCGATGTACGCTTTTAGTCGTTACTACCAACATACTGCCTTCGCGAAGTATGCGGTAGCAAAATGTTACCAACCCGCCTTGATGTCAAAAGCTTAACAGACTGAAAACAAATGGATCAAAAAGATTTAAAACGAGAGACTAATGCTTAGGGGGGAGAAATTGAGCAATGAAGAACTGAGGGGAGGCTAATATTTATAGGCAAAATCGTGACTTTGACACGGGTCGTGTCCAAGTGAGACACGGGCCGTGCTCATCAGGTAATCTGCAGGAAATCTTTGGATACTTGACACGGGCCGTGATGGTACGAGGCACAAGTCGTGCTTATCAGTTGACCCGGGTCGTGCTTATCAGGATGCAAAAGTCAACTTTTAGGTCGATACGGGCCGTGTTGAGGTGGGAACGAGCCGTGTTGACTAGAAAATCGGTTTCTCTCGTCGAGATACTCAAAATTCATATATAATGGGCCTCGTTACTCATTTTCTAGCCCGAGATATGATTCGTGAAGTTTTGGGCATTTTTTGACCACACGTTGTCTTCTAGCTATCATGCTCAGGGGGTGTGGTTGAGTTTGAGGTCGCCACCTTGTCTTTACGAGAGAGAGAGAGAGAGAGAAGAGAGAGAGAGAGAGAGAGAGAGAGGCGTATGAGGCATTTTGTCTTTTCTGCACGGGCACGGGGCGTGCTCAGTGAGAGACGACTCGTGTGTTGGCCCAAAATCATGGAATAGGAAAAATTACGACCGGAAAGGTTTTATATCGGAAAAATAGGGCTGGGTCGCGATCAGGTCGAATCTGGTAAAAAACTGGGCTATGACTTTCAAACTGGAAATGAACAGATAAACAGTTGCAGCCTGGTGGCTTGTTCCTTGCGCAACTGACCCAGAGGTCACCGGTTCGACCTCTGCAGCCTCCGGTTTTTCTTTTTAATTCGCGCTAGGCTGCTGAGCCTTCATGGGCTGAACTGGGCTGCTGGGCTGCACTGGCTGTTGGGCCAGGAAATGGACTGGGCTGATGGCTGTTGTTGCTACAGTTATTAATATATTTTTTTTTTCTTTTAATCAAGCATAACTTCGACATCCAAATCCCCTCTCGTTTTTTTTTTCCGATTTCTTCTAAATTCATCGCGGACACACCAAACACCTAAAATTCACAAATAAAAACAATTAAGCACCACATCTTTTATAATTTATCAATTATTATATTATACAATAAAAATTGATACATGAATAGTATAATTTTTGTTTCTTATATTTAGGCCACGTGACTTTGATATTTTGACGTTTTCTACCCTTAAATTTTTATGATTTGTTTTTTTTTCTTAACGAAATAGTAAACTTTTAGTTTTTATAGTTTAGTCACATATGTTTCATACTCTTACGTTTTCTACCCTCTAACTTTTAATTTTTTTTTTTGTTTTAAGCTTTGTTGTCTTCTATTTTGGCCACGAAACTTCTAACTTTTCTACTTTCGGTTTTAGTATATTTTTATAGTTTTATACTTTCACTACAAAACTTTTAGACTTTTTACGTTTTATACCCTTAACTTTTTTACCCTCTAACTTTTAAAGGCTTTTTTTGTTTTAAGTTTTGTTCTCTTCTACTTTGGCCACGAAACTCTTAACTTTTTTACTTTCGTTTTAGCATACTTTTATAGTTTTATACTTTCACCACGAGACTTTTAGACCTATATTTTTATAGTTTTATACTTGCATCACGAGACTTTTAGACTTTTACGTTTTATACTCCTTAACTTTTTAACCCTCTAACTTTTAAAGTTTTTTTTTTGTTTTAAGTTTTTTTGTCTTCTACTTTCGCCACGAAACTTTTAACTTTTCTACTTTCGCTTTTAGTATACTTCTATAGTTTTATACTTTCACCATGAGACTTTTAAACTTTTACATTTTTACCACTTAACTTTTTGACTTTCGTTCAGTATACAAATTCAACCCCGCAGCAACGTGCGGGAGGGTAAACATCTCGTTAGAAATCTAATTTGTATAATTTTCTCAGTTAGAAACAAAATTAAATGTGAACTTTAATTATTTATAAAATAATAACCAAAGTTCCACCAAAACATCTAAAATTCAAATATAAACATTTAAGCACTAAAACTTAATAATTCTTAATTAAAAACCAATTAAATGAAGGGATTCTATTTATTTAGTTTAGGCTTATTGGATTTAAATAATCCAAACTATCAATAATTTGCCAATAATAATCCCAACTGAGTAAATGTTTTTTAACGAGCCCAACTTTAGGACTATTTTCCTCTGGCAATCCCAAACTAACGGATGACTAACTCCGTTAGTGTTTTTGCTAACGTGTTTTATTGTTTAGATCAGTACTACGCAGTTGGTTTCGTTGTTTTTTTTATTGTTTGCAGGTGCTTTGAATTAATCATGGTGAAGGAGGAGAAGTGCTACAATTGTGGGAGTTATTATCATCGAATCAAGTTTTGTCCAACATTGCCCACTGGAATTCGAATAGTAGAGGATTCAGAAGACGAAGAGGAGTACGAAGACTCATGCGTATATTATCCATATCAAGAGTCTCCATCATCGTACAATCAGGGATATTCCCAATCTAGGAATTCTAATTATTTAAATCATGATGTTTATTCTAATAATAATTATAATTCTAACTTTGAATCGTTTGCAGGATATGATGATGGATTTGGGAATAATTACTCTCAACCAGTCTACGAGGATCAATACGAGAGTGACCTTGGGTATCCCCGGTATCCCCAATATCAGTCACAGCAGAACTATAACCGACCTCCTTGGGGTGTACCATAATTCTCTTACAACCGAGGAGGGAATCAAATACGGTTTGAACACGGGGTACCAAGAGTTATGACACCAGCCGAAGTTCAAAGGGAGGAAGAGTATGCACGCAGAAGAGAAGCTGCTCAAAGACTTTCACGAACGAGAACTGAACATCCAAATTCAGTTTACTCGCATTTTAGAGCACCTCCATTGGATTCTCAAGGAGGTTACCAATCAGGCTATCGGGACGAGTGTAATAACTCATATCAGGTATACCGGGACCGTCAGGAGTATAGTCAAGCAAATTATTCTGAATATACAACGCAACAACCATGGTCGGGTTCTGAAATCTATAAATCTGAAGGTATTGAGGAAGCTAGAAGAAGATCTCATTTATCCCAAGTCGAACACGAATTAGCACAACCCCATCAATCACGAGAATGTCGGTTAGAATTGTTGAGCTTCAAGTATGATCTTCTTCAACATGAACGGCGAAAAGATAAGTCTTATTCGCTCTTGTCATCTATTGAAAAATATCAAGCAAAACAGAAGTGGTTATTGTCCCAAATCGAGGAGGCGGTTGTGGAGGCTAATACCACACCAATCCATCAAGTAGTTGAAGAATCAAAGATTGAATCCACCATGGCGGAAAAAGAGGTTACAAGTCTTCTGGTACAAGAAACTGATTGTTTAAACCTGGATAAAAACATGTGTTTATCAAAACCCGAAGGAGAAGTTTGGGAAGAAGATGATGAGGCGATTGAGGTTGAGTGTGAAGTGGTACATGAGGAAGCTGAGGCTGTTGAGGAGATAGCAGTAGTAGTTAAGAGTGACATGGAACAAGCTGAGCGCGAGATAGTGGTTGAAGATGTGGTTGATGAGCAAGAGGTTGAGATCCCGACAGGTACTTTTAATTTTCATTCTTTAATTATTATGCAGGTAACCGTGGAGAAGCCGGTAAGGAAGAGGAAGGTGGTCGAGGAAGATGTTGGGCAAAAGCAAACTAAGAAACTCCGTAGTGCTGACTCGGATGTGCCACGTGTGCAAGTGCAAGCTTGGATTCGATATATTAATTACAGAGCACACGTGGGAAATTCTAAAGGTAAGTGTTCGATCCATGATAAATTTTCTTTTAGTTTTCAAATTAATATTTTTTACTTGTTGAGCATACAGAGAAAATTAAAAAGACATGTGAATTACCGAGCGTGGATCGGTAATGTTCTTGGTAAGTGCGGATTGAAAAGGCTGAGAAGAAGTGTCAATTACCACGCTTTTGTCGGGAACTCGGTCGGTAAATGTGGATTGAAGCCACCGTGATGGAGGAAGAAGGGTCTGGCTGAAGACCATAAATTTAGCGCTGACTGGGAGGCAACCCAGAGGTAAGTGTGTTTGTTGGTTTATTTTTTTTTAGTTTTTGTGTTTTTGTGTTTTTGTGTTTTTCAGGAATTGGACGGTTTTGGGTAATGAAATTGAGCAAAATGAAGATTCCAGGTATGTTTAGGCTTATATATATAGTGGAATTGTTCCGGCATGAAAGTTACAGGTCTTGGTTAACGGTAGAAAAATTTTAAGTCCAATAAATAGACCAAACTTTCTGTCAAATAGCTCCCCCGCGACCCGCGAGGGAGGTGGAGTGAATCGTCGCGACACGCGACACTCTCAGGGGCCAGATATTTTTGCTTTCTTTTGTTGCTCGAACCCGGTACGTTTCCTATTTATATTTCTTCTTATTTCTTTGTTTTATTTCTTATTTATTTTTGTTGTTCTTTTTAACACATTGAGGACAATGTGTCACTCAAGTGTGGGGAGGGGAATAACACTTTAGTTGTGTTTATTTTTTGTGTGTGTTTAAAAAAAATTAAAATTAAAAAAAGAAAATCCAAAAAAAAGAAAAAAAATTTGAAAAAAAAATGTCTTTGGAATAATTTGCAAAACATGGAAAATGATAGTACAATTGTGAATCAGTTTTCAAAAAAAAAAATTAGAGAAAGAAAAGGGAAAAGTGGTAGAAAATGAGAGAATATAAAACATAGCTAATCTGTGATGTGTCGGTAGGCCCAACTGATCTAGGAATAGCTTAATAATCCCATTGTGTTTATTGTTGTATAAATATGTAATTAAATCAGTCTGCTAGTGGGTTCCCATTTTAGGGGTGATAGGAAGATTGAAACTGATGATTAGGAGGAAAAAGACCACTTTAAATTAGAGACTTATATGTCCTTAGAATAACCTGGCACGTTATGATCTTTTTGCGAAAGCAAATCCGAGAAATAACGGCGCCCCATCCTTCCATCTTTGAGCATATTAGGTAAATAATTTGGTTAATAATTTTAGAGTGAAGGGACAAAATACTCATGTACAAACTAAGGATAGTATCCCGTGGTGCGTGTCTCTGATGATGTTCTAGATCTCGCGGGCAAAATACTCACGTATGATTTCGGGGGTAAGACCTTGTGAAAGAATGCCTCTGATGATGTTCGTTGGTAATCATAGTTAAAATTAACCAATTATGAGAAAAAAAATTGAAAAAAAAAGAAGAGAAAAAAAGAAAAAAAAAAGAAGAAAAATATAGCAAATTAGAGAAATAAATGCTCAAAAACTTCGCTATCCATCATTCTATGGACATATGAGTATCTGGTTTAAAGGTGGGTGGGAAAAATCTTAAAATATAATCTTAATTACCCTTTACTTTGACTGAATTTGATTCGGGACTAGGTTGAACTTGAACTTTCTGAATGTGGGACACATAGGCAGACTGGTACAATATATTCGGTAAATTATAAACACTTTGGGAGCGAAACAAAAGGTCAGTGGTTGGGTTTAGTCGGACCGAAATACTGACAATTACAGTTAGTCCATGTGATTACATTATGGTTTGTGGAATTGAATTGGAGGACAAATTAAAAAGTTAAATGATTATGAAATTGATTTCCCGGTTATGATTCCATGGCAGTTTTTTCGAGACGTAAAAAGATAAGTGCGGGGATGTGATAAGTGGCTTAAAAGTTTATTTTAATATATATTAATCACTCTTTAAATACACCAAGTTGGGCTTAAACTATATTTATTTAAATAGTTTTGAGTTATGAGTCTGTTGCGGTGTAAATAAGCTTAAATTGTTACTATTAAGTAAACACGAGCTATAACTGTCGACGAATCAAATTCTTTATATGTTTAATTATTATGAGTTGAATAAAAATGAAAAATAGTTAATACATTGTTTGTCTATATTATTGTGATGCAGCTTATATGAATAAAAGCTTATATGAATAAAAGATGGTGCAATTGTTGGAATTAAAGTGAACTGCCTGAAGTCACGTGGACCAAATATGAGTCAAAGTCAAAATTAATATTTTGTTTGTTATGTCATTTGTGAATCTCGTGCAACAGAAGAAAAAGAAATATCCTAAATGGGCTTTGGCCCAACTGAAGAAAGGAAGTAAGTTGGGAGAATTGTGGAACAATAAAGAGGATGTACGTATCAAAAGAAAGGGGGACGGCAGCTTTGCTGCTCTGCTACGCACGAAGGAAAAAAGAAAGGCCAAAGGAGAAAGTGCTCGAAGGTTTTCAAGCTAGCTGCTCTGATTGAATTGTTTTTTTTTTCTTGTTCGATGAACTCGGTATTTTCTCTTGTTTTGATTTCAAGAATGTCCGGCTAATTGCCCGGTGATTACCGACGGTAAACGGTTAGCGTATTATTATTCTATTTCAGTTGTATTTGTTCAGTTTTGAATCATAGTGACAGTATTGATTTATCTGAATATTTAGCTTGCGTTGTTTATTGCGTGTGTGCCCCCCGCTCCCGGACTACCTTAAGTGCATAGCTCTGGGACTATACTTAGCTCATACGTAATCTCTGAATGTTAGGTTAAATATATTCTGCAATTCAAGTTAGGGTTTGTGAATGTGTATTGCTCTTCGCTCCCGGATTAGGTGCACTAAATCTAGGACTATCTTGTGATGCATGTGAATAGATCGTAGGTTGAATTGGGTTGAACTGAATAACTGAATTGGAAGAGAAATTAGCTAACCGGGATCCTGAGGTTGTCACGTTTTAATTTACTGTTTCTCAATCGAGTTAAAGTTAGTTTTCTTAGAATTAATATAAATCAGTTTCAACAGCCAAGAGGCAACTTTTTATACTTTCGGTATTTAGGTTTAGTTTAGTTAATCTAGGTTAGTGACGGTAACTTAGGTTAGATAATTAGAGTCGCTAATAACCACCAACTCCCTTGGTTCGATACCCTAGCTTGCCCTACTACAGTTTAAGTTAGGTATTTGTGTAGCGGTCACGACACCCGTTATCAGTAGACCCCGTAGACCCCTTATAAAACTCAATAAAACTCATTAAAACTCACTAAAAATAGAACTCAGTTTTGTTAATTTAGTTTTTTTTATTTGCGATAAGCTTTTAAGAACAAAAAAAGACAATTAATAAAAAAAGAAAAACGAAAAACATTAAAAATTGAACATTTTAACACAATGAGTTTTAAAAATCATTGAGTATAAAACTCAATAAAACTCAGTGTTGCGTTTAAAACTCATTATTTTAAAACTCAATGTCTTAAAATGTTCGATTTTTAATGCTTTTTGTTTTTTTAAATTTATTTATTTATTTTTTTGGTTCTTAAAAGCTTATCGTAATAAAAAAAACCAAATTTACAACACTGAGTTTTATTTTTATTGAGTTTTATAGGGGTCTACGGGGTCTACAAAATTTAAGGGATCTACACGAAACCCTTCCCTATATATATATATATATATATATATATATATATATATATATATATGTGTGTGTGTGTGTGTGTGTGCGCGCGCACGCGCACGCAGTACCATGTGCTAAATACCGTGCCTACTTTAGTTGTAGTCTTGTAGATAGTAGAAGTTGAGACTAATTCATTTGAGCTGATTTTGGTAAACTTATATGATATGAAAACTTTTTAAAATCTTTTACGACTCAAGCTCAATATCCAAGCCCAATGCCTCAAGTGAAAAGCTGCAGATCAGTGAATTCATTTATGGCAAACCTCTTTGTTCTGATTTGCTAAAATTAGGCCTGTGCATTCGGTAATACCCGGAACCGACCGGAACAGACCGGCCCGTGAATGTGACCGCGAATACCAATTTCTGAAAACCGAGACCGGACCGCGAAATTACAAAATCGGTCCGGGAATACTTCGGTCGGTTTTCGGGCATCGTCGGCCTGGCCCGCGAAATTTGGCCCAGTGGATGCAGGCTGAATGATTGCTGAATTTGGGCTGCAAATCTGGCCCAGTGCCTGCAAAAAAAATCAAACATTCCAAAAAAACCTGTTTTTCCTGTTTTCCATTTCCCAGTTTGGTTGTTTGGCTGCAAACAGTCCAAAAAAAATGAAACATACAAAACCTGCTTTTCATGTTTTCCATTTCCAAATCCATGCCAAACAATCAAAGTATCAAACATTCAAAAACAATCCAGAAACATTCAACTATTCAAGCACATAAAAAATAGTCCAAAAAACATTCCAAACATTCCAAACATTTAAGAACATTCAAAAAACATCAAAATATATTAAAAACAGTCCAAAGAGTCTCCAATCTTCATTCCAATGTCATTGTCTCTATCTTCTCGTTCACATCTAAAATAATGAAAAGATTAGTAAAAAAAACAATATTGAACGTAAGTAATAAATCACAATAAACACTACCTTTAGCAATATCATCATATTTATCCAACTCATCCATTTCTTCTTTGCGTTCTACTCTTTCTCTTCGGATCCAATCCTGTGAACAAATCAATGCCTCCACAATTTGAGGAGATAAGGAGCTTCTACATGGCTCTATGACCCGCCCCCCGGTCGAAAAAGCTGACTCGAAAGCCACACTTGAAATTGGAATCGCCAATATATCTAGACGGATATATGAAATAAGAAAAAAAAATAGTTTGATAATGTCATAAAAAAAGATCAGTACTAAACTAATGTAAAATATATGATCACTCTAATATGACATAAATTACTATTCTAATTTCTAAACTAATGTAGAATATAAATAAATTACATACCTTTAGCCATTTTAGCTAGGGTTGGATACCTAGCCGCGTTATACTTCCACCATTGAAGTATATCAAAATCTTGGGTATCCTCCTCCACCGCATCCTTGAGATACTTTTCGAATTCACTACTTTTTCCAAATGTTTGAGCACCTACTTGTCGACGGGATTCAAAGTTACTCATCCATGAGTTTCTACCCGGTCGAATAGGACCAACATTCTCTTTCTTAATGGCAATACTTGGACCCGTTTGATATAGTTTTTCATACTCGGTGACTAGTAATTGCATCTCGGATGTAACAGCACCAACCATTGTATCTAAAATCTTCTTATATTCATCTAATTCTTCTTCACTCATATCATTCTTGCTTGGGTGAGTCTTTTCCATTTGTTCAATACAAGCATATCTTATAGGATCAAGTTTAAACCTGGGGTCTAGTATGACAGCAAACTCAAAGATTTGGTTGTTCTTTCCCTCAACTTCAAAGTATTTAGCAAACTTTTCATTCATATTCTCCAATGTTTTCTTTAGACCAGAAGTGTTCTCCTCCACACAAGTTTTAGACAACTTAACTAAGTTATGAGAAATATCTTTAACTTGACTATAATGTTCATGAGCAATGGCATATGTGGAACAAGAAACTTCTCTAGTTTTATTACAGAAAAGTTTAAGTAATTCAACGGATTTGTTTGCATAGCTCCAACATGCGGAATCAGGAACCACATCTAAGGTCTTACGAAAGTCCTTATCCTTCGAGGCATATAATTCAAAGGCCTTTTCAAAAGTTGCAGCTCTTTCCAACATCTCATAGGTGCTACTCCACCTTGTGGGGACATCAAGGCTTAGTAAAGCTTTCGACTTTATCCCTTTTTCTTGAACACAAGCCTTAAATAACATTAGCCTCTTTGGATGATTCCTTACGTATTTCACAGCATCTCGAATAGATTCAATATTAGAATTTTGTGCCTTTAAACCATCCTGAACAATCAAGTTAATGATATGAGCAAGACATCTAACATGTAGATACTTCCCTTGTCGTAATAACCCTGGTAGAGTTATGGATAACTCCCGAATTGCGACATTATTCGATGACGCATTATCTAGTGTAAAGGCCATCACATTTTCAATCCCCCATTTAGTCAAACAATCTTCAATAACACTAGCCATTGCATCACCCTTGTGGCTAAAAATTGGCTTAAAGTTTATAATTCTCTTGTGGTAATTCCATTCATCATCAATATAATGTGCAGTGAGGCACATGTAATTGATTCTTTGGATCGATGTCCAAGTGTCAGTTGTGAATGATACTCTAGGTTTGTTTTTAATGAAAAAAGCCTTCAACTTCTTTTTCTCTTCTAAAAAATAGGCAGCAATATCCCGAGCTATCGTATACCTAGAGGGTACTCTTACGTTCGGACAAAGTGTGTGAACAAAGTTTCTAAAGGCCTCTTGCTCAACAAACGAAAATGGCAATTCACACTCAATAAACATCTTAATCAACGCAAGTCTAACCTTAGCTGGATCAAACTTCCAAGCAGTCAAAGTAGTCTGACCATCCTCATTCTGTTGCGCGCTGATCTGAGGCTGTTCTTTAGCTAAATTATTTGGGTTTGATTCACAATGTTTGTAATGTCTGTTTAGTCCATGTGTGCCATTTCTTGAGGAGTCGGCAGCAAGTTTTTTGTTGCAAAAATTACACCTAGCCTTAACTTTTCCATCTTTGTCTTTAAATTGCTTGCCAAAATACTTCCAACACTCTGCCTTTTTAGGTCTTGGTTTGTATTTTCTTTTTTGACCGGCTTGTTTATCCGTTGGTTTATCGTCTGAAACGTTGTTGTCTTCCGTCCCCTCCTCGTAACCCATACCGTTCGAGTCACTAGATAAATCTTCTACATCCATCTATACACAATTTCATAAGCAAACAAAAGTTAGAGTGTATTTCGATACAGTAAACTAAATAAATCAAATAATACGTATTACACTATTACGCATTTCAGCATCATCATGTTTGTTCATCGGTTCTGGCTCAGCTGCCTACAAAAATAAAACCGTTTTCAGAAAGTTCGATACAAAAATTCAAAAAACAAACTATTGAAGTATTAGACATTTAGAAATTAGATAATCAAGGACATCACCCTTCTGTTCTAAGTTAGAACTTCTAACAGACCGTGACTCGTGAGGCCATTTTCGATAATCAAACCTTCGCCCTTCTGTTCTTACACTTCTGTGAGGGAATTTTCGATACAAAAAACAAGTAGGAAGAGTATTAGACATTTAGAAATTAGACTAACCTTCTGTGAATCTTTTGAGGAAGATGATTTCTTGCTTTTACTCTTGCTAGTCGTGTTCGTCATCTTCGAATCTTCGCTAGGGTTGATTGTTGATTCAGTGATTCTTGAATCTTGATTGAGTATTTGCGTGATTCGTGAAGCCGTGAACTCCCTATTCGCTAGGGTTGATTGTTGAAGACGTCGGCAGAAGTCAGAACAGAAGCAGAGAAGTCGGAGAGCACCAAGCGTGATTTGCGTACGTACTGGAATATGGATGGACTATTTTGGAAACATAAATCTAATCTATATTTATATAATTTAAATTTTAAAACCTTTGTTTTCGCGGGTTGACGGGTAGACCGACAAATTCACGGGTTTAGACCGGACCGGACCGAGGACCGTGAAAATGCAATTTCAATTACCGAGAACCGGACCGGTTTTTATATTGACGGGTCGGGCATTCTCGGACCGGTCGGGTATACCGGAATTCGCGGGTAGTACCGTGAATATGCACAGGCCTAGCTAAAATTATGATACAAAAAACTTTTAAATCCTCTACGACTCCAACTCTGAAAAAGAGAAAGTGGATGTTTGTAATAATTTTGTAGGATTTTAAGCTACCAATGATGACCCTTTTCTCTGGAACAAAAGGGTTATTTTATCCAAGTTTTTTCGAGGACTATGAAAGATGAAGCGAATGAAAGGCTTTGTAGAGAGGTACATTTATTATGATTTTTTTTAAATTTGGGTAGTTCTTTGTTTGAGTGTATATTTTTCTTTCCATTTAGGACATTGACTAATCAAAGATTGTCTAGGGTTTTGATTGGATTGTACCCATACTGTGTGATGCATCGTAGTTGTGATATATGGTTAATCATGGTCTCCATCACGCCGCTTATCTAAGGGACAAGTTTGTAGTGGAAACCGTTCTTCTTCATACCACAAAGTAAAGATTTGTGGTGCGAGCTAATTGAAAGGATGGATGTATTAGCATGCTCTAACAATAAGCGGCCTAAACTAGTCTGAGACTGCATAAGATATGTGGTGCGATCTAATTGGCTTTATCTGTATATCCTTACAAGCGTTGACAAGCCGTTTTATAACTAACTAGAGAAGGTAAAGTTGCATAATTGATTTTATTGACCATTTGTGTTTGGTGACTTATATTTCTATTCTTGTACAATTTATTTTTCTAGGCTACTAGCGTGGCTATTGTCACAGAGTAATTTCTAAACTTATAACCAAGTCGAGAACGATGATTCCAACGACTAGATTGTTTACACAAAGAACACTTTTTATTACAAGAAAGTGTTTTGCATGACAAAGCTTTCAATTATAAGTTTGTGAGGTGGTCTGGGAATGACCACCATTCCCCTATTTATACTAGTTACATTCATTAATCTAGACTTCTCTAGATTATTCCATAATTTCTACACTAATATCTAGATATTTACATGGTGTAATCTAGATTTTCTATCATAAGGGCATTCACAATGGTTCTAAAGAGGAGTGTTGGGTGTTGACATAGAAGTGAGGGGAGTGAGGGGACACCATTACATATGGTGAGGGGTTGCACCAAAAGGTTGAACTGCGGGTACCAAGCACCGAACAAACTTCTTTTCATTCTTTCACCTATTCTCTCTATCTCTCTCTAACCCCATTCTTCTATCTCTTCTTTTTGATTTTTTTTAATAATAAAAAAAGTGAAAGGCGGTGTGGTGTAGGTATTATGGATGAAAGTAAGGGGAGTGTGGGGTGGTGATGTGGCGTGAGTTGGCAAAAAAAAGTGATAGGTGTGAAAGGTGACAGGTTTTGGTGGGTTTGATGAGTTTCTCAAGCTCAAAGGATTTGGAGAAGGCTAGAATATTCTAGAATCCCGAGACTAAACAAGTGACTCTATGCTCACTAATATTAGGACGCAGAGTGCTATCCTCTCTCTAACTCATCGTAATATAGAGAAACTAAATATTTTAAGGAATGAGCGTGCTATTTTTGATGGGTTTGATGAGTTTCACAATGAGAGTATTGAAACAATGTTTCTTCAATGGGAAGGAGAAATGGTATTTTCTTTTACCCATTGTATTTTATTACTTTTTAATTGATATACCTTAGAACAAGCATAACCGATCATCTTGAATCATTCATGCAAGTTGGAAGAGCAGAGCAGGTAGTGAGACCGCCTAGGAACCTAGTTCCTCCTCGGTTCTCTTAGCATTTAAAACCTGTCAACAACTTAGCGTGGACAATAGAGAAAGCATAGAAGAAAAAGAAGATGCAGTTGAGAAGGGAGAAAAAGCATACTTGGACTCTTTATATGATTTTGAACATGTTACAAATCATGTGGTGTTTGTAGATTGTGATGATGGTAGATTGATTGATCTCCATAATGGTAAACAAAAATTGTTGCATAGTAATTTGTTGTTCGGTTTATGTACTGCATAGTAATACACAAGCCATCTAAGAAAAACCAGAGACCTATGAACCAGATCACAACCCAATTCAACTCTAAGAAAAAAGAGACAAGAAAATAAGTTCTTGATACATTCCATTTAAGTTTTAAACTCCAATTTGCATAGTAACCTTATTTAATATAACTTAGGTATATATGTTATAAACAAAGAATTATGTAAATAAAACTACAAATAGAGAGAAATTCCTTTCTAAGACACATATTTGCATTTCATGATGTTGCCATGGCTTGATTATATTTTTTTGTCTTAGCTCAGAATTCAGATACAAAAACTAGTCATCGATGCCAGGAGTCCAGTGTTTGTTCTTTTTCTCATCGTGAATGTTCTTGGTCTCCTGTGTTTTAGTCCTAACCAACAAAAACTAGTCATGATTCCTATACTTATGATGCTAATCATCAAGGCCAATGGGGTTCGGATTCAGAGACTTTCTTCTCATCATGATAAACTTCATGTATTATACGAGTTATAATTAGTGTATAAGTGTGTGGTTAGGCATATAATAGAAGATTGGGCAGCATGTTTCCTACTCATTAAAAATTTGTATTTCAGCCTTCAAGGCTTCAGGTATATGTAAAATTTAGAAACACAACCTTAATATCTAGGCGTCTATGGCATGATCACCTTACAAGAACACTCATTAAAAGCTTGTATTTCAGGTATATGTAAAATTTAGAAAAGTCATTGTTGTTTAAAAAAGCATGAGATACTCTCGGGTTATTTAGAATTTTAGACCCCAAAAAGTGAGATACGCACATCATATATGCAAGATGTTGCTCTATGTATAAACAAAATAGAGCAAAGATGCTCGTTTGGTGGTCGGAAACATTAAGGCCCTCCCATTTTATGAGGTTCAAAAATAGGGGGAACCTTAGGTGGCATGATTGAGATTGTTGGTGCAATTTCTCTTTTAACTCTACTTTGTAATCCTCTAGCATCTTGCTAGTGTTGTTTTATTAAATTGTCTTTTAAAAATAATGTATAAACAAAACACACCTTTATTTACAACCAAAAGTTGCATCTCTCTTATATTTTACACAACAACGTTTTTATCACTAAACCTTTCATGATTTCATCTCTTCGATTAATTTACATATTAGCCTTCCTATAGACCCTAATTTTGACCGATTTTCAGCCAGAAGTGCATGAGGTGGCCCAGTCGCCTCGAACATCAAGCATGCATTTTGAAAAACAAGACCAAAATTATGCTTTACGCAAATTCACCATTAGACAAGTGAAACTACATGTCTACGGAGTAAACTATATGTTATCATGGTGTCAACTGTCAAGCAACCATTATCAGCATTATCCAACAGGAAATAAATTCTGGTACCTTTAGACTTGCTGGTTGGGGTTGATGTAGGTTTAAGAAATCGGGGCTGAGAATCTGTCTTTGTTGTGGTTCTCTACCTCAGAGATCTTGTTGACCATTGATTGACTGAAAATACAATATAGTAAACTTAACAACAAAAAAAATGGTATATAGTTTGAAGATGTACCTTGCTTAGGGATTACAAATTTTTCACCTGGTCTTGCATTAGTGCTAACTAACCCCTATGAAATTGATGATAAAAAAAACTGATGTCACAAAGAGTTGTTAAAGATACCGCATTTTAATAAATTGATCAGCTTGTTTCCTTTCAAAATATGCATCACAACAAAAAGGAAGTCCAAATTATGAATCACAACAAAAAGGAAGTCTTTAGAATTACATAGCTATAGCCTATAAATTGCACAAATTAAGAATTTGCAGTTCATTTTATACAAAAGATTATGTTAAAGTTTGAAGCAAAAGTGAAGAAAGATGTAGAACCATTAAGGTGTAGTGTACATTTAATTTACTAAGATAACAATCAAAGACATTTATTGTGCTTCACTAATTGGTCAAAATGAATTTGGGTTAAAAAAAACGGGTCATTTTTTGTTTTATTAAAAATGGGTCTGGTTCGGTTGACAACAAATACATTGGGTCTATTTTTAAGACCTTCAAGTTATCAAGATCAGTGACGTTTGGAATTTACTTTAAACAACTTTCGAAGTCACCTACCTAGAAGAGAAAAATAAGAATGTAGCTGTAAAAGTATATCCTTTAAGGTGGACTAAGAAACAAATAGATGATTTACTGACTGCAAACTGCAAACTCACCGGGATTTACAGGGTTTATTCTAGACTCATTGCCTATAAGAATGCCTTTGTCACAGGTGTAGAAATCAGTCTAGACTCATTGCCTATAAGAATGCCTTTGTCACAGGTGTAGAAATCAGACAGCAAGATAAAATTGTATAAGAGTAGATCACTCAAACTAAAGATTACAATGAATACAAATGGTGGTCAAATGAGCTGGGCAGGTAACGACTAAAAACATGTACTTTTTGATACAGATCAAATTAAAAAAAAACACTTCCTTGAAAGAAATTGACAGCACACAACAGAAAGAAAGAGTGGAAGTAACCCAACTTAATTAACGTTGTCAAATGTACGTTTGCGTTTGATACCCAGCATGTGATTGTAGCTTGTTAGTTCCAAAGCTACTCCTGCCTGAATTATATCTTCACTACACCCACGAGCATGTCTACCCATTTCTTCAATAGTCACTGACAACTTATCAATTTTCTTGGCAGCAGTATCTATTTCAATCATCACATCCTCGTTTCTCAATTTGTGTTTCACTTCAAATAGATAAGGATCAATGTCACATAAATCTTTTAGAAGAAACCGCCCACGGTTACTTAGAGGACTCCTCCATGAAAAGTTGTGGGTTAAATATACCCACGCACAAGTCAAAGTTGTCTCTTCCATGCACATAGATCTCTCGGAACCAGCCATATATGCAGCCATCACACAGAAAACACATGTAATAAGTCCACTTGATACTTTGGCCAATACCTTTGCTGACTTCAGCTCTTGGGTCTCTTCATTGAAGTGACTTGTAAAATCAACTGTTTGCTTACACATATATGCTAATGATTTCATAAACTCACCAGAAAAAGCAAATATCCCATCATTATGATAATGCAGTACCATCTCTTCATTATTCAGGCAATCATCACCCTGCCTCGGCTTCACCACATATTCTTTCATTTTCAAGATTACACTCAACCGGTTGTCACATTCGCCTTTCAGCCACCTCACAAAATCAATGTAAAGTTCAGACGTTTGAAGGCAGATTTTATGGTAGTCATAGACTAAATCAGTCAACTGCGGATGCTGCCTCCATTCTTCCTTGTATTCACTCAAGACCATGAAACCTTCTTGGTTGAGTGCATGTAGATAGATGATTACTTTGTGGATATCATACAGGGTTATTACTTTGTTCACACGGGGATCACAGATAATTTTTCTTATACTTCTGTTGTTGATGGATTGATAGGAGAGGAGGCTTGAATCATCATCTTCTTCTTCACAAACACGTATATAGCTTCGTAAATCAGCAAGGGTTAGAGATAAAGTAGCTCGATAAAGAACGGCCATCGCCTCACTCTTAGGATTTTCATATTGTTGTTCTTCGATGTGCGGGATAATCCGAATTCCAGTAAGAGACAACTGCAAATTACTATCTACAATAAATTGATTTAAAGAAATTCCTGCCTCCCTTATATCAAGGCTATATAGATGAGCATGCCTACACATATCTTCAATGGTCATCGAGATGTTACCCAACATTTTCTCAAGCTTATTTATTACAATCATTATCTCCTCCTCATTCTGACAAGTAAAAGAAGCAAAGTGAGCCATCTTCATCTTCAATTCTTGTATAACAACTGCAATGCCTAAAAAATCCCATATACGCAACTCCCTTCCATAACTTTTTGTGGGACAGGCCCATCTATTCATGATTAAAACATTCTGGATCACAAGCAACCACTCAGAATATGAACTTGCCCTTTTCATCTCTTGCAATAGCCCGTCAGTGCATGTATATGTAGCCAAAAGACTTAAAATGCATGCTATTGTTATACTTGATACTTTCCCCAATGTTATCATAGACTTGCAATTTTCAATATCTCGGATCTCTTCATTTAAGTGTCTTGAAAAGGCAACTGTTTGCATACAAATAAATGCAAATGATGTGATAAGATTATCACAATATCTGACACCGGGAGCAGCTTCGAGGTCATTAAGATGTTCTAGCATCTCTCTATAACTGTAATTGTCGTCTGTTCTACTTTTTGCCACAATTTGCTCCAATGCCAACTTTACACTCAAGCAGCTGTCAGATGCATCTTTCAGCAACCTTAAAAACTCAATGTAAAGTTCAGAACTTCCATGGATGATTCGACAGTAGTCATAAATCAAAGGAAATAACTTTGTGTGGCTCCATACTTGTTTGCATTCACTTAAAACTTCTTGGTTGATTTCAATTAAGCGTTTAACGATTACATGGAAGTCATCCAAGGTGTACTGTTTTTTTTCATAGCTTAAAATGAATGCTAAACTCCTGGAGAGGTCTTGGTTTACAGAAGAGTGAAGGGAACGGAGGAATGTAACAGTTTCACAAGCATCCATACACCTTAGCAATTCAGAGCTACGAGATAAAGTATTACAAAACACAACCTTCAGCCTCTTAGTCATAGAATCATCAAGATCTTCTAGTTGTATAATGTCTCTCTCTTGTATAAAACGGACTCCAAATTTAGTCACTTCTAATTTACTACCTGTGATAAATTTATTCAGCCTTCTAGCACAATGCATTAAGATATCATGTACTCCTTATTTAGTAATTCTAATTTTTTACTAAGAAGCAACTTCTTATTTACTGCACACACTCAAAGAGACCAAAGGTGAACCATTCTTCTTTGTCTCAAACCCATCAGTCCATCGCACCTAATTCCAAACGAGCTTAATTGTATTTGGGGATTGAAATGAAGCCTTATTTGTGTTTAAAAGAGGATACTCCATTTTTAGATTTTAGAAAAGTATTATTAAATATATACTCATGTATAAAAGATAAGTGTATGTGTTGTTGATACCCATATATACACCTATTCTCACAAAACAGTAATGTGTTTTCTCTTAAAGTTACATTAAATTAATTACCGTAACCACTTTTAACCTTAGTTTTTGTTACAAAAACAAATAAACCGTTACTCACCTTGAGGTTCCATGCTAAATGAAAACTTAAAGTTGTTCTTTTGACTTGAATCTACAGTTCTTTGAAGGTCGCCTCCTCTTGTCCAATAAAAAACCAATTGGTTCTCGCACCCTGCTGCCAAGAAGTTTACAGGGACTGGAATCCTCCAATGTTTTTCACCGGCATGAATATGAATTGTTACCACATATTTAGTTTCCGCAACATAATCAATGTGGTGTAAAGCAACAACAGCACATATAACAACTCCGATCCATGGGCCTACAGGGGTCAAACTTTCATTAGATCTTAGCAGATTAAAACCTAATGGAATTATACTTCCAGCACCAACTATCTCAAATACAGCTTCTGGTGTGATCCAACTTCTAGTCCGTAACTGCAAAATTTAATTAAAATGAAAGGGGTAATTCAAGCTACTAGAATAAAAGATGACCCAACATCATATCTACCATACCATTTTCACACACACAGAAACGTGTGTGTGTGTGTGTGTGTGAGTGAGAGTGAGAGAGAGACCTGAAGATAACTATTTAATATCCTTTCAGCCAGATCCCCACTGTTTTCGTTCTTTGCTACTTTAGGGCAGTTCAAGCAGGACACCATTGGACTAGAATTGTAGCTTGTAGCATGAAATCTAGATACATCTACCCTTTTTTCTGAGATAATGTAATTAAACCTCATATGAAGTCCATAAAGAGTGTCTTCATTTACTACCGAAAGTTTTGGTAGGGATTGAAGCCTCTTGCAATTATTCAAAAAAAGCATTCTCAGATTTGAGAGGAGACTGAGGTTTGCGGGCAGAGAAGCAAAATCATTTCCAGATAGATCCAAACTGATTAATTGATGTAATAAACCAATGCAATCAGGAACCACACATAGATTGCAATAACTTAGATCAAGCTCCCTTAAACCAGATGCTAACATTTCCATCTTTTTAAAAAGAAAACCTCTATTTTGGGGTAAAAGCTCACATCTATGAACACGTAGGAGTTTTAGTCTTTTCAGGTAATGAATGGACAAAGGAATCTCTTGTATACAAGTTCCACTTGCATCAAGCTTCCTCAAATTACACAATTCCCCCAAGCTTTCTGGTAACTTCTTGATTTTAGTTCCATCTACATATAGATGCTCTAAGCACTTCATGTTGTGTCCAAACTCAGGAACATGTTCAAGATTTGAGCAGCCGGAAAGAATAAGTGTCACAAGAGCTTCCATTTCAATGTTGCTTCTGCCAAGGCTCTGAAGATTCGTACACCCACTAAGAATTAAGTATTGTAGCCTTTTGTGAGAAAGAACTGATGGATGTAGTTCCTTCAGTTTTGTGCAGCCTTGAAGATTTAGTTTCACAAGATTCAGGGTCGATGTCAAGTCAGGGATTTTGGTCAAATCCTTTGAGAAGCTAAGATCAATAGATCTCAAATTAGGCAGATCCTGTTAAGTGAGAGGGATATTTTCAGATTTCTAGCTTGCATTTACATCAAATCAAATTTATGTAGACAATACTTACAAGACTTTTTTCCCAGAGCGTTTCAAGGTGGCTATAGCACATTTTAAGTTGATAAATATGCTTAGGTTCAAACATTGAAGGAAATAACTTTAATGAACAGCCATACCACTCCAGAATTCGAAGATCATTGGAAAGATAGTTAAGACCTTGAGGAAAGTGTATATTGCTAATTCTGAGAAATTTTAGTTTTCTCATCTTTGAAAAGCATGATGGATCATCAATGCAATCATCGGCTTCAACCTTGTATGGCTCCTGGTTAATGATTTCAATTGTTCTTGATTCCTGATATAAACAAACACAGAAACAGAATGAGTCATCTAATTCTTTCACACTTTGTCCTGAAAAATGTGTTGGTGACTTATCAGATTTAAATGAGATATATATTTTGACTATCAAGAAAGTATTACTATACTTAAGCCGTGGTGAATCCTAGTCGTCAAATGAGTTACTTATTATAACATAAATAATTTAGTGCAAAATCCAAAAACATAGGCATGCCAACTTTAAATTTGAAAAATACTCAGTTTGCAAGATAAAAAAATACTCTAATCTTTTAAGGAGTAAGTATATAAAACTGTAGAGAATTCACTTTGATTTATAAAGTTTCTTACAGGATCATAATAGTTTTATAATTTCGTAAAAAGCCCACTAAGCAAACCTTTGGTTTGGATGAGAGGATATCCAAAACATCTTGACGATGCTTGATTGCAATTTGTTTTCCATTGTATTGTTGTGACTCCTTACGAAGAATTTCCCAGCACATTTGTTGGAGCAGATCATGCATCCACACACAATCAACAATATTAATAGTTATGAGAAACTTGTTTATAAGATCAGTAATTCCACACTCAGGGTACAAACCGATATCGGTTAGTATATCCTTTACCAAATCTTTGTCTCTCCCTTTCAAGAAACATGCAATATACATGAAGGTATGCTGCTGATCTCTGTCTAGTCTAACATAACCTACTTCAAGTCTTCCAAGAACTTCTTTATGTGGATATTCTTGAACTTTCTTCAATATCTCTTTCCAATATTTTTCCTCTTTCCCACATAAAAGAGAACCATAAACATTAAGAGCTATCGGGAGACCACCAGCAAACTTCACAATATCATCAGACAAATTTTCATAACCTTGTGTAGGATGTCCATCCGGAAATGCTGACTGACAAAAGAGTCTAAAAGCTTCTTCACCTTCCAATTCTTCACACATAAATATTTCATTTACTTTATATGCACTCAGCAAGTCTGCATTTGTTGTTGTTACTATGATTCTGGTACCGGCTCCAAACCATTCACGTCCACCAGCCAGATACATAAACTGGTCTGCATGATTTACATCATCCAAAACTATTATAACCTTCAAATCACGTAGCTTTGTCATCAACAGAGCTTGTCCATGTTTAACACTTCTTACAGGTATGCTTTCATCCTTTAAAACATCATCAAGGATTTTCTGTTGTAACTTGCATAAATCACTACCATGTTCCCTGGAGACGTCCTTGATGTTTCCAATAAAGCTACTTTCTTGGAATTTATTTCGAATGCCCTCAAAGACAACTTCAGCCAAAGTAGTCTTCCCAATCCCACTCATCCCACAAATCCCTATGACACGAACTTCACTAGACTCTACATTTAAAATTTTAATCACCTCATTTACTCGAGACTCAATTCCCACTAGACCTTTTGTAAGATGACTAAGATCTATTGACGATGATGCATCTTGCATGTCTTGCAAGATTCTCCTTAAGATTTCACTTATGATTTCTGATTCATTCCTGCAGTTAGTTGGAAGAATCATGTCAATTGCATTAGGACACTTTACTTCTATCCACTTTTGGAATTATAAAAGACCATAAAGTTCATTAATGCATCTCAAAATAACCTTGGAACAAAAACTAAAACAGAGACAACATACTTGTCTGGTGTCACGTGTGATCCTTTGATAGCCCCGACTGTTGCAAAAGCGGATCTCCATGTTGATACCTTGTGTGGTGTGATTCCAGGATCTACTTCATGATTGGAAAAGCCTTGTTCGAAACAGTTGCTTTGATGGCGTACATCAGAGGGAGACACATGGTAAAAAACAGGAATAACAATCAGCTTGCCTCTCTCCATGCATTCAACAACCTTTGAGATTTCCTCCAAACACCATTTTGATGTTGCAAAACTTGTCGATAAAATTACAACGGCAAATCTTGATGCTTCTATAGCCTCTAGGAGTGCGGGAGCTATAAAATTCCCAATCTCAAGTGACCTGTCATCTTTGTAGGTTCTGATGCGTTTTCGAATTAAAGCTTCATATAAGTGGCTGGTGAAACCAGTGCGAGTGTCCTCCCCTCGGAAGCTCAAGAAAACATCATGACCCTCTGATGATATTCTCCTTGTTGCTGATGATGATGATTCATATGACAACATCTCTACAGCACACTATACTTTGCAGATTAAAAGTACCATAGATTCTGTACAATGATTAAAAGGGAGTGTACAGAGCTATTAAAAGCATATAACATAGAATCTTTCAAACATGGAGGCTTAATTGCACTAATTAATTAATCAGGGCATTTTGACTACATAAAACCCTAAAAAAAGCAATCACTATTAGATAACTGATTGTAAAGTGATAAGCCCATACATACTAACATAATAATCTGTTGAATTTTTTTACCACTTCTTAAAATTAGCTTAGCGTCGGGGGAAGATTTTGAAATGAAATACAACTAGTTTAGCAATCACACGCACAAGAACTGTAATATAGCAGATTAATCAAAAAACAGTTGCGAGAAAGAGATGAGCTGGATGATGAAACCTGAAGTTGGATGCTGGTGCCGGTGAATTCAATCGTCAGAGAAAGAAGGCTGTAAGGTTTTAAAACCATGACAAGTAGTTGACTACATGGTTTACTAAGATCAAAATCGTTGTAATCTGGCTAATTCTTGGGATTGGGAGATGTGGAAAATTTAGATGTCATCGGTTTATTTGATTCAAGGTCGGGTTTCGGGTAAATAAGGAACCGATTTTGTGACTTTATTTGGAGTTTGGAGTAACCCCGTTTTTTATTTTGTTTTTGTTTCTTTACTTTTTTTTTTTTTTTTGATGAAGCCTGTAAATGAACCGTTTGTTTATTTAGTAATGAGTTATTTATGTTTTGCGTTCTAGGTTTGGTGGTTTTAACTGGTTGAGTCTAAATGTTCAAAAAAATTCATATCCAAGAGTCATTTTGACTAGCGGAATTAAAAATTTCTGTTATTTGAAAAGGTATTTAAGTCAATTAACAAATTAACACTGAGGGACTATTTTATAACTTTATTTAAAGCATTCATAATAGATTCTTCATCTCCATTTTTATAATTTATAGTTTTATTATTATTTTTTTTTCTTTTTCACTCATAACAATAATTAAATAATACTTTTAATATTATTATTTTTTTAGATTGTTTACATTATTTATTTATTGTTTTTAAATTGTTAGAAACGAATCATTTGAAATGGTGATACACTCTTTATTACTTTTTAATTTTTATCCATGTCAGTAGCCTTTTTGGTCTTAATACATTTGCAGCTGGGTGAGCACTATCCAACTCCCGCAAAATGGCATTCCCAATTTCCCATCATTAGTGACCACAATTCCTATTAAAAATACATGTGTAATAGCATCAACCTTGGACCCAAAGTGGTTCGAATAATATCAGCCACGGCCTATAATTATAGATAATTTGGAAATGAATTTATACTTCTATGATGCACTTAAAAGTTAGAAAGTTATAAACGTACTTAGCAAGAAAGCTCCTTAGTTTAATCTTGTTGTCTCATAAAAAGTAAGTTGGTTGTTTGAGTTGGAATTTTCAGGATAACGAGTCGTCCCGCCAACCCGAATCGGTATCCCGATAAATTCCCAACCCGAGATTCATTTCATGGGCCGGTACTCTGGAAATTGTTTTTGCACTTCACGGGTTCGGTTTCGGGTGAGGACAAGCCGGGTCGGTGCGGTTCCGTCTCGATGCTCACCCCTATTTTTTAGTTTGGTAATGCAATGCATATTAATTGTTATTAAGAATTTTTATGATTATAAAAAATGTAATTGAGTAATATTTACTTGACGGGCTTTGAGTCGATTATACCCGATGGGTATTTCCAACAGGTTTACCCGAAACTAACGGGTTTACCCGATACCTGATGGTAGTTACCTGATAGATATCCGGTAGGTATTGTGTGGGGTATGGGACAAACTTTTATAACTAGATATGGGGTTGAGATTAACCAAACTCGTCCCCTTGCCATCCCTACCTAAAACCCTTATTTTTGTTACATGTCACAAGCAAGACTTGAATCTAAAAGCTCTCCAGTTTAATGTATTTTGAATGTTTTACCTCAATAATTTAAACTAGGCTCATTTAGCTTTGTTGTACTTTTACACGTGAGAATAAAAAAATCATTTTATTAGTAGCTTCAGTGATATTTGTTATATTTTTACACATGAGTATACAATATTTTTTATAATGATCGAGTCTCTTCAATACTACGGCCCTGCACATTATGTGTTGTGTGCTTTTGGTTAAAATTTTTATAACAATTGAGTTGTATTGTCCTGTGATTTTGGTCTAATGGTAAGAGACTTGTCCTCTCTTTGTGGGGGTTGCGGTTTTCGATTCCCACTTGCATCATTTTCATAGACGTCTGGGTGAATGGTTAAATCAGGGTTTTTATCCCGGGTTCGAACCTGACAGGTAACGAGGATTTACGGATCTCAGCCGGTTCCCGCGCATTTGATGGGTACGGTCTCACAGCGATCGAGGAATCGACCTTGAACATGACTCCGAAAACTAGGTTTATAACTGTTAAAAAAAAATGAGTTAGTATTTATCCAAAAGAATCTACTAGAATTATTATTGAATGAATATTACGTGATAAAATAATAATAAAATATGTATGAGAAGTAAGTGATCTGATAATACTTTGAGAAGGAAGCTTTAGCACGTAGGCATATGAACATTGATGATCAGAACTGTGTTGTATGTGGAGAAGGGGCTGAGTCGGTTTATCATGTGATGTTGGGCTGGGCTGTAGGGTGGCTGTGGGTGTGTGGGGTTGGTGTTGGGGTGGTGCAAGGTGCCCCCGATTTTTGCTTTTAAGATTAGATTTCCTCATGTTGATTGAGAACTCCTATTTCGATAGAAAAGCTAAGTGATATTTTATGCTATCATACTCACTTCTTGTTGGACGTTATGGAAAGCTAGGAATGAGGTGATCTTTGAGAACAAGAAACCGATAATCTCCAACATTTTCAAAGAGGTTAAATGTTTGACTTTTTTATGGGTAAAACATAGAGGTGAGTGGTCTAGTCTTAGTTGGGATGTTTAAGACAAATTCATGTTGTCAGCCCCATCTCGTTGTTGGTTTTTTGTTTTGTCGGTGCCCTCTCCTAGCTTCTTGCTAGGGAGGGTGTGTTTGTCTCAGTGCTAATAAAATCGATATTCCAAAAAAAAAAAAAGTTGATCCGATAATACAAAAGTAAATCAAAAAACAAAATGAAGTTGATATGGCTTCTTGAATAAATAAGTCACGAGTAAATATGGGAAATGTAAGAAGGACATTATAGTTGCACTCTACAAAGGATGCATTATGAGCCCTATTTCTTTCGTGAATCAAGGAGCAAAAGTGATAAATATAAAAATTAAATGCAATTTGTAATTTTTTATAATATGTGATATTAGGTGTGATTAAAAAAAAGTGATATTAGTTGACTGAAAAAATAAATAGTTATCGTGATTATAGTTATAGAGGGTCAAACTTAGAGAGAAGTTCACGTAAGAAGTTTATGCAAAATAAGAACGATAAGAAGAAGGGCAAATCTGGAAACATGCATATTTTTTACTTTTCCCCCAATTATTAAAACGTTTATAACTTTTACATACGATATTATTTTTTTATAAAAATTTCACCATAAAAACAAGCGTTTTTTTATCTTTAAAACCCATACAATATTGCTATATATAAAAAAAATTTGTGAATGAGCTGAACATATAACACAACGACCTGAACATATGACACAATAACACACCGACTTGAACATATGACACAATGACCTGAACATTGTTCAAATCATTGTGTCATATGTTCAGGTCACTGTGTCATTGTGTTATATGTTCAGGTCAATTGTGTCATATGTTCAGGTCGTTGTGTCATATGTTCACGTCATTGACATAATTTTTTTATTTTATTTTTTATATAGCAATATGGTATGGGTTTTAAAGATAAAAAAAAGCTTGTTTTTATGGTGTAATTTTTATAAAAAAATAGCATCGTATGAAAAAGTTATGAAGGTTTTAATAATTGGGGGGAAAGAGAAAAATGGGCAATTTGACCAAATTGCTCCTCCGTGTACCTGACCATTTATTTTTGAGTTTTAATTAAGGGATTAAATCTGGGCCATTGATCATCAGATCTAACGGATGAGAAGGCTTCTTATCCTTCTTATTTTCACCTAACTTCTCATTATAACCTCACTCTTATACTTAAAGAGATATTTCCCGTAGACTCGTTGAGAATCTCCTTAGAAAGCTAGAGGGTTAAGAGACCCCGGGCCTTCTACTAAATACGTAGATTGATATTGAATTGTTAAAAAAAGTAAAGAGAAATGCACAAGGTTACATCAACTTGGTTTTAAATTTCCAATGATTACATATAAAATCCAAATTATATGACACTATAGTAAATTTCTAAATTTCTAAACCCCCTCTAAAGTGAAAATTTTACTGATTCATAACCAACTCTCAATTTTGTTTCAATTAGGTTACTCAATTTTTTTTGTTCCAATCAAGTCACTCAACTTTAAAATATATTCTAATTCTAGATAAATTACCTGATTAGCAAGTAACCTAATCAATTTTTTTTATAAGAACTGGATTTTTTATAAAAAAGAAATTTTTTTATAAAAAATAAATTTTTAAATCAAAATTTTAATAAAACAATTTTTTATTAAAATTTTGATTTTAAAAAATTTAGTTTTTATAAAAAAATTGATTAGGTTATCTGTTAATTAGGTCTTTTATCTAGGATTAAAACATATTTTAAAGTTAATTTACCTGATTGAAAAAAAGAAGAAGTTTGAGAGACCTAATTGGAAAAAATTGAAAGTTGATTATGTTTTTACAAAATTACCCCATTTCTAATTTACTGAAAATCTACATCATTGTAGAAATGATGTTAAAAAGACCCGAATACAAACGACCAAAATTGGGAGGAATGTAAAAAAGACATCATATTCTGCTAGACATTGTTTTGAGAAAACGCATATATCGGGTTAGTTAATAATAAAAAAATTAATTAATACTGAAACCTGAATAAAAATAAATAAATAAAAACTTCTTATTACAAGTTAAAGGATTAATAGAAAACTATTTTATTTTTATTAAAGAGTGGGCTGGGTTTCGGGCTCACGGTTATGTGAGAGGTTTTGGGATTGATACAGTCACTATCCATTCTTTATGAACATTAGCCACAATCTCTCAATTTGTACTCTTTTCTCTCATTTTTCACACTAAGAAAAAAAAATACACATTTTCATAACGATCTTCTCTTTTGCCAACAAAAGAGAACATAATTTTTGAACTGAATTGTCTTAGTTTTTGTCATCTAAAATTGTTGTGTTTTTTAGTTTACTTTTTTTTTTTGTTTTTGCATTTCTTTTTAATCCACTGTCTGATTTTCTATTGATTGCAACTCTGGTTCTCGAAATGTTTACCAACAAGGTTCTGGTTTAACATATAGGAATTTGTTGTTTTTTTATTCACGCCAAAACCTAATTTTGGAAACGACGTCGTCGCAAGCTATAATTAAAATCTCTATAAATAGAGCTTCATCTCTAAAATCACGCACAAAATCAAATCTCTGCTCCGAACATGGTAAGCGGCACCTTCATCTCTAAAATTCTTAACACTCTGATCTGTTCTTTTCTATTTGATTCTAAGTAGCCTCCGACTCTCTGCATCTGCTGCATGATCTATTACAGGCTTCCTCGTCATTGAAATCTTCAAAATCGAAGGTTATCACTCATGTTCAGGTATATTTGTTACCTTTTTTCTAGAGCTGTAATCTCAACAACTGTTGTTTACTTTTGATTGTATTGTTGCCCTCCTTTGAATTTATTCGATTTAAACAGAACACATTTATCCTTCAATTTGTTTCTAGAACGTCCTACTAATCACATCTGATATTTTCAAATGACATTGATTTTCGGTTTGCTAATTATCGATCACCGTGTGTTTTTGTATCTGATTGAGTTTTCTTATTATCGAGACCACAAATCCGATGCATGTGTGCTACCGGTGCCTAATTGAGTTCTTATTATCGAGATTAGACTGTATTATGGCTAGATCTGTAATCTCAACAACTATTATTTACTTTTGATTGCATTTATGCTTCAATTTGTTTCTAGAACGTTCTACTAGTCACATCTGATGTTTTCCAATGACATTGATTTTTTGATCACCGTGTGCTATTGTATTATGGCTAGATCTGTAATCTCAACAGCTGTTATTTACTTTTGATTGCATTTATGCTTCAATTTGTTTCTAGAACGTTCTACTAGTCACATCTGATGTTTTCCAATGACATTGATTTTTTGATCACCGTGTGCTATTGTATCTCGATAATAAGAAAACTAAATCAGTCACATCTGATGTTTTTCAATAATCTTGATTTTCGATTAGCTTGCTATGCAAAATGGAAACGGAAGAAAAAATTTGATAACTAGATTCACAATCATTCACAACCAATTATATGGTTCAATCAACAAAAGTGGTCTACTAGTATATGTAACTTCCAATGTGAATTAAAAGAATATGTCTTTACGTTTTCAGCTTACAAAGAACTTTGCTCTTTTTCATAAGTTACACAATTAGCTTCGCGATGATACAAATTAGCATTCTCGATTGCACCTTGAATAGGTTCCATACGCTCGTCCCTCAAGTGCATAAAATTCTGTTTCCCATCCTCATAAAGGGGAAGAATTGTCTTTCGCCCTTCAATTACAGTCAGGACAGGAACCCCGAAATTCTGTATACATGACCAAGTTAACTAACAAAATGAATATAACTATAACTTAGTTTGAAAAGTAACTTTTTGAACCTTCTGAATTTTCATATAAAATTGTTTATTCTTGCTAGCAAGGATAAATGGCTCAGTCATGATATTTGACCGCATAACATCCTGAAAACATGCTTCAACATCAACAACCTCAGAAGGATAGTGACTGCATACAAACCGACTGATCTGTCGGATACATTTGGACAGATGGACATCAAACTGCGAGGTCATTCTACATGTCATAGATTCAACCACACACCTAAATATTAAAACAAAAAGAAATAAAAAAATTTACTTTAAACCGGATGAATTCGATTGAGAGCATGTGAATCTAATGACCATATCACAGTCTAGTCTCGATAATAAGAGAACTCAATCAGGCATCCGTAGCACACATGTGTGTGGCTTAATCTATGACATGTCGAATGACCTTGCAGTTTAATGTCTATCTGTCCAAATGTATCCGACAGATCAATCGGTTTGTATGTAGCCACCATCCTTCTGAGGTTGTTGATGTTAAGGCATGTTTTCAGGATGTTATGCGGTCAAATATCATGACTAAGCCATTTATCCTTGCTAGCGTGAATTAACAATTTTATATGAAAATTCAGAAGGTTCAAAAAGTTACTTTTCAAATTAAGTTATAGTTATATTCATCTTGTTAGTTAACTTGGTCATGTATATAGAATTTTGGGGTTCCTGTCTTAACTATAATTAAAGGGCGAAATGAAAAATGAAAAATGAAGAATTTTGGGGTTCCTGTCATGTATATAGAATTTTGGGATTCTTGACAAATGAAAAATGAAGAAAGCTTAGTGTTGGTGGTTACTTGCAAATATAAGTAAGTAAGTTGTTGATATTGATACTGCATATACTAGTAAACTTTTGTTGATTGAACGATATGTAGCTTTTGTTGACATTGGAATTTACATATACTAGTAGACCACTTTTGTTGACTAAACCATATAATTGGTTGTGAATGATTGTTGAAGAAACCTAAAACGACCGGCTCCGGGCTGATCGACTTAGGCCTCTTAAATCCTTCGGCCAACCATGTCTGAGTCCGCGTTTTCTGTGATCATCAGAGAAAACCCGTTAGTAGGGGTCAGAGACCGGGGTCTCTGAACCACCATCCGACGCTATAGTATTCAATGCTGAATAATCTTTATAGAAGAATAAAGTAAATAGCATAAAGGGAAAGAGAGGATGAGGGGAGAAGATGTGAAACAAATAGGATAGTCTCCTATAAATAGGAGGAGGAACCTTAGGGTTTAGAGTGCGCCTTTTAGTTAGGCCCAAAACTGTTGGGTTGAGCCCAACTAAAGATAGATTTGTATCTATCCTCTTCAAGTCTTTCATAGTCCAGTGTTGGCTTGTTGCCAAGTGTAAGTGCTGGACTAAAAATGAGTTGGCGTCAGGTTATTTTCTTAGCCGCAGGAGGTGTGGTCCATGGTGGCCCGTGCATATCAGGGCAGGCATGTAAGGACATGAAGTCCGTGTCATATCTAGTATTTTGTGAGTAAATATGGTATATAGATGAATGTGTGCTAGGTGTGCCAAGTGAGTTTGTTTTAATTGTTCCTGTGTGGGCTTACACACACTAGTTGTGCGTGCCTTTACTTAATCGATGCGAGATTTGCGTGAAAAATCCACTAAGCAAAAGGGGCCCTTATTCGGTCCCCACAGGCAAGAAAATGCCTGATTGAGGATAGATTTGTATCTATTCTCTTCAATTGTGAATCTAGTTAACAATTTTTTTTCTTCCGCTTCCATTCTGCATAGCAGGCTGTTTACTTTCTTTTTTGTTTATTGTAAGGCTTTCTGTTGGGTGATGCTTTCTTTCAGGAGGTATTAGTGATGCACTCTGTAATCCTGTTTAAAAATTTGCTAGGATACTAAATATCTTAAGTATAACATCTATTAATCCTATCTCTTGAGTTTATTATAATATTTTGACACTCTAATTGCTATGAGTATTAAATGTAAAGCTATTTGCTTAGGACATATACTAATGATAGATGAAACTATAGATAAGGGTTCATCATTCAACATTCATATACTTGAAGAATCTATGTTAGCGCAGGCAAAATTTTGAAGAATTAAACCATCATTTCAATTGGTGTGCATAATGTTGGTCCAAAGTTTGTTTGCATTATGTTTCAAGCCAATATTCATGTTAATGTTAGAAAAACAAAGTCGAAGTATAATCTAAGAAAAGAATAGGAAAAAATTACATTTTTTATTGAGAAACATGCACACTAACCTTTCTTGCTAGCGAGATAAGCAGAGGGGATAGGTAACAAGCAACAGCAGGTAACACTTGAAGCTGCTTACAAGTGATTTCCTGAAGGTATTGGAACCATGGTTCCTGTCTAGGCTGAACTCACTAAACAGCGGCGCACCAGGTGTCCCTGGTGTGGCCGGGGTTGATGGTGCTGAGCCTGAGCCTGTGTCTTCAGTGTCCATCATTAACTAAATAATAACTATTTAGAAGCCAGTCAAATGTATTCTTGTTTGTTACATGAATGGTGATAATGATGATGATGATTGTTATTGGTTAAGACTTAAGAGATTTATACAGACCAGAAATCAAGCATCTTTGATGATAGTTCCTTTGCATACAAATATTCCTTTTTCTGTTAAGAAAACATCTATAAATCATGACTAGCAAGTAGCAATATGTGCCGATATAAAAATCATCCAAAACTTCAGTCACAAAATGTTCCACACAAGTGGAATGGTGCCATGAAATCTTAATTCCATTCATAATTTGTCATGCCAATCTGTCCAACCAAACAGATTCTAGGAGAATTAAAAATGGAATATACAACTTACTTACATTTTTTTTTGAACGGCATCAATCAGGCGAACCAGGTTTCACGTGTAACCTACCCCTTCGGGCCAACGTCCAAGGTCGTCTCCACAGACCTCCATGATCTGAGACCACGAGGCTTTGGCTGAGTGGTCACCCCTAGGCTCTTAGTTCCCTGTGGTTCTCCTTGTGAGTGACCCGGGTTCGGATAGAGGCTCGGTACTTGATCCGTTGAGAACTCTCTTAGTATTTGTAGCATCCTAAGAAGACGAACCTCTGATGTATCAAAAACGAAGTTTACTCTTTCCACAATAACCTAGTATTACAGGGATCAAAAACGAAGTTTATCTATCTTTCGCGGGAAAATTTCACAGAAACATAACCAACTTACGATTTTGTTCCAATTAGGTCACTCAAACTTATTTTTGTTCCAATCAGGTCACTCAACTTAAAAATATGTTCTAATCCTAGATAAATGACCTGATTAGCAGGTAACCTTATCATATTTTAAAAAAAAACTGAATTTTTTTATACAAAAAAGATTTTTTTTATAAAAATGAATTTTTTAAAATCGAATTTTTAATAAAAACGATTTTTTTAAAAAAAAAATCGAAATTTTATAAAAAAAAAGGTTTTTTTTATAAAAAAGGGTTTTTTTTATAAAAACGAATTCTTTTATAAAAAACGTTTTTATAACATTTTTTATAAAAACGAATATTTTTTATAATTTTTTTTGTTTTTTATAAAAAAAAAATTTTATAAAAAAAACGTTTTTATTAAAAAAAATTTGTATTTATGAAAAACGTTTTTTATAAAATTTCGCTTTTTTATTAAAAAAAATTCTTTTTTTTATAAAAAAAATTTCTTTTTTTATAAAAAAAATTCTTTTTTATAAAAAATTCTTTTTTATAAAAAAATTCATTTTTTATAAAAAATTCATTTTTTATAAAAAAAAAATCTGTTTTTATAAAAAAATTGATAAGGTTACCTGCTAATTAGGTCATTTATCTAGGATTAGAACATATTTTAAAGTTAAGTTACCTGATTGAAACAAAAAAAAGTTTGAGTGACCTGATTGGAACAAAATCGAAAGTTGGTTATGTTTCTACAAAATTACCCATCTTTCGCAATTTAAAACGAGCTTACATTTTTAAGAATTCAAGATCAATATGCGGAGTCAATGGAGGGTCCGGGTCTTTGAATAAGAGTTATTGACTTTTTGAAAAACCAATAAGTTAAAAATATTGTTTGGGTAATCTAAAAGCACTTTTAATTTTGGCTTTTTAAAAAGAAGAAAAAAGTTATCTTTCAAAAGCCAACAAAACTTGGCTTTTAAAACTTCTTTTAGCTTTTGGAAATGAAAAATTACTAATATGTCCACTCTTTTTACCCACAACGCCTCGTCACTTTCTCCCATTCTGCTCATTTTACATGAATAAGATAAGAAAACATTTTTTAAAAACAAGTTATTGATTTTTCTCATCAGAAAAGCTAATCCAAACAATTTTTTAAAAACTTATTTTAAAAAAGTTATAAGTTAATAAGTATTTTTAGCTAAAAGGACTTTTGCACTCAAATAAGCACTCCCAAACATACTCTAAGAATAAAAATGAATTTAAATGGCTATCAGTGACGGATCCAGAGTTTTTGGTGAGCGGGGGTAAAAAAATTGATAGGTAAAATCAAATCGGGTCAAAATGAGTTGTCTAAAAGTATGTTGGTTCAAAACGGGTGAGAGAAAAACAGTTCACACTTATTTACATGATAATGTAAAAGTATTCAAACTTTTTTACAGCTAAAAACAAACAACCATTTACAAGATACGTCGTCCTCAAAGAGACACCGTGGTAGTTAAGCTGTAAGTCTCACAACCAAAAAATTAAGAATATAAATCTTACAAGTTCCAGATGTAGATGTAGTATATTTATCCTAAAAGGGATATCGTGGATATCTTGACTAGTAACGAAACTAAGAGTTTTTAACTGGTCGACATAAAAATATTTTACTTTATATATTATATGCTATTTGCACGTTTTACACATATACAACTTTTGTTAATTGCTCTATACTTAAAACTCACAAATACGAATGGGACAACTATTAATTGGTTTGTGTAATATTAGGTTAGTAACTTATTTACTATACGGGTTGAATAAATGTTGATAATATGAGATTAATATATAAAAATAAAAATTGACAAAAGATTAAAAACTTATGAATGAAATAATTTTTTATCAATTTGGTTTTGTTAAACCAAAATTGAGTTCGTTCAGTTCAGATTAAGATGTATCACAATAGGAATGTCATTTATCATATATAGATTCAATATTCACATTTGACCGATCTAATGGATTCAGTGGCGCAACTTTTAAGGGGCGGGAGGGGTCGTCCGACCCACCGAATTTTTTTCTGTGATGTATGGGGTATATAATTTTCGTGTAGAAAATTTCGATATACTCTGGTTTCGACCCCCATTTACCCAAAAATTGGCGTTAGGAAAAAAATTTACATCCCGACCCTCCACTTGATATTTTTAAGACTGTGATATCCAATACCGTTCTGACTTAGTAATCATCCACCGACACTAAATTGGAGGAAAATTCATTGTGTCCAAAATCTTAAGTAAGTAGCCCTAAATCACACTATCGAAGGCCCTTTTCAGGTCGAGCTTGAGCAACATTATTCCCCCCACCCCCACCCCCACCCCCCACCACACACACACACCAATTACAAACCTCATTAACCATAAGAGTGTCATCTAGAATAGAATATATGTAGCCGTAACGAATATGTCATCTTAGAACTCACAAATTTTAATTAATGGAATAACTATTAATTGGTTTACGTAATATTATGCCACCAACGAATTCGGTTTTAATTATTCAACTTCCTATCCACACTTTCATCATTAATTTCATTGCCATTTGTTGTATTTTTAAGGGCAAATTTGGATTAATGAAGGGTTACTAACCTACTTCATCTCAATTTCTCAAATATAGAACCCAAAAATCACAATTAGGAGAGGCCCACATGTTAACCTAAATTTAAGCTATTTTATTAAAATATTATTTATTTAATATTAGAATGGGTGTCATGTGAAAATAAAAGTTTAATATCCAAAAAATTGTGGATTTTTTACATTCTAAAGGAAGAATGACTCATGTAGCAAAAAAACAAAAAGTAAATTGAAAAAAAAGAAGACAGAATCTGAATGAGAAAGTTGAGAATGACTAATGCATAATGGTACAATAGTAATAAGAGTTAATTACATTTTGCGTCGTTGTGGTTTGCGAGTTTTTGCCACCTGAGTTCATTTTTCAGATTATTAACAAATCTAGCCTGAGGTTTGCATTTTGTTGCCAACTGAGTCCTTGGAACTAACGAAGTGAAATTTTTATGTTAAATAGAAAGACAATTAAGTCAATTTACATATGAGGGGTTGATTATGTGATCATGTCAGTTTACTCACAACTGGTATCATCTGTCAAGTGACCAGATAAATGAAGTACACGTACTGCACAAATTCAATTGATCTTCTCCATTTTTATAAAAAAATTGATAAATAAATTTGTGCACAAACGATTTTGAATGGATATCCTGGTAAGTATTTGTAAGATAAAAGTTTCCGAGTTCATGTTCAAAATCACCAATCTTGTTTTTCAAGCCTACTTCTCCACTTTTGGCACCAATAATTCTTGCTCAATAACACATTCACTATGATCCACATCTTCAGGAACTACTTTTGATGGAGTTGAACCTGCAACGTCTTCAACATCATAAATTTCAATTAGCTTACGCTTTAAATCAACATCTTTAAATCTACCTTGACTGGTAGATTTGACACCTTGTTTGACTTTTCTTATTGCTAATATCAGCAGCGATAAGAGGACTATCCCAAACATCAGTAATATATACGGCATCCTATAAATAAAATGGAAACCAATTAACATATTCTCAAAATGGATACATAAATATATACAGTGAACTTTTTAAAAAAAATTAAAGGAAACCAAATCACATATTTCCAAAATAAATTTGATTTTTATTTTTGTACATACATTCAATATATCAATCATCTTTAACTGAAAGTAATTTAAAAAGAAAAAAAATGCAAAATTATAGTTATTTTTGGATAATATAAAAAAAATGGAAGATACTTATTTTTAACTGTAGAATATTATTGAATAAAAGCGAACCGTAACTAGCAAGAAACTAGCCTGGTCAACACAAAAATCACCTCATACAAAGAATACTTTAATCTATCTTTCTCTTATTTCTATTTTCACACCAAAGTTTCCTCTAACTTTTAATATTACAAATAACATTACTTATCGTCGGGGTTTTGTTTTGGAACATTGCTTCATTGCGAGTCTTCAAAATGCTCCAACAGGATGTGTAAATGATACTTTGAAAGAGCTCATTTTTTTCCGGTCTCCACGCTACGATCTTTATGCATCAAGATGATGTCCTCCAAAGAAAAAGCAAATAGGTTGGGAAGCTTGAACCACCCCATGACCCATTGCCATATGACATCCGAGAACCTACAACCGGTGAATAAATGCTCAACCGATTCCTCTCCATCATTACACAATTTGCATAATTCCAACGCAACCGGAATCCCTCTACGCCTTAAAGCCAAAAGAGTGGAGATCCGACCCCGAAACCCCTCCACATAAATGCATTTACCTTTGTTGGAACCAATTTGCTCCATGTGAATTTACATTCATGTTGCTCCCTATCCCTATTTGAGAGAAGGAATTTTCTAATCCTAGCAACCGAGAAAGCATGGTCAGTTCCATATTTCCATTTTCAACATCCATTCTCAAAGAACACTATTTGGTCCCAATCAACATTTCTTTTTGCTAAGACATTTTTTTTATTGAGATTATATTTTGACATGGAAAACGCAGATTTATAGCTTTATAAAGATAGGTTTTATTTTTTATTTTTTTGAATTTGAATTAAAGATTATAAAACAAACATTAGCTAATAATAAGGAAAATTAGTTCACAAATACCATATATAACGTAGTCTTTTAAAATTTTGAACTTTTTAAAAATTTAAGTTCGTAATAATCGAAAATCCTTTTTACAATTATCATTATCATTATAAATATTTAAACAAACATAAAGAGTTTAGTTTTATAAAAATTAAATTCGGAATTTTATACACATTTTACATTTTATTGTCTTTCGTTTAGATTGGAATTTTATAAATAATTTTTCATTTTATTGTCTTTCGAAATCCTTCAAGAGATACACAAAGAAACACTACCGAAGAATGAGCTAATTTGCTCTTTCTCGAAGACTTTTACACAGAGGTTATAAAAACTAAATGTGTATCAAATTGGATCCATTTGGAGCCATGTGTTTTTGAGAAATAAAACGAAAATATAGAGAATAGAAGTTAATCACAATCATTAGATATTAAACCCCGCTTAAAATGCACGTTATAAGTCTCAAGATTACTGTGGTTGCGAGGAAGCTTCTAGAATGGTTAAGAGAACATTAGAAAACTCCTTCAAAATATCTAAGGAATGATAAAGAAATATCTAAAAAATCATACTTGTAAATATCATAGAAATTTGCATAGAAAACACTAGAGCCATCCTAGCTACCCTATAAATAGGTGAGGATGATCATTTTTAAAACTAACGTAAAAAGTTCTCATTAAAACATGCATTATAAAGCACTCATGTACAAAGCTTCCTGACACAACTTATGACGTTTTTCTAAGCTTTAGTTTTGGACATAATAACTTCCACCTTTAGGTATGCTTTACTTTAATAGTTATTATGCATATACTATACTGAAATTCTCTTTGTAAAGCACTCATGTACAAAGCTTCCTGACACAAAATATGATAAAGATTATGCGGCTAAAGAATTTGAACCGAGTATACGGTGCATGCTCTAAAATGAATATCAACACCATAATAACTTTTAATTTATTATAATTGTTTTTTTTTTTTGTCATCAAGATTTATTTTAAAAAGCACATCAAATCTCTTGTATCTTATAGAAATTATTGCACTAAATATTTTTTTATTATTATTTTATTATTCCTCATGCGTCGTGTTTCATTCATATAGTAATAGCTCACACATATCAAAAATTTTTTGTTAGTGCTTTCCACACTTATATCTTATATCTTAGGCTTTCTAAGATGTAAAATACTATTTTTCACCTTGTAAATTCTAGAGTATCTAATATATGCTTTCCACACTTATATCTTATATCTTATTATTTGACAATATTATTATTTGATGTGTTATTTTGGTTATCAAATTAGGACACGGATCTCTATGAGACCTTAGAGCTGATTAAAGACTCTCTCGGATTTGATGACACCACATAGGATTTTAAGTGATCGTAGATATATGGTATATCTTGCTAAATCTATTGAGCACCCTATCGAGTTGCATTCGTCTCTTTCGGAAGACTTTAATTTTCATGGTGATGCAATGGCAACGTTCGTAAATCACACTTGAAGCCCAAAGGCTAGAAGAAGTCGTGGAGTGAAGCTGACGGACGAAGCTGCTAGGTGGTGGCAGTGTTGCCGCCTAAGCTGAAAACGAAGTCGAAGCCCACTCCGCCTACCCTTAGCAGCTCTTCATTTTGCATACATAAACATAGCCAGCCACACTCTTTTCCTTTTTCTTCCCAGTTATCAAACTAGGACATAGATCTCTCTCAGACCATATAGTTAATCAAAGACTGCCTAGGATATGATGAAGAAGTAAGGATTCTTTGCGATGGTTCTTATATGGAATACTAGGCTAAATCTGAACATTATGGGGAATTGAGTTACTCTCTTTCACAAGAAGATCATTTTCATGGTGATGTCATGAAGTTGTTTGGTGTCAACAGAGTTTTTCTAAAGATACGAAGGCAGTAGTATTTCTTTAAACTTTTTTGTTTTGTTTTTATTTTAGTAAAAGTTGTTAGTTCTTCTTGTTTAATAAAATCTAATTTTCCTTATTTTAAATAAAATATTATAAGTGTCATATTAAAATATTAAATTATATGTAATAAAATATATTATTTTTAATAAAATATATATTCTTAAATAAAATATATTATTTTTAATATAAAGATGTATTAAAAGAGATATTTAAAATTGATATTAAAAAGATATTTATAAATAATTTTATAGTTTTGCGATAAAAGTGATCATGATTTTAATCAAAAGTGACTAAACAAACTTTTTATTTATTAGATAACTAGTTTTTTTATCCCCGTGTATTACACGGCTGAGTTAAAAAAAAACTATAAATATAATCATAATCTACGATAATTATATATTTTTATAACTATCTAAAAATTTCTCAATAATTATAGGAGGCTCAGGGCATTTAGACAATGAGTTTCCTCTTGATGGATGTGCAACACAGAGGGTCTTGATTACTCGCATGAACTGATGTTGTAACGTGTCGTGAGAGTAACATCGTTTGCAATGATGAGACCCTAGGTAACCGGATTTTTGCAGTTAAAAATAAAAGAAATCTAGTCACAGAATATAAGGATTTTGTTTCTTATATTGAAGTGAAATACTTAGTAAATTTGAATTTAAACTTAATTAAAGTAATAAATATATATATAAAATTAAATAGAATAAAATATTTTATATTACATGTATAATATTCAATTAAAATATTACACGAATAAAGTATTAGAAGCATTACATATATATTAATATATTAAATTATATGCAATAAAATATATTATTTTAATAAAATATAATATATATGTAATAAAATATTAACCTTAATATTAAAATTTTAGTATTTGGATAATTACTAACCTTAATATAAAAGTTTGTATTTGAATAATTATTTATTGGATAATTGTTTATTAAAAGTTTAAACTAAATAACCCCTAATATGAAAATTTAGTATTTGAATAATTATTTATTAAAATTTTGACTTAATCTAAAATTTTATGGCGATGACAAGTGACCATTTTTACTAATTAAAGTATGACAAAAATTTTTGTTTATTATATAGTATAGATATAGATATAGATATAGATATAGATATAGATATAGATATAGATATAGATATAGATATAGATATCGATTTAATTAAAATATTATTATGAATAAAGTATTATAAGCATTATATTAAATTATTAATTAAAGTATATGTAATAAAATTTATTATTTTAATAAAATATAATATATATGAAATAAAAATATTATCTTGAATAAAATATTAACCTTAATATTAAAAATTAGTATTTGGATAATTATTAACTTTAATATAAATATTTGTATTCGAATAATTTTTATTGGATAATTACTTATTAAAAGTTTAAACTAAATAAAACTAATATGGAAATTTAGTATTTGGATAATTATTTATTAAAATTTTAATTTAATCCAAAATTTTATGGTGATGACAAGTGTTCCTTTTTTACTAATTATAGTATCACCAAACTTTTTGCTTATTATATAGTTTAGATTAGATAGATTAGGACCAATGATCCCTAGCCCAATTGACTAGGGGGAGGTACCAAGACATTATAAAGGGGAGGTCTTGGGTTCAAGCTGGGCCAGGGGGTTTTCTCACCTATGGTGAGTTTCCTCCTGATGGGGATTGGAGATGATCGGGTGGGTGGGTAATCCCCCGTCAGTGATCCAAATTTGCCGTTCAATAAAAAAAGATTAGATAGATTAGATTTAGATTAGATTTTATAGTTTACATTAGATTTAGATTAGATTAGATTTAGATTTAGATGAAGCCAAGACCCACAAACAACTCTCACATATTCTAGCCCACCAACATGATAAGCAGCCTACGTGATCCATCAATCCATTAACCATCTGTAAGCCCAAATGCCCTATAAGGAAAAATAACGCAATAATTTAAAAATAAAAAGTTATAAGATAAATATTGACCGAATCCGTAATAAACTCAGTATTTTAACAAATCTAAATTCCAACATGAGAAATTAAAAAAAAAAAAAAAAAAAAACCAACAACGGAAGAAGTAGAAGAATTAAAATCTAAAGCAATGAGTGAATTTTATATCATAAATATTTTAAAAAATAATATAACGGTAAGTGGTGTGTATCCAGCCAAAATGTCATATATTTAACCCCGTAGTATGCATAGTGTGGTGAGAAAATATTATAACCGGTGGTCGGGATTCATGAATAACTCTAATGCTATGACTGTCAAAGTCATCAAATTAATTCATGGTGAAAGCATAAATTATATTTGGTTCTTCTAGCTTAATAACATTCCTTTTAATATTTTGGATGGATAACCTCTTTTATTGAAGTGTACGACTGTACGAGGTTATAAAGGGCCGGAGTAACACACAAAAAAATATATATAAAAAATACCTAGTAAAATTTACCAAATGATAGAGAGTTTATTTTTAAAGAGACTTCCAACTCCAAAAACCTATAATAAACATGTAAAAGCATATAAGACAATGCATCACTTTCCACGGAAATATAGCAAGCAACAACACGGATCTACAACTATCGTAACAATAATATAGACTCAATTGGCAACGAAATTTAAACCTCAGACTAGATTTTCTTAATAATCTAAAAAATGGACTCAAACAGTTAAAACTAGCAAACCTCAGAGACGCAAATCGTATTTAACTCTATTAAGAACAACAAACAAAATGTCGCCATTCTGTTTCTAATTTGCTTCAAAGTACAGCAAGCAAAATTTTAAAGTTGTTTTTTCCATCCATCTTAAGATTTGCTTCTAAGTTTCAACCTCTGATCGAAGCAAAATTCCACATCTAATGCGTAGCTACACTAGCCCTTCCAAACCCTAGAATCAAAGTTTCTTTTTCCATCCCTCTTAAGATTTGAATCATTTGATTCTACGAAGAGATATGTTCTCAAGTCTCTCTGTCACATCAATGTACAGGATTATAAAAGAAATTGTAAGAATGTAATAATGAATGAATATTATTAATAATTATGTTACAATATAGAGTTGAGAAGAAACCCTAGAACCTAACCGTGTCCATGGGCTATACTAATTAAACCCTAATTAATAACATATTCCAATTGAAATTAGAGGTTTGTAAACCTCTGACCGAATCTTATGTTTTTAAGAAGTATGAACCTCTGAATCTCATAGAAAAACAAACACTCAAAACTCTTAAATCCTCTGACAGAATCAGAGTTAAGAGGAGATTCAGATGTTTTTTTAAAAACAAACAAGCCCTAAGTCTTTTATACAAAATTGCAAAATCTATACCCTCTCCCTAAACCTTAATCTTAATTGTACATCTTCACGAAGTCGTGTCTTTGTCCATACTCTCATAGATGTGTAAATCTAACGAATCCTTTCTAATCCCCTTTTTTGAGGTCAGTTTGAGTATGCATCTTTCTCTCATCCCCTCAAAGATGAGGTTCTCCATTGATGTAACAAGTGTTGTTATGTGTTCTCTTTTCACAAGTCAAAACAATCTTAATCTCTTAACCCAATGTTCTAAGAAATGCTAGGCACCAAATATTTCCAAAAAAAACCTAGTTATATAAACAAACACAGTATTTACTTTAATATATAACACTATACACACAACTAAATGTTACAGTATTTCGTAATGAACTCTGCATCAGTCATCGATCGGGGATCAGTGACTCACAATCTTTAGACCATTCAACATCGGTATGTCTGTTTATATGACTCGGTCTAATTTGAAGCACAAGGCTTCAAATTTGGACAATACCCTCTCCCTTAATCATACTTTTAATTTTAACAAAATTGACCATAGTTGTAAGTTATTTTAACAAATTAAAAAAAAAACATATGAAAAAAAGACCAGCTTTTTGCTAAACTTACGGTCGATCGACTTTTCCTATGGTCGATCTGACCGTACCATGGATGAATTTGATAATTTATATATTATATTATTTTGATTAGTTTTAGTTAAGTTTTATTGCTCTTCTATAACTTTAAGAATTATCCTGTGAAAAAAAAAATTCAAATATATCGTTACAACGCAATAATCTTTTTTTTTACTACATTGTTCATTTTTATCTATGTGGCTACACGTCGACATAGATTTTTTTTTTACATCAAACCCCTTCAAATTTATATTTTTCTTTTAATAAGCGTTTTTTTAGTATGTCTTTCAAATTTTATAGTTTTAAGAGAATTCACAATAACTTCTTTATTTTTATTTTTATAATTTATCCATAAAACACATTTATCCATAAAATTTTAAGAATTTTTAAAGAACACCCCGCATCATATTATTTATCCTTAAAAAACACATATATGTGTAATGAATTGGTATCCCTTAAAATTTAAGGATAAAGTTTAAGTATAAAGATGTTAATGTATGAAAAAAAAATTAAATATTTCTTATATTTTTCTTAAATTTTAAGGATAAGATGTAATATAAAAATGCTAGTGAATGCTCTAAGACACAACTAAAAGTTTCATAATTCTTTGCATTTCTATTTTCTCTCAAGACATTATTTATCCTTTATGTATATTTTTAATCACCGCAATTATTTCATAGCTTCATTTTTCAAAGCACGATTAATAATTCTTCTATACATTCCTATTTTGTTGGTTTAAGGTGAATGGTATGGTTTCGGTTCTCCTTCCCTCGGCTCTATTGGCTTCTACGGCTTCATCGGCAACATATCTCCTATTCCTTTATGAACCTTCACGAGCTAGATTTCATTCAAAACACAACATACACATCAATTGCATCTACCAGACCATAGCATACACATCAATTGCATCTACTAGACCATTACTAGGAATTCACATATGTGAAGTTTTCTTATTAGGAGTCGATTTATCAGTCTCCTAACAATAGGAAACCTGAACACAAAAGCACCCCACATACACACACACACGAGGAAGAAGGAAGAAGAACAAACATACCCCCCCCCCCCCCCCCCCCCGGAATTGATATGGCTTCATGAATAAATTAGAAAAGCTTAAATAATCATTCATTAAAAAACAAACTAAATTAATAAATTACAACTAAATATTGAAATGTGAAAGGACGTTATAGCTGCATTTTGCCTATATAAACACGAGTCAGCCCCAAACACATGTTTCCTCCTCCCTTCCAAAGCTCTAGACATCCTCTCTTTATCTATCATTCTTCTAAATTAGTTCATCAATCAAATTGTCTTCTATCAAAGATCAAAGAGCTGGAGAAAGGTTTCATTTTTGAATTAAAGAAGTGTATGTTTACTTGTTTTGTTCTCCGGTTTATCTTTTTAAAATCTTTTTGTTTTGAGTTTATTTTTATTCCATCTTTTCGTTTTCTACAGATTATATTTAGTCCTTGAAATAAATATGATGATTACCAATAGGCCGACCTGGTTCCCAAATAATAATAAACGGTCCGGACCTATTCTTCAAAAGTGAACACAATACTCGCCTCCGTATGGGATTTGTTTCGTTCTCGCCTAATCCGAAATGTCTTGTTATGCAAGCAAATGCTCAACTTCAATATATATATATATATATATATACTAGGATAGAACCCGTATGTTATACGGGTTAAATCATATTTTTTTGGGGTAAAGGGTTATACGTGTTAAATCATTAGAAAATATATATAATTGTTAATTCATGCATACTCGTTTTATTACCCGAATAACATATTACATTACATTTAATAAAGTTATAATTCATAATATGGTATTGGTGACCTTACATTCTTCATAAAAAAATATTTAGAGCATGTCTCTACTTGTATATTTGAGAAAAATACAACATAAACATGATCATCTTTAAAAAATGGTTGTTGGAAAAACAATCCAACCCTGAATAGCGACTAACACTAACTTATTATTTGACAAACTTGAGACTTTAAGTCTCGAAAGAAAGTTAGGTGAGTATAAAATTTTATCAAAATTATAGTGAACATATTCTAATTGTTGAGTATAAAGTCTAAATTATAATCAGAATATTATAATGTTAAATCAATAAAAAAATATTTATCTTGGTATATATAGAAAACTTACAATTGTATTAGTCATGATGTTTAAAATTTCCAATTTGAATGAACATGGATCATTTGATATGATAGAAAAACTATTTAATATTGGATATTATGAACATAAATTTTATCGTTTACGAATTTCTCTATAATAGTATCATCCACAATGTTGATTGAATTTGTAAAATAATTTTAGTTGTTCATTAAATATAATATTAAATATGATTTGCTCAATTATATTTGAAAAACACAATAAATAAGTGTTTATTGGTATTTTATAAGTTTTTTAAATATTTATTAAATGAAAATAATAATAGTTTAAAAACTAATTTTAAATAAAAGTTAGATGTAAATTAATATATGATTGTCATAATTCCATAAATATAATTAAATAAAAATATATCATGATTATATAAGGGATATAATTTTCAAAAAAAATATTTATTAGGAAGTAGATTTGGGAGGGAAAATTTGTGTGAGAATGATTCTAGGGTTGACAAGTGTCAACAATTGTAATTGTTTATTAGAGTAGGAAGATATATAGGGTGAGATTCATTGTAGACACTTTCGCATGTGAAATAGCTCTTTTTCACATGTGAAAGTTTCTAATTAATGAGAAAAAAGAGAAAAAGAAAAAAGAAAATTAATCACAACCATTAGATCAAGAGATCTAATGGTGAAAAAGGGTGTCTACCTGTCTACACTTATGGGGGTGTCTACAATGAACTTTTCACTATATATATATATATATATATATATATGTGTGTGTGTGTGTGTGTGTATCTTCATGTTTTTTCACACATCATTTCATTCATTCACGTGTTACACACATACAAATACACTTGACAATTGAACTTCTCTCTTCTCCATCGCGAGCTCTGAAAATGATAAGCGTGCACTAAAAAGCTCTGTCACATTTGGTCTCTTTTGATCTAGTTAACACTGTGTTATTTGAATCGATTACAGGCTTCTTCATCTTCAAAACAGATGAAATCTAAAATCTCAAAGTTTGTTGCTCTGCTGCAGGCAATCAACTCAATTCCTCCGCATTTTTTTTGTTTTTGATGTTGCTCTCCTGCCTCTGCTTTAATTACACAAATCACTTTGCGCATATCAATTAAATTTAATCGACCGTGACAATTTACGGCGCTTTTAATTAGTTTATTGCTATCGGTTTACGTGTTTTAGCTTGTAGATCTGTGTTATGCATTAACATTGATTCTCGTCACTTTGTGCATATTCATTGAATTTAGTTAATAGTTATGTGCGTATGAGTATAGTTACGATTTATGACGGTCTAAATGTTTTATTAAACACATGTTATCGATTTAGTTTTTTTTACTGTAGATGTGTATGGTTTATTCAACTTATGATTGATTTGTGTCAAACGTACTTTGTTTTAATTACACTTCGTCTGAATGAATTGACTTTGATAAGCGCCAAATTCCGGTTTATTCTTATCGAATTAGAAAATCTGGACATAGATCTCTCGCAAACCATAGATGTGTTGTATATGTTAACAAACTAGCACACGGATATCTCTCAGACCATAAATGTTTCTTTTTGTTATCAAACTAAGACATAGATCTCTCTTAGACCATAGAGTTAATCAAAGTTTGCCTTGGATTTTATGAAGAGGTAAGAATTATCTATGATGATTCGTATATGGAATACCTGGCTAAATAAATCTATTGAACATTATGGAGAAATTAGTTTTTCTCTTTCTCAAGAAGATCATTTTCAAGGTGATGTAATGAAGTTGTTTGGTGTTCATAGTATTCTTCTGCAGATGTAAATATAGTAGTATTTCTTTAAACTTTTTTTTTGTTTTTATTTGAATAAAAGTTGTTAGTTTCTTCTTGTTTAAATGGTTAGGTGTGTCTTGGAACAAATGCAAGGCGGATTTACCAATTTCGAGGGTCTCCTTCTCTCCAGATGTATTGGAGAAATTGACTGTTTTGTTTGCTACCACCACGGTCCTAAGGTGGTGGATGTTGAATTTTGTTTTTGGGAGTATATAGTTTCAAGCAGGGGAATGTCTTTCGTTCTTGCTAGCACGGATGGAGATTTCTATATGAAAACGCAGAAGGTTCAGGAAGTTTCTTCTCTGTAGTAAATTAGAGTTGTGTTCATCTAATTTAATTGACTTGTTCCAGTATACAGGAGTATGGGCTGCCTGTCTTAACTGTGAATGAAGGAAAGAAAACATTTCTCACAGTTGATGAAGAAGGGAGGGAGAAGCTCCTCCTCTTAAAACAGAAGCGTCTTGCTAGTCCATCTCCACTCCCGGGACCTGGCATTCGTGAAGAGAGACTAAATATCATGCTGAGCTTGCTTTGAAGAAACAAGAGATGAAATAGCGACAGAGTCGTTTAAACTCTTTTTTAGAGATGGAGGTGCACCTATGCTTATGATCAAAACCGATGATGTCACATTGTTAGATCAGTATGCAGAAACCTGTAATAATAATAAGAAAGAGCAATTAGTTCGATGTAAATGGTGATATGGGAGTGGAAAGTACAGGTGCAAATTTACAACCGGTTTTGCACCTCTAGTGAAAAGTACGACTGATTAATATAGTAAAAACATGAAGTATATTCAATACCAAAACTTGAGAATTGGCATCCGTAATCTCCAATAACTTTAACGAGATGTTTACCACCCCGCGCGTTGCTGCGGGGTTGAATTTCTATACTAAACGAAAGTCAAAAAGTTAAGTGGTTTAAAACGTAAAAGTTTGAAAGTCTCGTGGTGAAAGTATAAAACTATAGAAGTATACTAAAAGCGAAAGTAGAAAAGTTAAAAATTTCGTGGCAAAAGTAGAGGACAAAAAAACTTAAAACAAAAATAAAAACTTTAAAAGTTAGAGGGTTAAAAAGTTAAGGAGTATTAAACGTAAAAGTCTAAAAGTCTCGTGGTGAAATTATAAAACTATAAAAAATATACTAAGTTAAGAGATATAAAACGTATAAGTTTAAAAGTCTCGTGGTGAAAGTATAAAATTATAAAAGTATACTAAAAACAAAACTTAAAACAAAAAACTTTAAAAGTTAGAGGGTAAATAAAGTTAAGGGTATAAAACGTAAAAGTCTAAAACTAGAAAAATATACTAAAAACGAAAGTTGAAAAGTTAAAAGTTTCGTGGCCAAAGTAGATAACAAAAAAAAAACTTAAAACAAAAAAAAAACTTTAAAAGTTAAAGATACAAAACGTAAGAGTATGAAACATATGTGGCCCAACTATGAAAACCAAAAGTTTACTATTTCGTTAAAAGAAAAAAAACAATTTGTAAAAGTTTAAGGATAGAAAGCGTCAAAGCTCCAAAGTGTTGTGACCAAACTATAAAAAATAAAAAGTATATACTATATGTCAATAAGGACTATAAGTGTTAATAAAAACAAAAAGTTGTGGTCAAATTGCAAAAAGCAAAAAGATCGCTATTAAACTTTACATTTTCATTGTATATTATAATAATTTCTTGTCAAAATTCTATAACGAACAAATAACTAAACTTAGAACAAGCATTATAAAAATAGAATACTACCAATTAAAACAAACATCATGAGAATCGAATACACCTCGAGTAGGATGTTTTGTGAAACTATAAGGTCAGAATCGAAATCATAATTCAGTAACTATGGTGCCTTTAGTTTCAGATTATGAGATTCTTATAATTGATAAAGCGAAAGAGAAATACGTTTAGATCTAAGTTTTGATGTGTTTTATGTTTAAACGTGTTGAAAATAAACAAAATAGAGACTTTAAAAATAACAAAACATATGTTAACTCTAAAAAAATATAACTTATTATGAGAATATACATCTCATCACAATTATATGAGGCAAAACTTAGATCTAAAAGTATTAAGGAAAATAAAACTGACTTTAAACGGCAGATCTTATAATAAATATAAGAGACAGAACTTAGATCTAAGAGCATTTAAAGTAAGTTCTCCATTTTCATTCTTATAATTTATACTTTTATTATTACTTTTTCTCCCCCTTTACTTACAACTATAATTAAATAATATTTTTTATACCTTTATTATTACATTTTTTCTCTCTTACAATCCCCAAAATTTTAGCAAATCATCAGTTTTTTTTGTCAAATATGTAGATTTGCTAAACCTTTTCTCTCTCATCTACTCAAACAAACCTCAAATTTTACAGGTTTAGACTCACATATTTTTTAGAGAACCTACCGTGAAATGTAAAAAAAAAATCTCACCACAAATATACGATATGAAACTTAGATTAAAAAACATAAAGAACAATAAAACAGATTTTAACTCGATATAACAGATTTAAAGACAAATTTATAAGACAAACTTGAATCGAAAAAGATTATTTGCAATAGACCATAAACTAACCTTACATCAATATCAATGTGTTGTATTAACAGGAATACAGGATGGTCAAATTCTCTAAGACTAGGTTTTTGTGGAAGGAATAAAAATGTATTGTGTGGGTGCTAGGGTTTCGACTTTCGAGTGAGAAACATTCGTATATATACTATGAAGCCAAGACCCACAAACAACTCTCACATCTTCTAGCCCACCAACACGATAAGCAGCCCACGTGATCCATCAGTACATTAACCATCTTTAAGCCCAAATGCCCTATAAAGAAAAATAACGCAATAAATAAAAAAAATTATGCTAAATATTGACCGAGTCCGTAATATATTCAGTATTTTAACAAATCTAAATTCCAGCATGAGAAAGTTAAACCTGTTTGACATAGTAATTAAAAAACCAACAACGGAAGAATTACAAGAATTAAAATCTAAAGCAAAGAGTGAATTTTATATCACGAATATTTTTAAGAAATGGTGTTCTTAAGGGGCAATATAATGGTAAGTGGTGTGTATCCAGCCAAAATGTTATATGTTTAACCCTGTAGGATGCAAATTGTGGTGAGAAAATATTATAAATGGTGGTGGGCATTCATGAATAACTCTAATGCTATGACAGTCAAAGTCATCAAATCAATTCATGGTGAAAGCATATATTATATTTGGTTATTTGGTAATTCTAAGCTTAATACCATTAATTTTAATATCTCGGATAGATAACCTCTTTTGTTAAAGTGTACGACTGTATGAGGTTATACAGGAGGGGGCGGAGTAACACACAAAAAGATTAAAAAAAAAAAAGGTATCTAGTAAAATCTTATCAAATGATAGAGAGTTTGTTTTCAAATAGACTTCCAACTCCAAAAACCTATAATAAACATGTAAAACCATATAAGACAATGCATCACTTCCCACAAAAATATAACAAGCAACAACACACATCTACAACTATCGTAATAATATAGACATTATAGAAAACGCAAATTTAAGGTAAAGATAATGTGCAAAGGCCACTAAAAGAACATAAGGAAAAGCAAAACTAAGGCCCCGTTTGTTTTTTACAAAATATTTATGTTTGAATCTGTATACCACTTATAAATGTTAAGTGGTTGTTCAAACGTCTGAAATCTGAATGATGAAAGTTGTTTGTTTTTATAAAACATCTGAATATTAATAGAAGATTTTTTTTCCAAATATATTTCTCCATAAAATTTTATGGAAAAAAATAAATAGTAAAAAAGGTAAAAAGATACAAAAACAACAAATATAAAAATATAAAAAAAATGAAAAGTAATACTAAAATAAATAAAAAATAAAAATAAAACAACAAACAAAACAAAAAGAAAAAAGTAATAAAAATAAAATTAATTTTAAAAATAAAAAACAAACAAAATAAAAAATATAAATTAAATTATTTAATAGAAAATTAAATTATTTAATATAAAATTAAATATTAAAAAAATAAAAAATTAAAACATTGAAATATAATATAAAACAAATATATTAATTTTAATTGAAAATAATATTAAATTATATTCGATTACTTTGCTTTTACAAACCATTAAAGAATACGAAACAAACAGAACAATGGAATAATAATAATCCATTTTATTTCCTCGATAATTTCATTCTCTCGTTCATACAATTACATTATACTAAACATATCATAAAAAAGAAGGTTAAGGCTTCAAAATTTTCTCTCCACTACAATTTGATATGACATAATATTATTGGCTAAAATCCTAAAACTTTTGAAGCCTAATGCTTCGAAGCAACCATACCTTCTCGTAAGGCATCACTGTTTATTAATATTTTTTTTAAATTTTTATAAACTAAGTGTGGTTAGTTATGCGTACAACCTTGAGTGTAGTTAGTTATACGGTACAATCTTGACCATTGACTAGTGATAGAAACTAAAAGATTTTAATTGGTTCAAATAAAAATAAACCTATAAAATAGAATACAAGTTGTACAAGAATAAATATAAATATAAAATTGCATATCTATTTTATCTTATTAATAATATTCATATGACATTGTGTAATTGCTTTATATATTTCTTTTTTTTTTCTGTCTAGTTTGTCAAAGTGGTTGGTGTAACAAATTTTTTTGTTTGAAGTATTTTGGTTGTTACACGTTTTATTCATTTCCGTCTTCTTCACATAACGTTATAGCTGTTAAACTTTTTTGTGTACACGCGTTATTCCCGTGGCAACACGCGAGTTGCAAAATCTAGTGTATTACATTATTCATTGTATATATTTTTCTTAATGGCGTTTGTACTATCCCATATCTCAAATACCTGAGTAAGCATTTTTGAGACATGATTGTAACCGTCCATACAGGATTTAACACTTTAGACTTTACTTATCCATGAACACCATCGAGGAGGAAACTCATCACTTGGGAAAAAAGACCATCTTTGAATAAGGTGTGAATTTGAGACATCAGGGTAGCATTAGGTATGCAGGAATGGAGGGTGGAATGAAATGGGTCATAACGCTAAAATAAAAAATAACATGTTTGGTAGCACAATGGAACAAAATGGACCATTACATTGGGAATGTGATTCCTTCAGTTTTAACGATTATCATTCCTTAAGGGTTAGGTGTTTTTTTTCGATTTCTTCAAGGAATGGAATGAAAAAAAAAAATTAGTTTGATTTTCTTTCTTAGAATTTTATGAAGAAAAAAAAAGTAAAAAAAATCAACAAAAATATAAAAATGAAGAAATAAAAATAGTAAATAAAAATATAAAATAGAAATGAAAAAAATAAATATAAATATAAAATATAGTAAATAAAAAATAAAAACAAAAGTAAAATAGGAAACAAAATAAATAATAAATAATAAAATAAAAACATAAAAATTAAAATATTTAATAAAAATTAAATTAATAAAAAGTTAAAAAAATAATATATAAATCATATATATCAATTTTAAATGTAAATGTTGGTAAAATTTTATTCGATTACTTTGTTTTTTATAATTATCAAACAACACGAAGTAATGATTTATCTCATTCTTACATGGTAACCAAACGGGGTGATGGAATGGTAATGATTCATTTCATTCACTCGTCCATTTCATTCACTCGTCCATTTCATTCCTACGTTTATTCCATTACTCCATACCAAATAGACCCCAAGGATTCCAAACTATAACTATTATCTCCATACCATTTAGTCAAATGCTCTTTGGTTATTATTCATCGTATATTACTTTCGTTTTTTTTAACAACAAAAGATTTTATAAAAAAGAGGGCTAGAAAAACCTAACCCAACACCAGAAAATTACATGAAATTCAGAGGATTTTGTAACCGCATTGTCCAACTAATGTTGAGTTTACTATTTCTATTAACTATCCACTCGAAAGAAAAGTATATGATCAAATCGAATATGTCCCTTTCTTCAAATCCTTAGCTTTAAAAATAACATCATTTCTCATCTTCCAAATGACCTACCAGAACGTGTATATTATACCTTCCATCATTTTCTTTACTTTTGTAAGCTCTAACACTTTAATCCAATCAAGAGCTTCAAACAGTTTTATTGAAAAATGAGCCTTTAAGTGTAGCTAGCATACAACTTTTCTCCATATTTAAACCGCCACTTGACAAAAACCAAATACATGCTCCACGTTTCAATCTCCGAAGCACAAAATGGACACATTATGGAAGGAATATCAAGCCTTTATTGTATAAGTTAACAAGTGTTGGTAGCCTATTCAATATCTCCAAATAAATATATTTATCTTTTTATACCCTTTCTCACCCATTTGACATAATTCCGTTTGGTTGTTAAATTTCCATTTTCATATATTATCATTCTTCTCTGAACTTATATTTTTCAGCAAGAATTATATCCCTTTTAATTGAACACCCCCCCCCCCCCCCCCCCCCCCCCCCCAATCTACCGTCTCCACTCCCATTTTCACCCCTCACTATATCTCTCATATGAGTTATGCGACAGTCTTATTGTATTCAAGATTAAAAAGACGAGGAACTGATGAGGTTGCTAAAAAATAATTGCCAATCCATATATCATTCAAAAGGTTTTCTAATAACTTCAAACATATGTATTTTCAATCACTTAATTTCTTTTGATGTATTACCTTAATCATTTGAACTATGAATCATTAAGCTTTTTGTTGTATTTTTACACGTTAGAATAAAAAAAATCTTTTATTATTAAGGGGCTTCATAAAGACACTCTACACTTTTTTAATAACACCTAATCTAGACGTCACACATAAATCTATATGTGACATCTCAGTACGTGGTGAGAAACATACTCTCACGTTGAGCTCCAAATATGAGGGATGATTTTGATTTTTTTTTCATTTTACTATCATATTGAGCTCCAAATATGAGGGATGGTTTTGATTTTTTTTAATTAATTTTTTTACTCTCACCTTGAGCTCCAAACGTGAGGGATAGTTTTTTTTAATCATTTTGTTTATGTTACCATTTTTTAGAATTTTCTTTTATTAAAAATATATGTTTACGTTTTTTTTTAACTACAACTTCCTACCGAACCATTTGAAAATGAAGCAAAGTGAAAACATGTTTAATTATAATATTTCGTATAGTATAAGTACATCGACCTTATCGACACACATACATCAAACATATATATATATATGGGCAAAAATAAAATAAATATATTTTTTTAAATAACTACTCATCTTTCACTAGCTTAAAAAATAAAAATAAAAATATTTTTTAAAAATACATTTTAATTAAATGTATTTAAATTACTAAAAAGAATATGACAAAAATAAAAATAAAGATGAATATAAATATCAAAAGTGAAAGATAGGTCCTTATGTGAAGTTTAGATGGAGTGTTTATCAAAATGTAAGGTTTAGATGGACTTTTAAAAAAAAACAGGAATGTCATATCACAAGTTCCATTGATTTTTGTTATATTTCTACACATGAGAATATAAACTAATTATTTAACATGATAAATGTTTTTAACGGAACATTGTGATTGGTTTTTGACTAATAACCAAAACTTTAAATTTGTGTATCATTCACACCGTGTGTGCTTTTGGTTAAATATATTGGAGCAAGAACTTTACCCACCCCAATCCCATACGGCCATACCACCATCCGATTTTGGAGCAAGAATTTTACCCCACGAGACCCACACAATTTTGCCATGAGACCCACGTAATTTTGCGGGAACCCTCCGATCCACCCCAACTAATCACATGTAATGGTGCAGACTGCACAAAATAATAAAAAAAATAATAATAATAATAGGTGGGAATGGCCCCTAAAACCGATTTCGCTAGAATTATCCGATCGCCAAAATTGAAAGCCTTTTCCTTCCACTTAGAAAGTCTTTTAGTTTATCCACCACCACGTGCCAAGACGCCCAATCTTCTTTGACTTCTTCATCACCAAAAAAAATATATCCACATAGAAAATGCTCAGCAAAACGTGACTTTCCAAGAGGAAAAATTCTTTTTTTTCATTTTGAAAAAAAAAAATCAATTTTTTTTTCCATTTGAAAAGTTTATTCCTTATTATGTCCATGTTTTGCGTTCTTCCCCTCCCGTAGATTTTAGGTTAGTCTGACTGTTAACCAGCCAACAAAATTTTGTCACGTAACACCTTTGTTCATAAAAGTATGGTCTATTCGAGTCTCTAAGATTCTAAACCTAACAATAATTACTATTAGATCCTACTAGGAGAAAAACTATCTCAAAAAACCCCTTGGTTTGTAAGTCGGCCACTTTTTACCCAAACTTACACAAGATTAGCCCAACATGGGAATGATAGTACTAATTTCTAGTGCAACTATATGTATGTTGTTGGTTCTTAATTGTAACGGCCTAGTGTTCGTCTTTTCTACTAACGTTGAACTTGAGGTGATCAATCCTTGGAACAGAGAGACGAGGAAACTACGGACGCCTCTCTATGAGCCCAATGATATACTTGCACTTATCAGGCAAGTGGTAATCTTGGGTTTTGGTTATGACGCGTCTATAGATGATTACAAGGTTATGGTAGGTTTAGGAACGGGCTTTTCGAACGGTGAACGTTTTTTTACGTGTTAGCACTGAAATCGAATGACTGAAAATTTATTAGAAAAGTCAAGTATGAGTATTTTTGGAACCCTTCTGGCATCTTATGTGGTGGCGCGCTTTACTGGTTTATGATTGCAGGAAATAAAAAAGTTATTATGACTGTAGATTTATTATTTATTGACAGAGGAATGCAAAGAAGTCCCCCAACCCGCGGAACCGAAATATGAACGTGGAAACTTTTAGCTAGCGTTACTATCTTGGGGTTACAAATGAATGTCTATGCATTTATTCTTTAAAGTCTAGTAATAAATGCGTAATGAAAAACAACAAGTGGGAACTATATGCTAATTAGGGCAAGTATGATGGTTGCACACGTACCGCTTAATCTATAATCGTGAGGTGGTGGATTCACAGAACTATAGTTATGTCTACGCTCATGATAAAGAGGAAGATGTCTCGTAAAGCAATATATATATAGGGTAGAGTTATAATACAAAGTACTTTTTGCGTGAGAAGTGTGAGAAGTGGATGATGTGTTAGATTTTAATGCATTGTGTTATCTTTTAGTTATGTTTTTGGTAAATATATAACACTATACATTGTTTTTTCCATATTAGAATGTCATATGTTTATCAAAATTAGAGTTAAAGGATAACACAATGTAAACATAGTGTAATAATATCCTAGCACAATGCCCTTTTAATAATTCTTAATAAATGATGTTTGGTAGTGTTTGGAATCCAATGGATGATGTATTTATTTTAGGATTGTCATATATTTACCAAAAATATAATAAAAAGACAATATCATTCATTAAAAATTAACACATCAATCACTTCTCACACTTCTCACATAAAAAGTACTTTGTATTATAACCCAACTCTATATATCTATTACTATATATAATGCATATTGGAGAGAGAAAATATGAGTGTCTTAAATTTAAGACGCGTACAAACTATGAAGCATTATGTACAAGTTCTCAATGCATAAAAACTCTCTAAAACATTCTTAAATCCGAAACATACCCTCATTTCACCTGCACGCCTCCAAAGCTCTGAGCGAGTCCGATTCGTCAAATTAAGACACTGCTTTGGCAGGAAATCGAGATGTTATTCATCAAATCTTCATTCATCTCCGATTCAAATCCACCGCTTTGTATATGTTGTTTGTATATGTTGTAGTGGTTTTTTATTTTTTGTTATTCTGTTTCCGAATATACATCTGCTCATTTGCTATTTTTGTTATCGGTGATTTCAGATCTTGGAGTTATCCGGACTACCGAATCGACCAAATCTTCATTCATCTCTATTAATGAACCAGGTGATTTCAGATCTTGCTGTTACTATGTTCGATTAAACCCTAGCTACCAATTTCATCGATCATTTAGTTGGATTTTGATTCCCTTTCTTTGTTTTTTAGGGTTTTTCTATTGTAGAATCAGGTACGTTCTTATCCATTTGTTATTTGGTAGTTGTTTTTGTCTGATCTTTGCACCTTGATTCGTTGTTATATTCTCTTTTGCAATTTCAAGGTTTTGAAACCTAGCAATGACGAAGTCTTGTTCGTGATTTTGAGTTTGATCTAATACCAAGGTCACATATTTTGGGTTCTTGAAGGACACACACTGTTGAAGGAAGAGTTTAGCTTTAAAATTGTTTTTTGATACTGAATAGTAGTGTTTCATTGTTGCTTTCTCAAATAAAAAATATTTTGAAGCAGGTTTGAAAACAATAGTAGAGATGGTGATGTTTTAATAGTAGAGATGGTGATGTTGCTTCAATCCAACATTAGTGTTTCATTGCTGTGGCATACCAGGTTTGAAAAAAAAACAACTCAAATAAAAAAGATTCTGCAAGAATCCTTTGAGGCCTAGCAGGTTTCATCTCTTATCATTTAAAGGGTTCTTTATATTCATAATGTTGTAGTGTTTTTTTTCTTGATTTGTATAGCATTCCCTGATCTGATTTAATAACGCCCAGTAATAATACAAAACAACAGTTTTAATAGAGAGGGGGAGGGGTTCACTACTATGTTTGTCACTGGGTATTATTTGTTTTTGTTTGCTTTTGTAGGTGATATGCATTGTTCTATAGCGGTTTATTTCACGGAGTAACGACGGTTCATGCTTCATCTCAGGAGATTCTTTGGTCAAGGTGAGTATGTAATGTATATTGGCATGACTTTGTTCATAGATTTTAATTATGAGTGTAGCCTTTCAATCTTTATTAGATTTTATACTGAGAGGGACTTGCTGTATATGCTTCATTTGAACTTTGAAGGACCTCTTGACCAAAATTTTATGAAATATTCCCATAAACTATTCAAAGTTCCAACTGAATGTTGCTACGTGATCTGAGCCGAAGAGAATCTGGTATTTAGACCAACCAAGTTGGTATTCACAATGAAATTCAGAACATTATTTAAAAATATATGTGATTCAAAACAACATGATGAGTTTGTTGGTATCTATGCATCTCAGCTTTCAAAACAACATGGAGTTGCGGCTGAATGGCAGGTAAATTATATGGAGATTCAAATTACTTTGTTTTTTTTATTTCGATGTATTTCTATAACTGTTGCTGTTTTTTTTTAATTTCGATGTATTTCTATAACAGCACTGTAACACTAAGGTATGGTGAGAAAAAGCATCTTCCATTTGATTACTTTTTTTTAAATGTTTACAAACTCAGTTATTGGTCTAAAATAACAGGAGCCTCACCTGTAAGTATATTTGGAAGGATATCTCTAGAGAATGTAAACGTTTAAAATGGAGAAACAAGGGCGGCTACACCTGTAAGTATATTTGGCAGGATATCTCTCTTTTGTTGGATGGGTTCTTCAGGCTGTACTACATTAGTTGAGGACTTGAGGTACATAGCTGATGTCTTGGGTGGTCAATCTTTACATGTCTTTTTTTCTTTTCTGTGATTAATTGCATTATTTGTTTTATTTAGGAGAGATTAGGAGACTTTCAAAATCAATGAAGAAGTTGACTAAGGAACTCAATTTAGTTTTGTTTTAATATATTTTTATTAGTTTAAGATTATTATTTTGTTTTAATATATCTGTATTAGTTTTGGTATGCATAGAAGGGAAGTGGAGACAACAGGGAGCCATGGATATTGGGAAAGAAGAATAAAGGCAGAGGAAGGCATTAGTGGTCACAAATGGAAGCAGCCTCATTTCTTTTCTCTTCTAAATTTCACCTAAATCCTCCCGATGTTAATGGTATGTATGAATTCTTTTTCTTATATTCAAGGTCAAACGATTCAAACTGGAAATGATTTATGTGTCAAAGCTGCTCATCGTAATGGTAAAATAGTAATTGTTGCTGGTTTGGAGGGTGACTACTTGAGATAACACTGAAAAATTTCTCTTTTAACTTTTACAGTTCATATGCTTCATGAAATAAAACTTTAAGTTTGATTCAGAAGTCGAGTAGTTTCGAAATCAAGAAGTACTGAAACGCAATGACGCTTTGGTTTTGGTGTTCTTGAACACTTTAATGCTTTAGTTTTGGTATTCTTCACCCTAATTCTAATCTACAGAAGTTGAGGATGATTTTCAGTTCTTCAGGTTTGAATTTGTGCTTCATAATTGTTTCTTTGATTCTGGAAGTAAGGACAAATATTATTTCATGTTTAGTTTTGTGATTGATAGTCTTTCTTGCTTTTGATAAACTCTTGATATCGTAGCTTATTATATAGCTCTCAAGATTGGAAGGCCAAGCTGAACGTACCTGCAGCAGATACCCATTACATTGTTGTTGATTGTGAAGGTTTAGGCTGCCAAACCCATCCCAGCACCTATAAGGTCATCGTTTTATATTTTCTTCTAATTCCTATTGCTTTTAGTGTTCGTTTGTTGTCTTTGAAATAGTTGGATGATAGAATTTAAAAAAAAAAAACAAAGGTCACATATAGGTGGCTTTTGTTAGGTGTGTCTGTCATCTTACATCAGTCCATCTTCCTTTCACTCCTGTGTTTGATTAGCTATTAGCAGTGCCTTTAAGATATTTTTCTTTTGTTGACTCCAGATTTCAAGGTTAGTCGAGAGTTATCTCCATACTCTTTTGCATCTATAGATTTTCCATATTGTGCTTACATGTTTGCTCACTCTTTGTTGTTGTGGACAGGGTCGGGTTTTGGCAGACAATGAACCTACAAGCCATATGTCAGGAATAGCGAAAGGATTCAAAGGACAGTGATAGCTTAAAGAAGATGAAGGTAGAACAAACACCTCCTAAAATGGAGACCATTGAATACTTGATCATTAATGACATCAAAGAAAAATTTACCTGAAAAAGTATTTTGCTACATTGCTGGTCAGATCAGCAGGTCAAAACTATGGTTCTGAAAGGAATCATTTGTAGTATAAGTCAAAAAGGTTCGGGCAAACCAAATCAAAGGTGTTATCAAGTTCTCCCAACTCAAACCAGCATGTTTTGACCTGCATTTAACATTTACCCATTACCCAACTCATCCAACGTATTCATTTTTCTCATCTCTCTGCATAAAAAGATTTTATTAGTTATTTGCCCTTATGTGTTCCCTGATGACTCTAAATTGCAGTTACAAAGATGCAGGGTTCTTAATCCATGAACAATCAGGTACAAACTCCGTAGCTGCTCAAGGAAAAAATACAAAGGATGGCTCATTCCAAGATGCATATTCTACCAATGATATGGATTTCTCAGTTGAGCATCCATCCCACATATTGAGTACATCTTGAGCATCCAACGGATGCTGTTATTTTTATTGATTTTTAGCAAAAAAGTTGTGTGACACTTGACCTTTGGTCAAAGTGTCTTCTAAACACCTGCAATTTAGAGAGTTAGTTTCATTGTGAGTTCCTAAACAATTTAAGATTTCTGTTAGCGTCTGCAATTTTACATTTTTAATGTTTCTTTGCAGATTTTTGGATACATAAGTGTTTCCGAGATCTCTAGATTGGGTTATCAAAATAGGAGGTAAGAAAACTTACTATGCAAGTATACATGTCATGTTTAACTAATTTTTGTTGCAGCTCCTTGCAACTCTGTCCCGTACACGGGCTCACTTCCAGATCAGTCCCAACAGAATGACGTGAACTCACGAGTAAAGAATCTGCCAGCAGTGGTTTTTCTTACTCAGAAAACTACTGATAAAGAACTGAATGAACTCTTATTAGTCTCCAAAAATGGAGTAGCAGTTTCTGGGAGTGCTACAGATGAGCAATTCGGGCCACCATAAAATATATAGCTAACAGATTCATATATGACCAGGTTATTAATACTTATTTTTTTTATTTAGGGTTATTATATTGATCAGATGATGATAATTGTATAGATATGTGATGTTTAAATAGTTTTCCTTTGTATCTTTCAAAATCTGAAAACTGACTGATGATATTTTCAGTGAGTATTTTCTGGTTCTATCTTCACCAATACCAATATACCACCACTAGCGGTAGCAACATTTTGTTGAATCAGGTAGGCAGAAATATTATGGACATGTTGTGAGCATCATAGGTGAAAAAAATGTTTTTGGTTTATATCATATGGACGAAAACTAGGTTTGTACGCTTTTATCATTGTTGTGGATTTCTTCATATTCTTCATAGATTGTTTAATCCCGCCGTCATGTTCTTCATTGCATATATCTGAATCGTGTAGAAAAAGACATATAACCCTGATGACGATGAGCGATGATATCGGACACTGATATTGGACACTGATGACGTCGGTCAGTTTTTTACCCTTTATTTTAAATATGTATAAGAGTTGCATGTTGATGTAATCCTCTGTTGAGGTTTTAGAACTCATATCCGATTTACTCCCTTTCTTGCAGGTTGTTGCTAATCAGGTTCACAATCACTGATTTTGCCTGATATACTCTTACTTCACAAAAATATTGTTTATAAAAATTCTTGCTTGTTTTAACTGAGCTATGTACAAGCCTCTTAGATATGAGTTAAGGTGGTTTTTATTGGTAAGTTAGCGTTTTGTATGTTGCGGGCTCAAATCACGAAATAAGTACTTCAAGAGTTCAAGATTGAGTTGGGTTTTTTATTCTTTTAATAAATTAAATTAATTTCCATTAATAAATTAACGTTTTATTTTACAGCTTGAAAGGTGGGCTGTTTTAAGATATTTTTTGTTCTTTTTGCATCTAATGCCGACCATGTGGTGATATTTCCGATCATGTGATATTTCCGATCATGTGGTGATATTTCATGTGGTGATATTTCCGATCATCTAAAAAAGCATATTTCGTGCTTAAAACACTACATTTTAACTTTTGCTTTTTAAGGACACCGAGTGGTCGCCTTTGTCACAGAACCTTTAATAAAACTTTACCAAAACAAGAATCTGGTAGACAACATGTTTTACTACATCGCTTCCAAACAGAGAGTTTTGCTTATGAAGAATGGCTAAGACATGAAAACATCTTATTCTAGGGTGATTTCAAGATTGTGATTGGTGAACACACGAAACTACTTCAATTCAGTTATGATGTTCCAAGATTGTTCTGTTTATACCGCATTACAAATTGTCGTCCCGTCGCATCGTGCTAATAGTAACAGATATCACGTTGTAAATTGTCGTACCGCCATAACGCGCCAACAAATGACGGATTATGCGCTATATGCTATCGCCGCCGTAACGCTATACTAAAATGTTATCTTCGGTGCAACATGCGAGGTAGTAAAATTTAGTGTTATGTCTTTTCTAGAACTTCAGTTTCGGTTGCCGCCACATTGCCGCCCTTGATATCAGATCCAAAAGAAACCTTACCACTATGTCAAAACAGGGAAACACTACTTGTGTTTCTTCACAAGTTTTTTGGTTTCGGGCATCACATTCATGCTTCTCGGTTACACTAGCTTCATTATCTCGCCTTGGTTTCGGGCATCACATTTTATTGAGATATGTAAGGCTCATGACATAAATAGAATACATAGATTTTACGAATAACAAAACTAATAGACGTACAATTAAATATATCACGAGTGGATTGAGAAACTAGCAGAAAATAGAAACGAATATCGCGCTGTAAGTTGTCGTCGCCGTCGAACGCGCGAACGCGCGCTGTAAATTGTCGTGCCGCCATAACAAGCAAACAAATAAACAAATACCGCGTCGTAGTTTGTTGTGCCACTGCAACATGCGAACAGAAAACGAATAACACGCTATACATTGCCGCCGCCGCAACGCGCGGGCACACGGCTAGTATATATATATATATATATATATATATATATATATATATATATATATATATATATATATATATAGGGTTAGGTTCAAATGGGAACTAAATCTCCACCACTAATTTCAGTTGGGGACCACTACAATTCATGGGAGGGGGTATATGTAAATATAACTAGTGGCTTAAAATGGTTCTCAAAAGTTCTCTCAACCAATTAGTTCTCAAATGATCCTCTCTCTCTCTCTCTATATATATTTATATACATATATATATATACATATATATATATATATATATAGTGAAAAGTTCATTGTAGACACCCTCATAAGTGTAGACATGTAGACACCCTATTTCACCATTAGATGTCTTGATCTAGTGGTTGTGATAATTTCATTTTTTCCTTTTTTTCCTTTTTCTAATTGTACAGAGCATTTCACATGTGAAAAAGAGCTATTTCACATGTGAAAGTGTCTACAATGAACCTCACCCATATATATATATATATATATATATATATATATATATATATATTACCCTATATATACAAAACACAACCCATAGTACCACTTTTAAAACATAATGTACAATCCCCTAAAGCACATAGTGTACTACTTTTTATGCCTAATGTACAACCCCCTAAAGCATTGGGTTTATGACCTACAGTTGCTTACTTCTATCCATCTCTTGCCTTCTACAGTTGCTTCTATCCATCTCTCACACCCCCACCGTACTTTTTAGGTTTTTCACCGAGATATACGCAAGATGGCCATATCTATATGTGTGGCTGTGGATTTTTCAGAAACCTCTCATTATCATAATCTTTGTACACATCTCAGTAAAGGTGAAATCTTAGGGCTGTGAAATCTTAGGGTTCTTAGCAAGAAGGGTGAAATCACTGCAATATCATTTGCATATCGATGGCGTTCATCAATGAACGCCGGCTTGATGATGTCGTTGAGCAATGGCGCAGCTGGTCTCTCTCTCAATTTCGTTCTAGCGCAGGAGTCTGTATCCAGTTCATCGGAGGAGGAGCGGGGCACTCTACAATTCTTGGAGAGCAACCACTGTGATCGATCGTTTTTTCTTTGATTTCTTCATCAAGGTTTGTAGTCGATGTATTTGGGGTCTCATTTTCGTTCAACCGATTTGGCTTCCTTCCTTCAGTACATGGTGGCTTCTTATTATCGATTAATAAGCACATCCGGAGAGGTAAGATGGAGATCTCCTGAAGACGGTGGCGACAGGAGGGCCAAACAATCACCACCTTGCCTTCAAATTCGCTTCAGATCTTCAGATCCATACATTATCATCCCTCAATTCACTTTAGGTTCGTCAAATCTTTCCAATTTGTTCAAATTGACCCGAGAACACCAAAACCCCTAAAACTTTACTGATCTTATTACCTCCATTCTCATTCCCAGATACAGTCAAATCGCTTCATTTCTATGAATCATGAGGATTGTTTGGAGCTATGGCTATTGTTTGGATTTTGGAACTATGGCTTCCATGAACTATTGTTTTTGTTTTCAAATTTTATGGTCAAATAGTTTAGATTGGGTTTGCATTTGTGAAAATTAGTTGGAAAATTCATATCAAAGACACTTTACTTGGTTGACTGATGATAACTATAAACCTCATGAAAATATTCATTATTGGTGCAAATATGCATTATTTGTCCAAATATTGTTCTAAACCAGCTATGGTTGCATCTTTTCCCCATATTTGTGTAAATATGTTTTTGTGTAATGAATATTTCATCCTAATGATTACTTGAGATTGGTGTGTATATGGTTTTTTTTTACGGTTAAGGTAATAACTCAATGATTTTGACCACCCTTGCTTAACGATTAAGGTAACACCTCCAAAATTCTGTCTTCATTTCTTCTTCAGGATTTTTGATGCTTTTGATCGGTGTTCTGCAGATTTTAGGTAAATACTATTCTTTAATGTTTGAATTGTGTCGCTGTTCGATTGTTATTTTGATCAGAAGCTTGAGTTAGACTGTTGTATGGGTAAAGTAAGATTAATAGTTTATGATGAGTAAGCATTGTACATTTGAATCTACATTCTTGGGTTATTCTATTGATATTTTCACTTATTCGCAGGATTTCACGTTCAAATACTAAAAGCAACAAGGGATTGTTGAAGGTATGGTTCAAAGAACAAGGGTCTTGATTTCCAATCTACGGTATCACATGAGTCATGTAGTGCTCTTAATCATCAAAAAGGAAGGTGGTTGGTAATTTGGAAACGTTTTGAAGACAGAACGCGGTAAAGTATGTTGGGTGTGAAGGCCTTTGGGCCGGTTATTTTATTTAGGGCCCGACTTGGTCCCTAAGTTTGTTGACCTAATATTTTTCTATTTATACCCTAGTCATGTAATTGTAATCTTGTGCACTAAACTAATGAAATAACCTAGTTGCAGCCCGTGGATGTAGGTCACATCGACCGAACCACGTTAAAATTCTTGTGTCGTTCGTGTTTATTTTCTCGCTACCGCGTGATAATCGTGAGTGCATTGTGTGTTGGTGTTTCCGCTGCGCCACTTGATTCCTAACAATTGGCATCAGAGCTACGGCTCGTTGAACACACGGGATTGCACGGTTCCTGATTCGCGGTTAAAGGTTTGGTTGATAAGCCGTTTGGAAGTTGCCGACTATTGTTGTTCGAGGTCGAGTTCGGGATTAGGGTTCCGGTGGGAGAAGTGTCGCTACCATGTTTGCGTCAGCGGTGGTTGATCGTCGGTTGATCGTCACTGGAGTTGTATCTTGGTAGTCGCAGCGAAGAAAGGTTATTTTTTCTATTTTCTTTATGCGCGTAGGTCGCCGGTGGTTGTTAAGCCTAGATGTGGAGCGCCGTCATCGGTTTAAGTCGAAAATTCTATGTTTGACCGAATATCAATTTTGACCAAATAATCAAATATATTTGGTTATAAATTGTGATTGCAGCGATCGGAAATTAAAGGGCAATATATTTTGTCCTTTTGGATGATTCTTCACTGTCACGTCAACCGAAAGAAACAAAAAAAAAAAAAAAAGGAAAAATTATGTTTTTTTTTTTTTTGTTTCGGTTTGCAACTTTTCGTTTGCGAGATGATTTGATTGAGCTGCTGAGTGAAAAAGTCGTGAAGCCGTTGAGTGCAAGTTATCGATTAGGGTTGTCGCTAGTTCTTGCGGTTACGGTTTGGGTAGTCACCACTTTCAGATTCAGTCGCTGATCGGGTTTGGGTTGCGGGCTAAGTAAGATTTGTGTTTCAAGTTCGGGGTTTTGACTAGTTTATTATCAACTGCGGGAACCGGGTTTTCTGAATTTAGCATTCGGGTTAGATTTGTCTGTAAGGTTTTACAGGAGCATATCGGTTTGATTGACAATGTTCAGTAGAACAAACGTCAAGTTCAGGCCCGTGCCATTGCTATGCCTGTCACTTTTTTTTTCCGATCTGCATTTTCTTGTTTGTCATTGTTATGGCTGAAGACGGGATAATTATGATCGTAATATTTGAAGGTTCAGATTTTGGTTGATTGGTTTGTCAAGGAACTTGGATGTGGTACTGACGGTGGAGAACTGGAGAAAATGGAACTAGCAGGTGTGCTAGTTGACGACATAATTGAAAAAAAAAATTAGTGGCAAGTCATGTTGATTAATGCTCGTTCGGAAGATCTTTCGGTTAGGGTTTGCGTTAACTGATCGTGTGTTCGGTCATAGAATCCTTGGTACCGCTTGCATTCTGTGATAGCTCTATTGTTGTCATGATCGTTTGCCTATTAGCTGGTTTGGAACTATGGATGTTATTCCTTGTTCGGTGGTGACTAGTGGTTCTACATTTGAGGGGGTTCAAGATCTTGTACTGGGTGAAGTAGATTTGCTGGTATAGTACGAGTTGTGATTCTTCTCATGAGTGTTGATTGGCAATTGGTTTGGATAACAGGGACAGTGGGAGCTGAGCATAGTTGACTTGGTGTGTGGCTGCATAGGTGGGACATTTGTTTTAGAGTCGGTGTCCAAGGTAATTGAATTCTGCTTCTGGGTATGTGTCTGGGGTTGATGCATTGAGACTCAGTGGAAGGCAGTGAAGACTCTTGGGTTCGAGATTCTGGTATGCTTCATTTCATGTTACCCACTGTAGTGAAGTATTAATGAATCTATTGATTGAAGACTTTGGGAGGGTACAGGTTTGTGTATCGCTGGAAGAGGTGAACCAACTTCCAAGTAGTAAAGTCTTGGCTCGCTGAATCAGTTAGTGCTAAATGAATTCATTTAACAAGCATGAATTTTGGAGCCGCGTGGATGTCAGCTTGAGCGCATTCGGAGGTCTGAACATGGTCGGGGTTTTGGTAACAGTGGGAGCACGAGGTGTGTTCTTGTATTGTTACAAAGCGATGTTGGGTTCGGAAGACCGGAATTCCGAATGGCAAAATCTCTCCTGGGTGCTTGTTATTTTGGAGAGTGTTCTTTGTTCTCTGGATGTCTCTGGAGCCGGTAGTGCGAATCAGTGGGAGCCGGTTGAGATTGAGAATGAGTCATTGGTGAGTTTTGCCATGACTGGGTCTGTAATGACCGTATTGGAGCTGTGGCGAGCTTCAATGGGCCTTTCAGGTTACTGATGAGAAGGGTCGTTGCAACTAGGTGGATTGTTTTCTGAAATCATAGCTTGTTCTTGGGAACTGGAGGCTTGGAGGATTTCTGCTATTAAAGATTACTGGTATTACTGGATGACTGGGTCATTGTTTGCTTGGATGGCGGGCTGGAGTTTATCGCAAGGCCTTCAAGTGGGAGATTGTTGGGTGTGAAGGCCTTTGGGCCGGTTATTTTATTTAGGGCCCGACTTGGTCCCTAAGTTTGTTGACCTAATATTTTTCTATTTATACCCTAGTCATGTAATTGTAATCTTGTGCACTAAACTAATGAAATAACCTAGTTGCAGCCCGTGGATGTAGGTCACATCGACCGAACCACGTTAAAATTCTTGTGTCGTTCGTGTTTATTTTCTCGCTACCGCGTGATAATCGTGAGTGCATTGTGTGTTGGTGTTTCCGCTGCGCCACTTGATTCCTAACAAAGTATACACAAACCTTCTTTAATAATGATTTTAATAGAAACTGTTTAATCATATAATTATGATTTTCTTTTAATCTATACTATTATATTAGTTCTATAAAGACAAGTATTTAATGTACAGACTCTGTTATCAATGAATCTGTTTCCGTCAATATGTTAGGTCAGCTTTGAAAAATAGGTTAAATGATGTCATAGGTAGAGGTTGCAAAATGTTGACTATGTTCACAACGATTTGCGAGTAAGTCAACCTTAATATTTTTTTAAAGATTTTATATCATTTTCAGTATCTATTGTTTGTGGAGCCAGATTGGTTGGATCCTTGAGGTAGCCTTCTAAAGTATTATATATATATGGTTATTATCACAAAAGCTCCACAAGTTGTGGAGAAGTATGAGCTTGCTATCATTACTCTTAATATCATAGAGGCTAAGATTTTAACAGAATTATATATATGATTGCTCTTGCTCTTTGAACTCTAATGATGTTATCGAGTTCATGCATGTTTTTTTTTTAAATTATACTGTGAGCTGATTGTTAGGTGACTTTTGTGTCATCTTATTAAGTTTTTTAGGTGACTCAAAAGTTGTAGAGTGAGAAATGAGAGGCAGGCTATATTAGGTGTTCCTTCTTTGTTTTAATTTTAAATCATATTTTCTTCATCTATTTTATAGGTAACATTCAGAAGCATAAGAAGAGATGCTTTTAAAGCATGTGATAAACTTAAAAAGGTTTGACATTTCAACCTATTAGTACCTTCAATTCTCTCAAACACATATGTGTGTTGATCTTTATAAAAAAAATGAAGTACATTTATAACACATATTTACAATAAAGTAGATGTAAATTTATAACAAATTTTCAACCTCTGTGTTTAGCTTCCACTTCCATTTAGCAGCATGAAGATGCTAAGAAGAAAACATTCTTCACACTCAGGGTACCAAGCTGAAAGAGACATAAGAGAATTCAACCACAATTGTAGAAATTCTAAAAACAGGTCTGACATCAATCAATTTAACCATATATAGCATGTCCTTTACTGTTCTATCACCTATGGCTTGATTCTTTTTAGTGAATTTTAATTTTGGAGACATGAGTCTGCATTTGAAGTTTTATGTTCTTTTTAGTGACATTTTTATGTTTTTTTTATGGTTTAGTTTTGTGATTGGAAAAGAGTATTCAATTTGATAGAGTATTCTATTTCTGATTATCTTTTTTGTTGTCTCTTTGTTTTGTCTATAATGCCAACTTATTTTTAATTTTAGGATGTTTCTAGGTTAATTTTTATTTTCTTTCCCCACCAGAAGAGCATAATCTAATCACAGGTCTCACCATTTGGAGGTAGCTACTATATGCATAACAAAATAAATACTTTTTACTTAACCAAACCCGTATTCATTTTAAACTTAGGGAGTAACAGTGATTGAGGAAGCATAAGTTATAGGGAATAACATTGACAGGGGAAGCATAAGTTATACTCTCCAGGGAAGCTCTCCCTCAAAGATGATCAAAGCCTTTAATGGTCTTTGGGTTATTGTATTTTCATTTGGCGATGCCATGCTTCCTAAAACACAGGTAAGCCATCTTATAACCCTTGCATGTATTGATACCAAATATAATAGGAGAAACATACTTCTAATTTTTATTTTTTTGTTATGTTTTGAGTTGTTGCTCATATTTAGTAGAGTATGTAGATTAGAGTGACATGGCTGCTACGTATTTCTATGGCTCAAAAGTTGAACACTTTGGCTGCGTTCATGTAACTATGGTTTTCAATGGTTTTTTTTGGGTGTTGCTTTGAGAAACGCTTACAATGGTGGAAGTGCTGGTACAATTGGATTGACAGCTCTGAACACATGGAACTACCGGATACCGCAGGTATAGAATTTTCATCAATAAGTATCTTAAACAAATTATATATGCACCGAACCACTAAATTGACCTAGCTAGGTTAAGTGTGGCCCAGTGCAGCCACTTTAAACCCTGTTTCCTAGCCACCTGACTACTGATCCTTCTGGGATACACACAAAGATGAATATCCAAAGGGTCTTGGTGTGTCATTTTATGAACCAACTTCCATCCCAACTGGGTTCCATTTGATTGGTCACTACTGCAAACCCAACTCCATGCAGCAGGCCATGTTTGCAACAGTTCTTAGATGCTTAATCCAACTGAACAGTAGCTTTTGTAATATAAACTTAACTTAGTTTATTCATTGGTCGTATGTTACAATTAGGTAGGATAGGACCATTACAAAGCAGAAAATCAATAGCAAATGCCTACGGCGGGTTGCGGTGTTTGTTTTTTCTTTTCAGGTGGCCTTTGTAGCCGTTGCTCGCTGTGGTTTTGGTTCGTTGCTGACTATCCTTTTGACTTCATCGCCGGTTTAAACCAATTATGGCTTGGCTAATCGCCCTTTTTAAATGGGACGGCTCCGCGGCAACGCGCGGGTCGTCCTACTTGTATATATATATATATAAAAGGACTCTCCTATTTTATCCATAATCTGTTCAACTTTTGAGCAAATGTGTAAGTGGTTTATTCTTAAGGTCCATTTAGCCCACTTGTCCATTTGTTTTGGAACTTTATTTTAATAAAGGATATAAATGTTACAGGCTTTATTCACTAATTTGAATCGTTTCAAATGATTTTATAATCAATATCATCATAATAAGAACATGTAATAACAACTTATTCTTGTAAAGAATCTATGCATGCAAGATGTATACATTTCATCAAGACAAGTCAATTTAGCATACAAAAATCCTTTTGTGTGTATCTTTTATGACAAACTTTCAATATGAGGTTGCATCTCATCTCAAGAGTTACAGAATCCTTCCATGCCAAACCAATCAACCATGGAGGTCTTGTTGCCCCTACACAGGAGACCGATCTATTTATAGTAAATTACCATGTCGCGTTTTCTTTAAGGAACGACACACCAACACCTCATTTTATTAATGCAATTATTTTGTAGACCGCCACAATTTGTTAATTACATATCTATGAGCACGATCCAAGTGGTTGGGGTGAGACACTAAAAACATTTATATTTAGAGGTCATGGGTTCAAGTCACATTTGTGATAAAAATGAGGGTTTCGATGTTGGACCATTGGGTTTTCCCACCTATGGGCTATGGTGATCTTCGGGTCTTGTACTCGGGGAATTGAAGATAGTAGGGTGGACCAATAACCCGTCAATAATCCAAATTTACATTTCAAAGAATATAATACTATATGTGTTTTATAAAAAGACTGTTCCTTTTTTATAATAATACTATATGTGTTTTCTTTCATGACCAATTATGTTATGATGCTCGATTTTCACAAATCCATAAAAAGTTGTCCAAACAGTGATCACATTTTGATCACAAGCTCAAACTTTAAAGTTTGAGCTTGGGTGACTGCAAAACCGACGATTCTATTGAATATTTTAATTTAAAGTTTATGAATTTGTACATCCCAACATTCATAAAACCATACAATATGTTGAAAATCACCAGAATAGTCACTGACTCACTGTGACTTTGAAATTTTATAAATTTACGATTGACTTACGGCTAGGGGACTGCCTAGTAACTACTTGTACACATTACACAAAGGGAAGGATAATATAAAGCAGAGGTACGTGGCATATACGTGGAATATACGTGGCAAGCAAACAAACACATCATGACACAAAAAAGAATCACGCAATAACCGCATGTACACAAAATGGCATAAAGCTATTGTACATAAGTTGGTAAATTGAATAGATAGTACTAGTTACCCAACCTTATTTTTGCGTTTTTTATTATTTAATTAAGAACTACGTCGATCCCTGATTATTTTAAAACCTGTCCGTCATGAAATGAAAAGAACATCATCATACCACTTCATTTTGTTCGATTCAGGTAAATCTATTCTTCACCTGTTTGCCCTCGATAACCAAAGAGATAATCTAGAAACAGACAATAGAAAGTGAAAATATGTATAGAACTAACCTTGATTCGGAAATTGATTGTTGATGATCTTGATTTCGATCGCCGATTTTAACAACAACGATGAAAGAAGATGAACGAACAGATTGAATGGGAAGGGGAGAGGAACGAACAAATTGTTAATCTAAGATAAGGAAAACGGGGGTGGGGTGGGTGGGTTTGTTGATTTTAGGGTTATAAAGAAGATGGGTCAGGCAAGCAATGGAACGCGTTTTTTTCTTTTGTCATTTTAGCAATCAATTTTGGCGATTGGACCAGGCTTCTCGATATAGCACAATTCTCTTATAACATGAGCAAAGTGAAGCTCATGGAAAATGCCCTTTCAAACTAGTAACGGGTCGCCAACCTTTGACACCAAATGCCTTAGCTGCTTCCTATAACAGAAATAGTCCAGCTGCATTTAAAGTGATGAAGGAGCGGCATGAACAAGCAAACTGGCTCAAACATCACTCTGTAACATCCACCTATTTACCATATTTGTAACCCGACATGTTTCTATTATCCATTCTAAAGTCATCCCTGAGTCAACCCAACCCGAGACCAACGGTGATATGATTTGGTTAACTCTAAAACTTTACGTTAATGGTGATTCAATTGTAGAGTTTATAAAAATTAAAAGTTTATAACATTATACTCTTTTGTAAATTTATGACTCATATCAATATTATTCTCACGGAACATTGATCCGGCCGAAGTTGAAACGGACCTACATGGTCCGGGTGAAACCGAGGTCAGCCGGATGTCGTTCCGGCTGAAGTCCAAATGGAATGGTTCGGGCGGACTTCGTTCCGGTTGAAGTTGAGACTTTCATACCTCCGTTAGTTATATATAATCTTACTAAAATTATGATCATTAAATAATAAATTCTAGCAAATTGAAACTCCTCATTTTACTTCGCTATCTATCGTATGTTCGGTAGCAAAATGGACCGCTACAATATTAGTCCTCAAGGTCTAAAGTTAGTCCTCAAGGGCTAAAGTTAGTCCTCACGGTCTAAAATTAGTCCTCAAGGTCTAAAGTTAGTCCTCAAGGTCTAAAATTAGTCCTCAAGGTCTAAAATTAGTCCTCAAGGTCTAAAGTTAATCCTCAAGAACTAAAATTAGTCCTCAAGATGACTATAAATACCCAAGCCAAACTCTAGTTTTCTCACACCTTCACCTCCATTCTACCAGATTCGTTACAGCAACTTCTATGACCCATATCTCCCTCATACTTACACGAAAATCATCCATTCTTGTCCAGAAATCTCCCTATTTGAGTCCTCTAAAAATGCCAACTGACCTCACTCAATTTCGATAAAAATTCAGCCCCGTAGACAGCTTTCAATGAAGACTGCTCTAGAATCTCGCTGTTGTGCGACCTTACTTTCTGTGACACATTTGAGGTACCAAACGAGATCGGTTTGAACTGATTCTTTTTCCTACATTTTCCTCTTTCAAAGTAATTCATTTTAGACTTAAAATCTGTACCATTTGGTTTCCTAAATCATCCAGAATCGTCCTTCAAAGTCGACCCAACTTTCTGTCGGAAAAGCTCAAGAACTCTTTGAGGCTTCAAGTGTTGATCCAAGCTCAACCGTCATCTTCACTACCCTCTCCTTGCTTGCTTACTGTGAGAAAACCTTTAATTCATTTTCCTTTAATACTCGTATTCATTTATACCTAAGAACACCCATTAAAAAGGGCTTGTTGGTTAAAAACCTTTAAAAGAAAACTACTCAACTTTAAATTCTGGAAAATCACAGATTCGTTGTTAGACTTTAAACCGGCCATATCTTGGTCATTTCGAACTCAAATTTAACAAACTCAGACTCCACGATTAAGTTCGTTGAGTTAGCTTTCCAACGATATATAGTTTGCCTTTTAATTCAAATCGAGCAGCTCACAACAGTCCCTACAAGAAAGGTGCGCGTTTCTGTACCTTCAAATTTTGTGAGGCTGTTTCGAGCTATCTCTTAGCCTTTTCTTAAAACGTTATCTAAACAAAAGTTGTTCAGAATACATTGAACTAATAATCTGTGAAGTTTCATAATTTTTAGATAAAGTTTGATATTTTAAAAACACACTTATATTCACAACTCATAAGCTGTCCAAATTCTCCAAATGATACACTAAACCAAAAACCAATATATATCACCAACGGTCAAGTGGTTATCACATTTAAACAAAACTCAACTAGTCTAAGTGGGTGACTTAGACCTTCGATCATATATCCTTAAACCTTAAGGTGTCTTTATACAATTTAGGACACCGGATAGGCTATCTTCTTATCGCTCGGACTATTCTCATATCTCACTTATTGATCAAGTGAGTACTCATACCCCTTTTTATTACTGTGGAATATTATGCAATATCGACTCTTGTTATTATTAGAGGGGTGATTCCTTCAAATGATAATTTGAGTAGTGAGTATTTATATCCTCTCTCTTTTACTATTTTGGGGTGTAACATGTATCCTATGACAAATATATAACTTTCAATATCCAATTCTCATCATCATACGAATGGTGATTCATTCAAATGGTGATTTGCATTGTGGTATTAAATAATCAATTCGTGTTATCATTAGAATGGTGATTTATTCGAAATGGTGATTCGTGTTGTGAGTTTACACATTCAAACATCAATTCCTTATTCATTTTACAAACCACGCGATTTCATTATATGTCTATGTGTGATCACATGCTATATGTCAAACTATTACATTTTTATTCATCATTCATCATTCATCAGTGTAATCATTAACATACAAGCCTACGGTAACAATGATAGATCTATTGGCTGACAACCCACCTGAATTTGACCGGTAATTGGCATTCGGGTGATTGAAACCTAACTCAAGCTAAGCGTAACTTTCGAGTTACGGACACTAGTCATCAAGGTTTGATTACACACATACATTGGTTCATTCATACATGATTGAAACCTAACTCAAGCTAAGCGTAACTTTCGAGTTACGGACACTAGTCATCAAGGTTTGATTACACACATACATTGGTTCATTCATACATGATTGAAACCTAACTCAAGCTAAGCGTAACTTTCGAGTTACGGACACTAGTCATCAAGGTTTGATTACACACATACATTGGTTCATTCATACATGGTTGAGTCTACATTTGACATATGAATCGCTTTTCAACTACTATATGTACTCAAACACTATGTTTACTCACCAACTATTTTTTAGTTGACACTCTCCCTATTTTTATACATGTTACAGGAAATGCAGTTTGAGCCTTTCTTGATTGATGCCACATCTAGGATGCTTTGGACCTAGAATATTTAAATCAAACTCAACCTATTTGTCATGTTTTGTGTATTTGAACCCATTGTTCGACATCAAAATTTGGTAATGATTATTTATTGAAACTTTAATTAGTGTCATGAGCATTTGGACAATCATCATGCCCCGACGTAAATTCCGCCGTCGGTTGGGGTGTGACAGATTGGTATCAGAGCCGTGGCTATAGGGAATTAGGTTATTAGAAATGGTGACCTAGACTATGGCTTTAGGTGTCCATACATGAGTATCTCATGTCTTGCATGCTTATTACATATTACTCCATGTCCATATATATGCTTTCAAATCTTACCTTAATCTTTTCAATCCCTAAGCTCTTAATTTACACACATCTACACTATCGCTTTGTGCTACATTTGGAATTTCGTTATTTAATTTCAATTTTTCAATCTCATCAAACGTTTTAGTTCTAAGTGACGGGCATGTAGTAACTGGAAGGGTGGACACCGGTAATCGAGTGTTTCTATCTAAGAAAGGTGTTGCGTACAAATCCCAGCTCGAGGGACCCGAACGCCGATCTGAGAACTCTTGGTGAGAGTGTCTTACCTATAGGCCAAAGCATGTCATACCAAACGTCACATGAACTAGCATAACTTTGATCAGTCAAGGTTGTTGTTTCCCACTCGGGAAATGAGAACCATTCTATTATTCAAATAATTTTCTATCATTTTGTGTTTTATCACATCCAATGTTATCCTTATAATTTTGGATTTCATGATTGTGTACGACACCCTAGTGTTGTATCACATCATATGCTATAAGATGATTTGTGATTTTTGTTCACAATCCTATTTTGCTCGAAGTTCAACATTTCATATACCCCTTTGAGTTTCATGATTTAACGATTTTATCTCTGATTTATATATCATGATACTTACGAAATCAATTCGCTACCTTCATGATTTTACACACTCCAATTTTTTTTTTCTTTTTTCTTTCATACATCCCCCTCATGTTTTCAAATACCTATCAATCATTCATTGATAATAGAGTTATACTATTGGGTCATTATCCAATTTTTCTCGTGATTTCACAAAACTCCCTTATGGATGGTCACATATTTTTGTCTATACACTTCCCTCACTTTCGTCGACATTCTAAAAACCGCTCGACTTATTATGTCATCCTTATGCTTGCCCAACATCGATTTGATGCCAGACATACCAGCTATACAAAATATAGCCATAAATTCGAGTTGCTCCTGTAACTCAAACCCAACACCCAATTGTTCCAAGACATAGCACCAATGCTCGATGGACACACCCAACGTGGTGATTCACAATGTGTGTCCAAAGTTGGCCAATACTTCGACCAACCCAGTCAATCAGGTTTCGCATATATGTGTCTTGACCTCAAGTGATACCCTTAGCCTAAAACTTATCTTTTAAATATAGCCACTCGATTTTCAAACACTCTATTTTTGGCATTTAAATTTTAGTCCTTGTGATTTCATTGTTTGGTGTACTATACTTCTTTTTACGGATAAGTTTTAACTCAAAAACATTTTACGTATGTCATTCCAAAAATCTATTTATGGTTCATCTCATTTTAATTCATTTACATGTTGGTGGATTCTTGTTAATGTGTTCATAAGGTTACAAGTTTGCATGATTACGGGATTTCATGCTTACAAGTTAACAAATTTACACAATAACGAGTTTACAAACTTACATGCACATGATTCTTCATTTTGAAAATCTCAAGTTATCCATTTTGAACATCCCCTAATTTCACGTATTGAGTTTACATATGCACTTTCAAGTATACATGTTTAGAAATTTACTCGTTTAGGAGTTTACGAATTTACGAGTCCACATGCTTACGGGATTGCATGTGCATGAGTTTATGACTTTATGACTTCACAAGTAAGTAACTCTGCATGTTTACAAATTCTAAAGTGTTCGTTCATGTTCAACGTTATTTTATTGATTCCTGAACCAATGACCGTTGTGCCTCGACATTATTCATTGATGGCACCGCTAAGCATTCGTTTCTTATCCCAACCCTCGAGAGTCGTTTGCTCCTGCAAGACCGACTTTCGTTTTGACTTTTATCACATTCGTGGTGACGATATCCCTAAACTTGTTATCCTCATATGTCGTGATCGATTTTAAGCTCACTGTAATATCTAAGCTTTTTCGAAACCCATGGTTGTGCTTGGCCACGGATTCACTCCCAGCTGATCAAGCACTCCCGTGACACTTCAAAATCCTAATTGCAAACCCTACCTGGATAAATTCGTTATCGCCTTCATCGACGATATTCGAATTTACTCTAAATTCACTTTCACTTTCTATTGAACATGAAGTCTTGATTTGAACAATAAACTTTGGGCAACTTTTGTTATTAAATTTGTGAACTCGACTTTTCTTAATTCATTTTTGATTCCTGAAATTCGACTTTTGTTATTTAAGTCATGAACACGACTTTGTCGATTCAACCTTTGTGCTTAATTCATGGATTCCACTGTTGTTAAGTCAAAGTTCGGTCCATAAATCTAGCTTTTTGTATTTCCGTATTCGAATCGTGAATTCGATTCTTTCTTTTTGTTATCCAATGCATGGATTAGATTTTTGTCTGATTCATGAAATCAAATTTTGTTCAATTCATAGAATTGGCTTTCAATTTGTGATACTCAATAATCGATTTTGTTCAATCTATTTTCAAATTATTCTTTCAAATCAATGTCAACGGATTCATGTCATTCAGATCATGATATTCGATTCATGTTTATCATGCTATTCTAATCATGTCGCTTGGCTCATGATGTCCGATACATGGTATTAGACTCAATCCAAGTTGCTCGATCCGTTTGGCATCGATCGACCTGGAGCTGAATCTATTTATTTACACTTTGATTACACTATGATCAATTTTAGACTATTAATTTATCATGATTAAATCTATGTGACTTAATACCTTCCATATACAAAACCTTATGCTTTCACTATCTCAATCTTTAATCATATATCATTGAACCTTGTGATTTCATTACTCTACGTTGTAGTCATTTGTCATTATGGATTTTTTTTTATGTTGTCTCAAACTTTAAACATTTATCATTTTGCTAATCGACTCTCGTATGAACTATGACCATCAATTGCGTGTAATACTAGTTAAGCATGCGACTGAATTTGGGATCATAGCCATGGGGTCTTTTGGCATTGGCATGGATTTTTTTTCGGATTTTATCTAGACCTCGCACCTCGTGGGTGGACTGGATGTGGGTCGCTACCCATCCGTCTCATCTGAACGGGATGCGTTTTCTTGTTAAAAAAAAAAAAAAAAAAAAAAAAATCCGCAATCTCATTTATTTTATCATGTGAAACATTTATATTGATTTTCAAGCTATATCATCAATTTTGGTTTACAAGGTATACATGTTACACCCATCCCTCGAATTCTATTCATTCGGTCTCTCTCCTAAAGTAGGGGAGACTGGTTTTCATTTCAGAACCAATTCGTTTCAAATGGTTATGTGATCTCAAATTTTTGTTCAAGCTATGATTATGATTCTCAGTTCTCATCACTCATCCTGTGCTGATAATCCATTGATCATACTATGTCCAGCTATCTCGTGTCATTCAACCTATGTCGCGCTATTGCAATCTCGAACCCTTTTACCAAAAACTCGTTTGTTTGTTTAGAATTGGTGGTTCTTCGTAGATGACTAGTGCACTTTTAGAGTACCAAAGAAGTGGTGGGTTAGCTGCGGTACACCCTATATATAAACATCGATGGTGCTTTGAGTGTGGACTATGAGTCGGACCGAGACCTGACCCTGGTTGTTGAAGTCAAATCTATGTCAAAAATTTTATTACCGTTTGTAACTTAGCTTTTGCGGTTAGGTGAAAATCGGTACCAACATAATTGATACAGTATTCAAATATGTTTATATCCTTTTTGGTGAAATCCCTTATGTCATTATTATACCTCTGTTTTAATAATCGGAGATGTATTTTTATTTCCGGTGAATTCCTTCTCGTAAGTCTCTACTAATTTCGGGACGAAATTTCTTAAAGTAGGGGAGACTGTAACATCCACCTATTTACCATATTTGTAACCCGACATGTTTCTATTATCCATTCTAAAGTCATCCCTGAGTCAACCCAACCCGAGACCAACGGTGATATGATTTGGTTAACTCTAAAACTTTACGTTAATGGTGATTCAATTGTAGAGTTTATAAAAATTAAAAGTTTATAACATTATACTCTTTTGTAAATTTATGACTCATATCAATATTATTCTCACGGAACATTGATCCGGCCGAAGTTGAAACGGACCTACATGGTCCGGGTGAAACCGAGGTCAGCCGGATGTCGTTCCGGCTGAAGTCCAAATGGAATGGTTCGGGCGGACTTCGTTCCGGTTGAAGTTGAGACTTTCATACCTCCGTTAGTTATATATAATCTTACTAAAATTATGATCATTAAATAATAAATTCTAGCAAATTGAAACTCCTCATTTTACTTCGCTATCTATCGTATGTTCGGTAGCAAAATGGACCGCTACAATATTAGTCCTCAAGGTCTAAAGTTAGTCCTCAAGGGCTAAAGTTAGTCCTCACGGTCTAAAATTAGTCCTCAAGGTCTAAAGTTAGTCCTCAAGGTCTAAAATTAGTCCTCAAGGTCTAAAATTAGTCCTCAAGGTCTAAAGTTAATCCTCAAGAACTAAAATTAGTCCTCAAGATGACTATAAATACCCAAGCCAAACTCTAGTTTTCTCACACCTTCACCTCCATTCTACCAGATTCGTTACAGCAACTTCTATGACCCATATCTCCCTCATACTTACACGAAAATCATCCATTCTTGTCCAGAAATCTCCCTATTTGAGTCCTCTAAAAATGCCAACTGACCTCACTCAATTTCGATAAAAATTCAGCCCCGTAGACAGCTTTCAATGAAGACTGCTCTAGAATCTCGCTGTTGTGCGACCTTACTTTCTGTGACACATTTGAGGTACCAAACGAGATCGGTTTGAACTGATTCTTTTTCCTACATTTTCCTCTTTCAAAGTAATTCATTTTAGACTTAAAATCTGTACCATTTGGTTTCCTAAATCATCCAGAATCGTCCTTCAAAGTCGACCCAACTTTCTGTCGGAAAAGCTCAAGAACTCTTTGAGGCTTCAAGTGTTGATCCAAGCTCAACCGTCATCTTCACTACCCTCTCCTTGCTTGCTTACTGTGAGAAAACCTTTAATTCATTTTCCTTTAATACTCGTATTCATTTATACCTAAGAACACCCATTAAAAAGGGCTTGTTGGTTAAAAACCTTTAAAAGAAAACTACTCAACTTTAAATTCTGGAAAATCACAGATTCGTTGTTAGACTTTAAACCGGCCATATCTTGGTCATTTCGAACTCAAATTTAACAAACTCAGACTCCACGATTAAGTTCGTTGAGTTAGCTTTCCAACGATATATAGTTTGCCTTTTAATTCAAATCGAGCAGCTCACAACAGTCCCTACAAGAAAGGTGCGCGTTTCTGTACCTTCAAATTTTGTGAGGCTGTTTCGAGCTATCTCTTAGCCTTTTCTTAAAACGTTATCTAAACAAAAGTTGTTCAGAATACATTGAACTAATAATCTGTGAAGTTTCATAATTTTTAGATAAAGTTTGATATTTTAAAAACACACTTATATTCACAACTCATAAGCTGTCCAAATTCTCCAAATGATACACTAAACCAAAAACCAATATATATCACCAACGGTCAAGTGGTTATCACATTTAAACAAAACTCAACTAGTCTAAGTGGGTGACTTAGACCTTCGATCATATATCCTTAAACCTTAAGGTGTCTTTATACAATTTAGGACACCGGATAGGCTATCTTCTTATCGCTCGGACTATTCTCATATCTCACTTATTGATCAAGTGAGTACTCATACCCCTTTTTATTACTGTGGAATATTATGCAATATCGACTCTTGTTATTATTAGAGGGGTGATTCCTTCAAATGATAATTTGAGTAGTGAGTATTTATATCCTCTCTCTTTTACTATTTTGGGGTGTAACATGTATCCTATGACAAATATATAACTTTCAATATCCAATTCTCATCATCATACGAATGGTGATTCATTCAAATGGTGATTTGCATTGTGGTATTAAATAATCAATTCGTGTTATCATTAGAATGGTGATTTATTCGAAATGGTGATTCGTGTTGTGAGTTTACACATTCAAACATCAATTCCTTATTCATTTTACAAACCACGCGATTTCATTATATGTCTATGTGTGATCACATGCTATATGTCAAACTATTACATTTTTATTCATCATTCATCATTCATCAGTGTAATCATTAACATACAAGCCTACGGTAACAATGATAGATCTATTGGCTGACAACCCACCTGAATTTGACCGGTAATTGGCATTCGGGTGATTGAAACCTAACTCAAGCTAAGCGTAACTTTCGAGTTACGGACACTAGTCATCAAGGTTTGATTACACACATACATTGGTTCATTCATACATGATTGAAACCTAACTCAAGCTAAGCGTAACTTTCGAGTTACGGACACTAGTCATCAAGGTTTGATTACACACATACATTGGTTCATTCATACATGATTGAAACCTAACTCAAGCTAAGCGTAACTTTCGAGTTACGGACACTAGTCATCAAGGTTTGATTACACACATACATTGGTTCATTCATACATGGTTGAGTCTACATTTGACATATGAATCGCTTTTCAACTACTATATGTACTCAAACACTATGTTTACTCACCAACTATTTTTTAGTTGACACTCTCTCTATTTTTATACATGTTACAGGAAATGCAGTTTGAGCCTTTCTTGATTGATGCCACATCTAGGATGCTTTGGACCTAGAATATTTAAATCAAACTCAACCTATTTGTCATGTTTTGTGTATTTGAACCCATTGTTCGACATCAAAATTTGGTAATGATTATTTATTGAAACTTTAATTAGTGTCATGAGCATTTGGACAATCATCATGCCCCGACGTAAATTCCGCCGTCGGTTGGGGTGTGACACACTCGACAAGGAAGCGAAAAAGATGAAGAAACGGGCTGATAAGAAGAGGCGACATGTGAAATTTCAAGTTGGAGATCAGGTCATGTTAAAGCTTTTGCCTCGACAGTTACCTAAGGGCTATGCATAAGGGACTAATCAAAAGGTATGAAGGCCCTTTTCCCGTGATCGCACGAGTAGGCAAAGCTTCTTATCGACTTCAACTACTTGCCAAGTTGAAGATCCATCTAGTCTTCCACGTAAGCATATTAAACCCATATCATGCCGACGTGGAAGACTCCATCGAGGGGTGTCAACACGAGCATGTACTGTTGTAGTAACATCGTTTGATCGTAAGGTTGACGAGATTCTATCAGATCGAATGATAAGACGTCGAGGGGTGCCGAGCTACAAGGAGTACTTGATCAAATGGAATAATTTGTCGGACACCGAAGCTAGCTGGGAGGCCGAGGATACTTTGTGGCAATTTAAGGAAGAGACCAAGAAGTATCACGGAGCTGGCACGACAAGGATGTCGCGATATTAGGTGGCAAAGGATGTCACAACCCGCCTAAACACAAGTCTTAAGTCTCGAGATTTTGGAGGTTCACAGGAAGCTTTTTGAATTCTCAAGAAAACAAGGGAATCCTCCTTAAAATATCCATGGAAACATATCGATTAATATAGAATTAATCCAAGAAAAATATCAAAGATGATCTTGAAAGATCTAGAATTAATCCTTGTAAATATCAAAGATACTTAAGTAAAATGATCTAGATTAGTGTAGAAACTGTAAGGTTCCTCCATAGAGCACTATAAATAGGTGATGATGGTCATTTTGCAAACGACCTTGAGAAGTTCATATTAAAGCATACTTGTAAAGCCCTCTTGTACAAAGCTTCCCTGTAACACAATCATTTCCTTGTGTAATCAATCTTTCAATCATTATTCTAGTCGTTCGAATCATTGCTCGACTTGGGAAAAGACTTATCTTAGTACGGTGACTAAGAGCCACACGAGAGTCAAAAGAATAACTCCATGACATTTTGGTTAAAAGTGTATAATTAATGAGTCATATTTTTCTCGGAAATTGAGGAGCAAAAGCAATAAATAAATAAAAAGTCGATTTGGTGGGAGGGGTATTTATGGTAGCCACTCTTTGTTTTGCCTATATAAACATCAACCTACCCTAAGCACTTTGTGTCCTCTCCTCTTTCTTATCTTTTTTCCTTCCAAAGTTCTATTAGAGGTGACAAAGTGGATGACCGAAGCCGACGGATTCATGAGTTCGTCGCTGGCAAAACCATTGCCGCTATCGCGACTTGTATTATTGGACTTCTTTTTTCAAGCCTAAGGCAACTTGTAGCCGACCGGCTACTTTGTTGTTGTGAGTGAGTTTGTGGGCCCCTCTCTATATTTACCTCTACCCCTTAAATCCTATAATTCCTCTATAAAATTCCCTATAAATTTTACATATTTCTCTCTCATACATGGCATACTCTTATTGGTTACAACATAAACTTTCAAAACTTAAAATTCTACCACTTCCCCACCCTTAGTTTCTATCATTTTCGACTTTTTTTTTTAAGTTAATGGACATTCTTCTTGAATTTTTTTGATTAAACAAATGTATGTCTACTTATTTTGTTCTTCAGTTTATCTTTTTAAAATCTTTTTGTTTTGAGTTTGTTTTTTAATCATTCTTTCATTTTTTATAGATTTATACCCTCCATTTATTATCTATCTATTTAGTTTTTTATAATAATATGATGATTACCGATACGACTACCAAGCGATGTTCACGGTTCGATTTCAAACCTTGAAACCGCACAAATCGTTATGGTCGGTTTTTATCTAACTTAATGATATGTCGGTTTTAAATGTTTCAAAAGTCTTTTATTTCTTTTTGTCTTGACCTTGGATGTTGTATTTTTATTTGAAGTTTAACTTAGTATTGACAATTAATAATAGTTAAAAAAATTAATAATAATAATAGTATGTATTAGCAATTTAGAGGTGGATTTTTTAGTAACAATTTAAAGGTGACAATTAATAAGTATACTACAAGGTAAGGATTCCTTCACTTTGAAGTTTTTCATATTAAATTAAAGTTTCTTATATTAAATTATTAGATAATAAAGTCTTTTGTTTGCTTATAAAAACAAGTGTATTAAAGATGAGTTGATAATCAACGGGCTTGATGAGTGTCTTCAAGGGATGGGGCCAATGTAATGTAATGATTTTTATAAGAATAAAGAAGCTAGATAATGTGTAAAAAATATGGCGCAAGATAAGTGGATGATGTCGTTTATTCTTGACAAGCCGTTCTACACGACATTACAAAAGGTACAAAAGTTTTTATTTTTATTGAGCGTTGTTGTTTCATGGCTTGTATGTTTATAATGTTTTGCAATTTTTGTGCAGGCTATAGGTGTACCCGTGTTGACTACTGTTGGGATGGATTTTATCATCCTTCCTTTAAGTGAACGTAATATGGAAAAACTGAGTATTTCAAAGAATATGCGTGCCTTTTTGGATAACAATGAAAATCTTAAGTTTTTCTTGTCTAAAAGAAAGCAAGTTGAAGCACTGCATGTTGAATGGGAAAATGAAATTGTATTACCTTTTACCCATTATATTTTAGTACCATTTAATTACTCAACTAATATACCATTGAATAATTTTGTAATCTTTGACTTGAATCTTTCATTAGAAAGAGGATCAGCAAGTCGTAGGAATCGTACAACTCTAAAGAGCACCTGAATCTGATTTGCTCTCCTGCGTTTGTTGTAATCACAATGAATTGTTTTTAATCGATTTATATATTTAAGCTTACAATTATGGATCTAATCAATCGAATTTGACTTTGCTTGTTTTATTAAACGTCTACACAATCGATCTAGGTCTAGGTGTTAGATTCTGTGTGTGATTGATCAAATTTTCTTTAAGAGCTAAATTTAATTTATCGCTTCAATTTAGGACAGGTTTTAATGGTTTATTCACAATTTAGGTATTTAAGCTTGCTTTATTTTCATATTTGAATCGAATTGAATCTATAGGTTTTATTCAGCATATGTTATCATAGGTTAATTTGCTCATGATTCTTTTATTCCCGTTTCTTATACACATCTCAGGCGTTCATCTAGGTTTTATTGAACATATGCTTGTTTTGCCTTTTCATCTTGTTTTGTTGCTAATTTCATATTATCTATTCGGCACATTGAATACATCTATGGATTGTATGAACTTTCATTCTAGTGTACAAATTCTATGTGATTTGTCATTTTTTTAGTATGTGGTTCAAAATAGTATCAATCTTGCTGACTATGTGAGAAGCCATGTGAAAAGGATTTTTAATGTAGAAACCGTTTATGTGCACACCACATGGTAACAATCTGTTCTGTTTGAAGTTATTGTTTGACCTAATTATTGGATATTAAAGTTTGTTATTCTACAATGGACAGTTGCGTTTTATCTTTGATTGGGGAAGATAATGTGGTTTTTACTGGGATGGATGAAAAGGTTTGCACAAAATATGTAGTTTCGAAAAGCGCCCAAGACTGCATTAGAGATTGGTTGAGGACTACCTGGCATCACCCTTATATTCTGGCAAATATGGATAATGTCTTTTATTCAGCAATGCATAAGGTATGTGTTGAATATTAATTTATTCACTGTTTCTTTTTGTAGACTTATGTTGTAATTTTTTATTTTGTAGGCTACAGGGACGCCTGTGCTGACTGTTTTTAGTGACGATTGTGCTATCCTTCCGTTAAGTCCACGTAATATCGAGAAACTAAGCATTATGAAGAGCGAGCATAGTTATCTTACAAACTATGAAGAATTTTGTCACTTCTTCAAGACTCGGAAAAGGATGTTGAAGCTATGTTTGATAAATGGGCACATTAAAAGGTAATATCTTTACCTTTAAATTGATAAACTACTGAACAAAAATGTTTCCATCGGCTTAAATCTTTCTTTTATGTAGGAAGAGGAGGGAGAAAGCACACCGGTTGATATCGTATTTGATTTTTGATTTTTGGAATATGAACCTTTGAAACTCCACATTAATCTTCTGTTTGATTTTTTGGAATATAAATTTTGCACGAGTATGTTTTTGTAATTGTTTGGTTGTGGAATATCGTTGCTGAAATCTATTAGGATTGACTTTACTCATGATTCCAATGTGGCGTACATGTTTGATTATGCAGTACACATGGTGTCAGTATTTGTCACACCATACAACATTATCTTTGTAGTCCCATAGGTATTACCATTTTTTATGTATGTTCACTTTGGAGTATACACAGATGGTTATTTTTTTGGAAACAACGATGAGATGAAAGTGCTAACGTTATGTTGATAGGTATTGCTTATTTTTGCTGCCTGGGTATGTTTATGATCAACCTGCTCTAGAATATTATATTTTAAAGTGAGACTTTATATGTTCTAGCAACATGATGTGTTGAGTTCTTTTAAGATATATGACTAACATGAAAGACAGGGTATCTACATTATGTGATTAAACTGACTTAAGAGGTTTATAATTCATATATAAGACTTTGTTTTAAGTTTTCACAAGTTATCAAATTGGTCATAGACGGGTCATAGGGTTGGTTTTGTGTTACTTTACACCAATCTCTACTCTCTCTCTCTCTCTAATCTCTAAAATGGTAAGAAATGCTCAAAAGGATAACCAAGTTTGTGAATTTGTTCAAACTACTCGAAATAAAGTAAGTTTGGCAACATTTGGATTTATGTGCGATGATGGAGGGGCCAAATAAGGCTCGGTGCACCTTATGTGGCAAGTTACTCGTTGCATCATCAAACCCAACTTTAAGGCAACACATTTAACACCCTCTGTTGCAAGGAAAACACAACTAGCTCAATCCTTAACCTCAAAGCCAAGTGATGATGACATATGAAACAACACATTGAGGCGTTGAGCACCTTCATCACTTCATGTTTTTTTAGCGTGAGTATTTTAGTAACTTTTGTATGCTTTTAGTATATTTTATGATTGAACTTTGAAGTATAAAATAAAGATGAAGGTTTTTCATGTTTTTATTGAAGATGGGTTTACTCGAAACCGGGAAACTGGTTTTATAACCAGATACTTCTAAGCGCTCTAAAACCGATTCCAACCAGTGGCAAGACTTTCCCCTACAAAGTGGTTACTAACTGCCCCGGTTATACCTACAACTGGTTGTTGACTAGTCAAAACATGTAACATCCCATAATTTTATATATATATTTGAATATATAATGAATACGTGCTTAATAATGAACGTGATAACATACGTATTCGATAGATAATGTGTTTAGAATATTGATATATATACATATGTATACGTGTGTAATATAATAAATACCCGTTTGATAGTTAATGTGAATAAAAATTGATAAATACGTGTTCATATTTATCGTCGTACGTATCCCGTAGCTTAAAGATTAGTAGAAACCTCCATTGACTTGGTTTGGGATTGAAATAATAGAAGTATAAGAGTTTGAGGGCTAAAAGCGCATCAAACCGAGGATGAGGGACCAAATATGAAAATTCAGCACCTGTGTACGACTCGAGGACCTCAAATTTGGTTCGGGTTGTTTTTGAGGTACCTGAATCGGGTATGTGAACGGAAAAAGGCCACGACATTTGATAGTTAATGTGTAATATAATAAATACCCGTTTGATAGTTAATGTGAATAAAAATTGATAAATACGTGTTCATATTTATCGTCGTACGTATCCCGTAGCTTAAAGATTAGTAGAAACCTCCATTGACTTGGTTTGGGATTGAAATAATAGAAGTATAAGAGTTTGAGGGCTAAAAGCGCATCAAACCGAGGATGAGGGACCAAATATGAAAATTCAGCACCTGTGTACGACTCGAGGACCTCAAATTTGGTTCGGGTTGTTTTTGAGGTACCTGAATCGGGTATGTGAACGGAAAAAGGCCACGACATTTGATAGTTAATGTGTAATATAATAAATACCCGTTTGATAGTTAATGTGAATAAAAATTGATAAATACGTGTTCATATTTATCGTCGTACGTATCCCGTAGCTTAAAGATTAGTAGAAACCTCCATTGACTTGGTTTGGGATTGAAATAATAGAAGTATAAGAGTTTGAGGGCTAAAAGCGCATCAAACCGAGGATGAGGGACCAAATATGAAAATTCAGCACCTGTGTACGACTCGAGGACCTCAAATTTGGTTCGGGTTGTTTTTGAGGTACCCGAATCGGGTATGTGAACGGAAAAAGGCCACGACATTTGATAGTTAATGTGTAATATAATAAATACCCGTTTGATAGTTAATGTGAATAAAAATTGATAAATACGTGTTCATATTTATCGTCGTACGTATCCCGTAGCTTAAAGATTAGTAGAAACCTCCATTGACTTGGTTTGGGATTGAAATAATAGAAGTATAAGAGTTTGAGGGCTAAAAGCGCATCAAACCGAGGATGAGGGACCAAATATGAAAATTCAGCACCTGTGTACGACTCGAGGACCTCAAATTTGGTTCGGGTTGTTTTTGAGGTACCCGAATCGGGTATGTGAACGGAAAAAGGCCACGACATTGACTTAGAGCTCACGACTGGGCCTTCTACGTGGTGATTCCGCTTGATTACTCACCCCCACACGTGTCTAGGCAAGATTTTGACCATAATGCATATAAATAGCGGAACACTTGCAATAAACAAACTCGCAAATTTATGAAATACATCATAGAAAACCCTAAACCATTTCTAGACCTTATTCGATGCAATTAGAGCGATTCAAGAGGAATTAGAAGCTGAATTTCTGCAGTCACACGTTATTAGGTGTGCTACAACAGGCCTAAGTCAATTTCTGATAACATGTTCGTATGATTCGAGTTTTAGAAATGGGTTAAAAACTAGGGTTCTTGAATTGTTTTGCTAAAATTGAATGATCTGCTGGGAATTAAAGTCTAATTTTTGGTATTTAGCCCTAAAATATCATATATTAAGAAAGCCCTATGTTAATTTTATGATTCCTAAGGTATTATGAATATGAGATTTTGAAACGGGCTAAAATTAGGGTTTTCGTAACGTTGTTTTGTCAAAATTGAGCCAACGACAATGAATTAAGGTCCGTTCTTTTGTAGAATATTATAAATTCATATTATAATTACATACCCTAAGTTTATTTCAAGTTATAATGAGTTTTAGCATTTATTTGAGAAAAAATGCCAAATTAGGGTTTCTTAAATGAGTTTTGTCGAAATTAAATAAACGAGGTTAAATTAGAGACTAATCTTTCAAGGTATATTAATTTAGAGGCTAATCTTTTAACGTTTTGTGAATAGTAACTAGCCGATACTACTTTAAATAGAAACTGCTTAGTTACTCCGAGAGTATTGACCCAATGATAAAAAGCCATCGTTTGTTTGCTGCCTAGCACGCAATCCGGCCTAACTTAACCGACTATCGAAATTTGAGTGCGGAGCACGCAGTCGGGTATAAACAACCGAACGCCGCCGTGATTACCAAAACCAACGTTTTCTTCAGTCGGAATCATGGAGGATGTCTGTGAAGGCAAAGAATTCTCGTTCCCAAAGCAAGAGGAACAGATCCTGCAATGGTGGACTGAAGTCAAAGCCTTCGAAACACAGCTCCAGAAAACGAAACACCTACCGGAATACATCTTCTACGACGGTCCTCCATTCGCCACCGGCCTCCCTCACTACGGCCACATCTTAGCCGGAACAATCAAGGACATCGTCACGCGATACCAGACCATGACCGGGCACCACGTCACTCGGCGCTTCGGTTGGGACTGCCACGGCTTGCCGGTGGAGCAATTGATCGACGAGAAGCTTAAGATCAAGAGCAGAGAGGGTGTGATCGAGATGGGGATTGATAAGTATAACGAGGAGTGTAGGAGTATTGTTACTAGGTATGTAGGAGAGTGGGAGAAGGTGATTACCAGGACTGGAAGATGGATTGATTTTAGGAATGGTTACAAAACTATGGATCTGAGTTTTATGGAGAGTGTTTGGTGGGTGTTCTCACAGTTATTTCAGAAGAAGCTTGTTTACAAAGGGTTTAAGGTTACTTTACTTACTACTAATCTCCTCATCAAATTGTTTGTTTGTTTGTTTCAATTTCAGTTCAACATTATTTGGTGAATTGTTTGATATCTTTATGTTAGGTGATGCCTTACAGTATTGGCTTAAGGACTCCACTTTCCAATTTTGAGGCTAATGAAAACTACCAGGTTGAAATCTTATTGCTAAGATGATGTTGTTAATACAGATGCATATACAGTTAAAAAGAATAATGTTATTAGTGATTTAGTGTGGAATGTAAATGTGTGCACACCTATTTTTTGAGCAGCAAGTGTCAGATACTGAACTAATGGTGGCTTTCCCGATTCGTGATGATAAAGATGGTGCTTCGTTTGTTGCGTGGACGACGACACCATGGACGCTTCCTAGTAATCTTGCACTTTGTGTCAACTCAAGTTTTGTATATGTTAAGGTTAGTCATTGCCTATTATGCTTTAGTCAAATGTACAGGTGGTTGGTTATTTGGACCCATTTACTTATGAACTTGGTGAGAACTTGGTGATTTGGGTGTTGTGCTTTGTTTTTGAAATCATACTAGTGCATTAATTATTGATCAATCAGGTGAAGAGCAAGTCAAATGGGAAAGTCTATGTAGTTGCTGAATCTCGATTGTCCGAGCTTCCTGTAGAGAAGCCCAAAAAAGGAACACCTAATGGAGCTTCAAATGACAAGACAAAGGGTGCAAGTGGAAAATCTAAAAGTTCTGTGGTTGCTTATGATGTGTTGGATAGATTTCCTGGATCTTCACTTGTGGGTAAAAAGTGAGTTTGTTATATCGACTTTACCTGATTTTTCTTGTTATAAAATGGTGATTTTTTTTATTATTATTGTATACTATTGTATTATTGCAGGTATGTGCCGTTGTTTGATTACTTTAACGATTTCTTAGAGACAGCATTCAAAGTTGTAGCAGATGATTATGTAACTTCAGATGGTGGAACTGGAATCGTGCATTGTGCTCCTGCATTTGGTGAAGACGATTATCGTGTTTGTCTCGAAAATAATATAATTAACAAGGTGTGTGAGTGTGTGACTAGCATGTTAACTTTGGTTAACCTGATCTTAGTTTCTTTTTCTTGATTTAGTGTATCTAAGCTTAAAAGTTGGCTTTTTCTAGGGAGAAAATTTAGTTATGCCAGTTGATGATGATGGCTGCTTTACAGAAAGAATTACTGATTTCATTGGCCGAAGTGTCACAGAAGTTGATAAAGATATTATTTTAGCAGTGAAGGCAAGAATTGTTTAGATTCATGAAAGATAAGAAATCTTTACAAAATTTCAACTATTTTTTTGGTTTTTGTTCAGGGAAAAGACAGACTGGTGAAGTCTGGAAACTTTACTCATTCATATCCGTTTTGCTATAGATCTGATAAACGTCTCATCTACAGAGCCGTTCCGAGCTGGTGTGTGTTTGGTTTATTCTTTTAATCAAGAATTTCTTTCACAATACAGCTTTTATTTTTATCTTTATTTCTCTGGGTATTGGATTAATCTTTATCATTGTTAATTGTTCTTTATTTCTTGTTCAAGGTTTGTTGCCGTAGAGAAGTTGAAAGATCAGTTGCTAGAGAATAATGAGAAAACAAAATGGGTTCCTGCTTTTGTAAAGGTTACCTTCTTTTAAACTCTTAGTTTATTGCTTTCTTCATTTTCCATTGACCTATATATTACATATCTTTGCTGATGCTATTATGCTATTACATCACTTCGCATATAAATATATATTATTTGTCCCTGCTTTTGTACAACAATACAGGAAAAACGGTTTCACAACTGGCTAGAAAATGCAAGAGATTGGGCCATTAGTCGAAGTAGGTTTTGGGGCACCCCTCTTCCTATTTGGATTAGTAAGGACGGTGTGGATATCGAAGTTATTGGTTCTGTTGAGGAACTTGAAAGACGTTCAGGAGTGAAGGTTTGTTGTATGACTTTTCTCCTAAATCCTACACTTTGAGTCAACTCAGTTTTTTGACCCGTATTATTTAACTATTAAACACTTGCACAGGTAACCGACTTACATCGCCACAAAATTGATCACATCACAATTCCCAGCCCACGTGGTCCGGAGTTTGGTGAGCTTCACCGTGTAGAAGATGTATGTTGTCTTTTCTTGGGTTAACTTATGGGAGAATAATTTTGATATTATAATTAATCTTATGTGACATCTTTTTTCTTTTTAACTGTTTTGTTCCCTTACAGATCTATCTTATTGTTGTGTGATTTTAGGTATTTGATTGCTGGTTTGAGAGTGGGTCCATGCCATATGCATATATCCACTACCCATTTGAAAATAAAGAATACTTTAACAAGAACTTTCCTGGAAATTTTGTAGCCGAGGGTTTAGATCAAACTCGTGGATGGTTTGTTTTTCTTCTCTCCATTCGTCAAATGCAAGCATAATATGTTTAATTTATTTAAGTAAATTAATTTAATGGTTTATGGTAAATTTGGATACAGGTTTTACACTCTCATGGTACTCTCTACTGCGTTATTTGACAAACCTGCATTTCAAAATCTCATATGTAATGGCCTTGTTTTGGCCGAGGATGGTAAAAAAATGAGTAAAAGATTAAAGAATTATCCTTCTCCTATGGAAGTCATTGATGATTATGGTGCTGTAAGTGCTCCAATTTGAAAAACATAAAATAAACTTACAACTGAGACTTGTGATTTTATTATTCTTTTAAGTTATTGATCTGAATGTGTTGTCTTGCTCATGTTTACAGGATGCATTACGGTTGTATATTATCAATTCTCCCGTAGTACGTGCAGAACCTTTACGTTTCAAAAAGGATGGAGTTTATGGTGTTGTGAGTAATCTTTATTATCCTTTTGTTAATAAGCACCTATTATACATGTTGAGAACTTTCACTTTTTTTCTATTTTGCTTTTTTCTATTTGCTAATTTGAAAGGTGATACCATGTGCAGGTGAAAGATGTATTTTTACCATGGTATAATGCATATAGATTTTTGGTCCAAAACGCAAAAAGACTTGAGGTGGATGGACTTGAACCGTTTGTCCCTCTTGATCGAACCACTATTATGAACTCGGCTAACGTGCTAGACCAGTGGATTAACTCGGCCACTCAGAGTCTGGTTCATTTTGTTAGACAGGAAATGGATGCTTATCGACTCTACACAGTAAGTCTTCTATCAAGGTTAATGCCTCCATTTAGTTAAACAATATGTACATGCTTAATAATCTGTAAGTACGTTTACAGGTGGTTCCTTATCTTTTGAAGTTCATTGACAATTTAACTAACATATATGTGCGGTTCAATCGAAAAAGACTAAAAGGTCGTATGGGAGAAAAGGACTGCAGGACTGCACTTTCCACTTTATACCATGTATTGTATTCACTTCTTTAAATTAATGGATTTACTTAATTCGGTTTTGACGATTTGTATCTAGCTCTGATTTTTTTACTATGCTTTGTAGGTGCTTTCTACTTGTTGTAAAGCAATGGCTCCATTCACACCGTTTTTCACCGAGGTTCTTTATCAAAACATGAGAAAAGCATCCAATGAGTCTGAGGAGGAAAGCATTCACTTTTGCAGTTTCCCTGAAGTGGAAGGAAAAGTAATTGTTGTTTTATTTGACAAAAAAAAAATAAAAAATAATTCGTAGTCTTCTTGCCTTTGTGAATTTTCTTTTTGATGAATAATAGTCTTGCTTCAGGGAGACGATCGTATTGAACAAAGTGTTAATAGAATGATGACAATAATTGACCTTGCTCGTAATATTCGTGAGCGCCACAACAAACCTCTGAAAACTCCTCTCAGGTAATAAAATTACTTGTGGCAATTTTCACCCATTTAGTTATGGGTTGGTTAACCTGGTTCAATTTTGTATTTATTAAACAGTTTGGTAAAACGCAAATAGGTAAAATTAATCGAATTGGTCAAATATGTCAAATGGTGACTTTTTAAAATGTAAAGACTTGAATAATCTAATTGTAAAGAGTAGTTGTTTTTGCTGTTAAGATGATTTTTGCAGTCATTGAACATTAATATTAACAAATTTAAGCATTTTGGACAAAAGTGTTTTCGGTCATTCCAATCCGACTTGTTTTTACTCATTACCCAAATTTCCTAATCCGCTCATGGTTTCAGGGAGATGATCATTGTACATCCAGATGCTGAGTTTCTTGATGACATTGGTGGCAGACTGAAAGAGGTCACAATTTATATAGTTACTTATAAAATCTTTATTTGCATCACGAATAATTATGACCATTATCACCTTTATGTTACCATTTTGTTTATTGTAATCATTTGGTTGAATTTGCATCACAGTTAGTGTTGGAGGAGCTTAATGTTAAATCTGTTGTGCCATGCATTGATCCTTTGAAGTATTCTTCCTTACGTGCAGAACCTGATTTTAGGTACTTTAAAACTTTTCTGTTTTTTCTTTAATCTCATCTGTATATTACTTATGTATTAATGACATTTAACGTTTCAGTGTGCTGGGTAAAAGACTTGGAAAATCAATGAGAGTTGTTGCAGACGCGGTGAAAGCTATGTCACAGGAAGACATTTTATCTTTTGAAAAAACAGGAGAAATTACAATTGCTACTCACTGCTTAAAGCTCGGTGATATCAAAGTTAGTTATTGGATTCATTTTTAAAAAGCATTTTACTTTCAAAATGGAATTTCATCTATAATTAAACTACCACCGCTAAATGCTAATAACATTTATGCTGGATTTGTAGATTGTGAGGGGATTTAAACGCCCTGATGGTGTGACCGAAGAGCAAATGGACGCTGCTACCGATGGTGGGGAAACTGCTGCAGTTTTACTAAATTATGTTTAAAATAAGTATCAATATCTTTTTGTCTGACACTTTTTTTTGTTGTTTAGGTGATGTTTTGGTTATTATAGATTTGCAACATGATGATTCACTATTTGAAGCTGGATTTGCTCGTGAGGTATAATATCTCTCTTTTCTACTAGACGTGCTACACTTTGCTTTTCGGATAACACGTGGATTGTAGATTATTTTCTCTAGCACCAGCTCAGTCATATTTCTGATAAAAACTTTCTTTTTCTTTAATCTTTGAACTGCATATATCTTAGTTATTAAAAAAACAACTTTTTAGGTTATTAATCGAATCCAAAAGTTAAGGAAAAAATCTGCACTTGAGCCTACGGATGCAGTGGATGTCTACTACAAATCATTGGATGAAGATGCATCAGTTTCTGCAAAAATTTTAAAATCTCAGGTAATCCTTTGATCCACTCGTATGTATATTTTCTAGCTTCTTGCTAATTTTTATAAAAGTTAGCCGTTCTAAAAAAAACCCTACCGTCTCCTAAATTGTTTTTCTAGAGTAAGTTAGATATAATATAATTTTATATTTCTTTTCACAGGAAATGTACATCAAAGAGGCAATTGGCTCTTCTTTACTCAACTTTAGCATGATCCCAAAACATGCAGTAAGACCTCCCTTTCCAACACAAGGCTACCTGTGCTGCTAGAAATTTCTATTTTTCCGCCTTTTGATTTTCTATCAGTTTTGTTAGTTTATTAGGATCGTGTATCTGATTCTTTTGTTTTCTAAATTTACAGGCAATCATTGCTGAAGAGACCTACAAGAACATTTCAAATTGCGACTTTCAGATCACTTTGTCAAGACCAGCACTAGTGTTAAATGAGAAAACAAAAGGAGTCTAGACGACTTTGGAGAGATTAGATGATCAATGACCGTAGTCTTGGGCCCCTCCGTTGGACCTTTTTTGACACGTGAAAAAAAATAATAAAACAAGAAGAAAAAATATTATTAAAAAAAAAGCCACTCAATATTCTCGCCAATAAAAAGATAATAAAACATAAGCTAATCAAAGAGAGGGGGAGGCACCATCCTCAAAACGTTATATCCGGTTTTAACATCCACTCTAAGTGGTCTAACTTAGAGAAGTAAGCTATGTGCTTAGTTTCTTTAAAATAAAATTTTGTTTTTTGTTAGCGTTTTTCTAATAAAAACTGTTAAAAATATCATGCTTCTCTTGCGTTTTTCTAATAAAAACTGTTAAAAATATCATGCTTCTCTTGGAAAGCTAAAAGAAATTTTTATTAAGGGGATAGAAACGTACACGATTCAATTGAGGTTTTTTTTAATAAACATTTGCCTTCCTAAACACTTCTTTAAAAAGGAGGAAAAAAGTCACTCCTTCCCATGCTAGCATACAACATGAATACTCTAGCGACATCCACTCATACCCTTCCTTTACTCAATATTCAACATATGTGTCTAGGGTTCGGTTTGATCCGGCTTTTAGCTTTAACCGAAACCAAAATTTTGGTTTTTAGATTTTAAAAAACCATTCAGTTTTGGTTTTTTCGGTTTTTGGGTTTCGGTTTTCACTATCGGTTCAATTCGGTTTTTGGTTACGTAACCGATTTTTTTTTTAATTTTTGCATGGACTAAAAAAACTTCAAAAGCGAAGAATTTGATTAAAACTTTGAATACATGGTTACTTTTTTAAGAAGCTAATCGATTCTAGCAAAAAATTATGGGGTACATTATGGTTTGTGTTAATAACCAACCAAAACCTTTACTTGAAAAAACTTATACTGAACTGATTAAGATTTAAAATTTAGTTGGATATTTCAAATTTATCATACTTTTCACCTTTTACTTGGGAAATGATATATTTAGAACTCTTTAACTGGTATAATGGGATACCTTCAAAATTTGTAAGTGAGGGTGGATATGAGGAAATCATGACACCTTTATTTGTATTTATTTGTACAAGGGTGAGAAATAGATTGAAACCTAAAAAAATATCATCACACCTTTTTTTGCACTATGTAATATTCATTAATAGTCTAACCTTTTATCAAAGACTCACAAAACAAGAAACAACATACAATATATTTTATATAAATACATCAAATCGAGCATCGTAACAAAAAAACAATACAAGAAGGAGCATACAATCGAGCAGGAACCAAAAACACAAGAAGCATCAAAATGTTTCACCTATTGGACGAGATTAATCCCACTTTTTAAAATGTTTCTCACCGAGTCCAAATTTTAAACTATTTTTTCTCATTGATTCCAAACTTAACCGTTAGGCTTCCGTTAGTTTGGGATCAATGAGAGAAAATAGTTTGAAACTTGGGCTCGGTGAGAAACATTTTAAAATGTGAAATTAATCTCGTCCAATAGGTGGACCAGTGAGTTTTCTCACCTATGGTGATTCGGGTCATGTACTCGAGGAATGGAGATAATCGGGTGGACCAATAATCCGTCAATAATCCAAATTTACCGTTTAAAAAAAACACTGTGTTTTATAAAAAGAATGTTCTTTTTTTAGAAGCAATAAACAACCTTATTGGGAGAAAAAAATAAACTGTATTGTCACCACTACATTAATAAACAAATAAAAAGGTTATAGAAACTTGGAAAATTCAAACTGCCCTCCAATCACGTCAATAATTATCTCCATTATTCTCTCTCTCTCTTTGGGATTATATAAAATTATAAACTGTGCAAAAATAGAAGTGATCACAACATAAAAAGAAATAAAAAAAAATAAACTTTTGTGCTTTTTAAGGGAACTAAACTTGGTCAAAAGCTGGACATGTAACACAACTATATCACGGGAATTCAGATAAAACTTCTCGGGGACTCGACCATTTCTCTCCCCTTTCCCATTTTTTGAGCTCCAAACCATGTAAAATTACACACATACCCCTCTTTCTTTCTCTCATGTCATCCCATGCATTATACCCATTCTTCCTCCTCCTTTGCCATGCATGATCAATTATGTTAAGATTTATCGCGTTTCTGTTTTATAAATGGATCTGAATCACTCTACTGGTTTATCTTTCTCATTTCGACAAGATTTGGATCTCGGGTAACTGTGAAACTGACGATTCTATTTAATATCTTGATTAAAGTTTATGGATTTGTATATCCCAACATCATAAAACCATAAGATATGTTGAAAATCACCAAAATAATCACTGTGACTTTGATTTTTTACAGAATTACGATTGACCTATGGCTAGGGGACTACCTGCAGGCCGGCTCACGAATGACTGTTTGCCGGCTAGGGGGCTCTCTCGTTAGCCGGCGTCTCTACGTGTTCAAATTCTACTGATTAATATTGGATAAGACCAAATTTGAGTGGACAAAAAGCTCAAGTTATTTTGAAAAAAAGTGGGTCAAAATAGACATTTTGGTGATTTTCCCTGTAATATGATATGTATGCAGTGTTTAAGGGAGGGCCTGCATGTATTATAATATTCATGCAATATATATAATTATTAAATATGTTTAAAAGAAAGACATTCTTGTTGTCTTTTGTCCTTTAGTGGGGCATGCCGGCCAAAGACAAAGATTTGGTCTGTTGTGATTATTTTATTGTTGGTTACTTTCAGTTGGATTAGTTAAAGAAATAAAGAAGCATCCATCTTGAGTAAAATTTGCCTAAAAAGAGCAACTTTTTGCATGTTTGCCTGTTAGTTAGCTTCTCTTCCATTTTCCATTGCAGAAAACAACTAATGGAGGACAAAGCTGGTAGCACTGGTGGTGGTGAAGTGAGGAAAATTCACATAGTTTATTTCATTAGTCGCAAAGGACTCATCGAGCATCCACATCTCATTCGCGTGCACCATATTCTCTCACGAACCGGGGTTCGTCTTAGAGGTCAGTAGTTGCACACTCTTTTAATAACTAACACAAAAGGGGAACTGGTTTCCTTTTCCTTTTCGCAATTCTTGATGTTAATTTGTAAGATGTGACTGATGATGAAGATGTTAAGAGATGGTTATCGGAACTAAGGGGGAAAGACATGCCGGAGAGTTTTGCGTGGTCATACAAGAGGTTTTTTTTTTTTTTAATCTTAATTTCTTTCTACCATCAAAGTTATAAGTTTGTTTAATTTGTTTTCATTAAGATTGTTGAAAGTTGATCATGTGATTGTTGCAGAAGGTATAAGGCTGGATATGTATGGCAAGACTTACTAGATGAAGATCTTATCACCCCAATTTCTGATAATGAATATATCCTTAAAGGTTCAGAAATTTCCTCCAAGATCACCCTCACCAATGGTAGTTAATTAATCTTCACTTTCATATTTTCAGTTTTGTATATAATAAAAACAATAATATATAGTACTCCAAATTCCTTGAATTTTAATATGTTTAATGTCTCATTGAAGATCTTAGTCCATATAGTGAGAAAGATGACTTCAAAACAAAAGCCTCACCCCAATTGATCAAGGTAGATAATAAAGATCCAAAAATCACCTTGGCAAAAGAATCTAAAGATCATTCAACCCACTCATCAGCGAAAACATCCTTCGAAATCGAAGAATTGCCATCGTTTGGCTCAGAGACCTCTACTGAAGACACAACTAAGCAACAAGAAGATTATAACCAGTTTGTTGGCCGCACAACTAAACATGAAGAAGAAGAAGAACAAAGCCAAAAGAAAACTGAACTTAGTTCCTTATTGGACACTTATTTGAGCAAAAACAAGAATGACAATAATAATAATAAGATCAAGAAGTCATGTGTCAACCAGAAGGAAAGAAATGGTTCCAAGGCGTACTCGTTTGAAAAAAGCAGTAGCTACTCGGGCTCAGGAGGATCAGCTCATACGTTTCTGAATTTGATCACTTGTGGGATTGTGGACACGAACGACTCGGCTGTGACAGTAATCAAAAGAAAAGATGGTGCAGCTTCTTCTATGATGAAAGGAGATAAGTTTGGGGGGTCTGAAAGGGTTTCTAGAGGTCATTGGACTACTTTGGAGAAACAAAGAGATCATAACAGGTAAAACTATATACAAATTTAATCATTCTTATCATCTTTTTTCTTTAACCTCTTTTTGGGTGATTTTGTGCTTTTCTGAACAAAAACAATTTAGAAACACATGATTAATGGTTGGTTGTATATCTTTTGACAGGAAGGAGGGACCAAAGACGAATCATAACGTTACTGATTCCAATAACAAAAAGACAATTCGAGCCACTTATAAGTTAGTCAATGGCCCTTATTGCTCGTAAGTTAACTTATCTCATGTTCGAATCTAGCTTTCATTGGTTTTCAGTCTTGCACTTTGCCTATAACTTAACTTATCTCATGAGCACGGTCTTTGTGGGTACCATGAGTTTTCCGTTGACGGGTTCCTATATACGGTTACTAGAAAAAGAAGTGAACCAACTTGGGTCAAATTTTTATTTTACATGGCCAACCTTTTAATTAGGCCACAAAAAACCATCATGATTTTAAGAAATTTGATGTATGGAACCAACTTTTAGAACATTTGATAGATATATATAATCACAAATCCCAAACTAACTTTAAACTTTAAATAAGTTAGCTGGTTACCCGAATATACTGCAATCAGGTTAAGTTTGTTAGTTGTTACTTTACACTCAGCAGATTTTCATAACTTTTGAACTTTTGTCCAGCATTAACAATTTAACATTGTCATTTTGTTGATATATGCAGGCAGTGTGGGAGGCAGTTCAATCCTGAGAAACTTCACACCCACATGAAATCATGTAGAAGAATGAAGGCAATGGCTAAGGCTGCCAAATCAATGTCCGAAAAGCTGCGAGACATAAACCAGAAAGACCAACCACAGATTCACTTCTCTGAACAGTTAACTTGACAAATCGACACATTTTGGTTTCTTTTTAGAAGTAATTAGAAACAAGATACCGTTTAATCTTGCAGATAATTCTGTATCTAGTTTTCTTGTTTACAAACAATCGCAGATTAACCTCTTCAATGTAAAAGCTGATCAGTTGAAGTATTCCATAGCAGTTAATTAACTAACTTTAGCAAGTTTTGGAAAATCAACCTACACTTTATAATTGTTAACATATATATACATATAATAGTATTTATTATCACAATAATACATGTGTAGTTAATTATGTACCTAAATAAACAAACATATATATACAATGTAAAGTTAACAAATCCGTCATTAAACGACTTAAATTTCCGAAAGACACTACCTTTTATCAGTCCTATGTTTCTTCAATCTTATGTTGTTGTATGTAGATCAGTCTTTGTCCCTTCTTTTGTGTTTCCAGTAAGATGTAGCAAATCTTGATTCATCTTCTTGTAGTTGGCAGAAAGACTTCAAGTGATGTTTTTCATCATTTCGTGATCAAATGATGATGTTATTGAACAATTTATATAAGGATTAACTAGTTATTGAATCACGAAGCTAAACTAGCTAGCTAGAACCTGAAATCTCCTTGATAACGAGGTTTCTTGCTCGATTGATGGTCATGAAACACAAGTACAAATGCTCCTCTAACTCATCGAGTTGTTCGCGAAAACTCATATCATCTTTCTTCAACTGCCGACCGAATTCTTCAACACTTTGAATCCTTTTATGTCCTCTCTTGAGCCAAAACTTGGTGGATGCCTGCATATGCTCAAGCTCATCACTTAATCGACCCACCAATCGACTTATGGTGTCCAGATCGCGGTTCAGTATGTACGTTCCCTTAGCTGCAACATCAAGTTGAGCGTATAACTTAGCCACCTTACTACTCGAGCCCAACTCCATTGTTGCGACTATAATCCCGGGAGCAGACACAAGAGCCGCTAGCGCGTGAGTCATGATGATCACGGTTAAAGAAACGGTCAAAACCACTAGAGTGATGGCTGAGCCGTGTTTGATCTTGTTGATCCTTTTGAGCTTTGTATGAGCCTTGTCACGGCTCAGTTCGAGCCTTTTGAGTAAGTTAAAGCGTGCAACCTGAACCGATTGAACTCCACAAGGAGATGATGTGGGGATCATGAACGGGTTAAAGGCGTTAGAGAAGTCGGCTAACCGGGCTGCTATGGTCGGGCAGTTACTTACGGATGATGCTTCTGCAGTTTCCATGGACCTTAAAGCGGTTTTGAGAGATCGATATTTGGATCTCAAACGGTTGATATGTTCTAAAAGAGACCCACAAACAACGAAAGCGTTGGCGGTTTCTGAGTAGTTTGACAAAAGGGAGTGCTGATCGGTTTTGTGGTTAGCAATGGCGAGGATTCGGGTAACCGTGGGTTGATCGGGATCAAGTAGGTCCTCTGCGAACAGTCGGTACGAAGGGAGTCGGGCTGCAGCAACCGAGCTCACCGTTTGGTTTATGGTGGAACCTCCATGGGCGAAGTCAAGGATTCGAGTCCAAAAGTGATGCAGGCCTAGATGTGAAAGAACAAGCACTATTGTATCTGGAGGCCCAAGATCGTGTGATCAAAAGGGCTTCACTAAAATATATTTATTGTAGTGATAATCATCATAATCAATTAATTATTTGAAAAAAAAATATTCTTTTGTCTATTAAAAGAAAAGTTTTGGATATATATCTGACTTTTTATTTATTTCATATTAATTATTTAATTGCTAAATTAAATATATAATATAGTTTACTAAATTACAGTTTAACAGTTTCATAACATTATTATTTACTATAGTTTACCAATTAATTATTTTAACAGTTTTTCTTTTATACAAGTTTCACTTTCTGTACTTTATTACCATTAATAATATTTTTTAATCTCAACCGTGCGATGCACGGGCCAGGGGCGGATCTATTCCTCCCGCTACCCCTGAACTTTTCCGGCGATGTGCAATTTTTTTTTTTTTGGTTTTTGTTATTTCGCTACCCCTGAAACGAATTTTCCGCTACCCCTAAAAATATATTACGCTACCCATCCAAATTTTTTATGATTTCTATTTAAATACCAAGATGAAAATATGATCAAAACGCCCGTTAATTCCCTAAAACCGAACAATTAATAAGTTTGTGCACTTTAAAATAAAACTTGTAAGTAGGGGGTCTTATGTAATTGTGTTAAACTAATATAAGTCAAACAAAATGACACATTTTGGCCCCTCAAATATAAATTTATACATTTTCGGACATAAAATTCTGATGTATTTTTAATGAAGGACTTTTGTCCAAAATAAAAAAGTTCCGCGCTGACCTGACAGTTCGACCCCAGCCAGGGGTTCCGCCCCTTGGACCCCGCCAGGGGCTGCCGCCCATTGGACCCCGCTTCTCTCGGGGGCGCTGCCCCCGAGCCCCCGTTAGTCCTGACAAAAAAAAAAGTTGAACGTTACCCCTGAAATTTTTTTCTGGATCCGCCCCTGACATGGGGTATAAAAATTAGTATATGTATATAACTTAAAGTTATAAGTGTTTTTATTTATAACTTATTGTTAAGTTAAAAACACAATCATACTCTCTCTCTCTCTCTCTATATATATATATATATACCCTTTTACTTTAGAAAAATAATAATAATTAACATGAAATATTGAAAATTAAAATTTTCATAATAATTTGTTTTGGGTCCGTCGATTTGCTTTTTCCCCGCGCGTAATTCTCTTAGTACCTGGATGGATTTAGGTTAAAAACAAAATTAAGTATTTCTTGAAAAAATTTGGGCCGAACTTTATTTAAATAAATACATACAGGAGCTAGCTAGCTGAGGAAGACATTGGTAATCGATCTAGTTTCGATCGATCGATCTGAATGGCGGCGGATGTTCCTTTTGACGTGATTGAGCAGATACTCGTAGGACTAAATGCCAAAGATTTAATCCGATGCAAGAGTGTGTGTAAGTCGTGGCGCTCTTTGATATCCAGTTCTCGCTTTGTTAAAGCTCACATGAAACATGATCGTGAGAATGTTGGATACAGAAGGATCGGTAGACATCACCTTCCTGGGTATGATCGTTCTAATTTCTACTGCAACTTTATGTGTGTTGTTGGTTCTTGTAATGGCCTAGTATGCGTCTCTCCTAAGGACGTTGAACTTGAGGTGATCAATCCCTGGACCAGAGAGATCAAGAAACTGCCAAAGCCTCCTCTCAGCGATGGTACTTATGGTATCAGGAAAGTACTGGTAACCTTGGGTTTTGGTTATGATGCGTCTACAGATGATTACAAGGTTATAGCAGGGTTTAGGAACAAAGAGCGAACGTCTTTTTACGTGTTATCACTGAAACCACCGAATGTCTGGAAACTTATTGGGGAAGTCAACTATAGATATTTTTGGAACCCTTGTGGCATCTTATGTGGTGGCGCACTTCACTGGTTTATGTCTGCAAGAAATAAAAAAAAGGTTATTATGTCTATAGATTTATCGACAGAGGAATGGAAAGAAATCTCCCAGCCTGCAGAACCCGAATATGAATGTGGAACCGTTTACGAACACAAGCTCGGGGTTATAGAAGAATGTCTATGCATATATTCTCCAGAGTCTTGGAAGATATGGGTGATGAAAAACAAGTGGGAACTATATAATGCTAATGATCAGGGCAAGTATGATGTTGCACACTCCTTGATCTATAATCATGAGGTGGTGGATTCACAGAACCATAGTCGTTATGTCTACGTTCATGATGATGGTAGACTTGTGCCCATCTGTTCCTGTGAGTATATGAGTGTTAGTATGTTTGTCATGAGCCTCGTATCTCCCAATAAAGGTTCGTTTAATTTGATCGATCTAAATGCATGTTCCCTTTTTCTTTTTTCTACTGTCAACTGTTACATTGTCCTAGCTAATTTTTCTTTTTGTAATTCAACAGGCTGGGGCAGCTAGATTAACCTCTTTAATGTAAAAGCTGATCAGTTGAAGTAGTAATCCATAGCAGTTAATTAACTAACTTTAAAAAACTTTGAAAAATCAACAACCTACAAACTTGGATCTCTTTGAGCAAAAGTGCGCGCAATGAGTACAAAGAGTACGTTTAATTATCACCCCTTCAGTCAAGTAAATGTGTTTATCATGTAAGTTTGATCATTACATATAATAAATAATATTTATCATTACAATAATACATGTGTAGTTGTGTACTTAAATAAATAAGAATGTGTCTATCGCGATCAAATGATGATGTTATTGAACAAGAATTAATTTACATAAAGATTAACTAGTTATTGAATCACGAAACTAAACTAGCTAGCTAGAACCTGAAATCTCCTTGATAACGAGGTTTCTTGCTCGATTGATGGTCATGAAACACAAGTACAAATGCTCCTCTAACTCATCGAGTTGTTCGCGAAAACTCACATCATCTTTCTTCAACTGCCGACCGAATTCTTCAACACTTTGAATCCTTTTATGTCCTCTCTTGAGCCAAAACTTGGTGGATGCCTGCATATGCTCAAGCTCATCGCTTAATCGACCCACCAATCGACTTATGGTGTCCAAATCGCGGTTCAGTATATACGTTCCCTTAGCCGCAACATCGAGTTGAGCGTATAACTTAGCCACCTTACTACTCGAGCCCAACTCCATTGTTGCGACTATAATCCCGGGAGCAGCCACAAGAGCTGCTAGCGCGTGAGTCATGATAATCACGGTTAAAGAAACGGTCAAAACCACTAGAGTGATGGCTGAGCCGTGTTTGATCTTGTTGATCCTTTTGAGCTTTGTATGAGCCTTGTCACGGCTCAGTTCGAGCCTTTTGAGTAAGTTAAAGCATGCAACTTGAACCGATTGAACTCCGCAAGGAGATGACGTGGGGATCGTGAACGGGTTAAAGGCGTTAGAGAAGTCCGCTAACCGGGCTGCTATGGTCGGGCGGTTACTTACGGATGATGCTTCTGTAGTTTCCATGGACTTTAAAGCGGTTTTGAGAGATCGATATTTCGATCTTAAACGGTTGATGTGTTCTAAAAGAGACCCGCAAACAATGAAAGCGTTGGCGGTTTCTGAGAAGTAGTTTGACAGAAGGGAGTGCTGATCGGTTTTGTGGTTGGCAATGGCGAGGATTCGGGCGACCGTGGGTTGATCGGGATCAAGTAGGTCCTCTGCGAACAGTCGGTACGAAGGGAGTCGGGCTGCAGCAACCGAGCTCACCGTTTGGTTTATGGTGGAACCTCCATGGGTGAAGTCAAGGATTCGAGTCCAAAAGTCGATGTATGATTGTGTTCTAAACGCATTCGCATATTCTTCTCGTACATCTATATCCAGTGAAGTCGATGGGCTTTGTTTGGCAGCTACAGAAATAACAAGAAACAGTTAATCGCAAGAAATAAGAAGGAAATATTCGATTCAACAACCCGTTTACTACTCGTTTAATCCATTTTTTACAACCCACTGACTCGTTTAACATGTTTATAATTTCGTTACAATAATTTTCACCGTGTAGATAAATAGTTAAACGGGCCGTGTTCAGGTTACATTGTTTAAAATGTATCTCGTTAGGAATGATATCTTCGGCATTCACATAAATATATAGCCGTTTTCAGGTTGAAAGATTCAACCTGTCACGATGGACACCCTTGGTTACATACCGTTGCAAGACAACTTTAACATTGATATGCCCAAATTAAACTTCATCCTATTTGCAAGTACCGGAGAAACCGCGTTCAAAAGGAAAACCCGAAAAGAATATGAAGAAGTGAGAGTGAATGAAATTGCGATTGAGGAGGGAAGTTTGGAGGTTTTATAAGTTGAAGGATGCTTTGTTGTTTTGATATGAAGTTGCTTGAAAGTATTAGTTTGGATTTTTCTTCATAAGGCTTATGGTGAAAGTGAACAAGACTTATACATTTACCTGCTATTACAAGTTAAAGCTTCAAGTTTCTTTCAAACCATGTGACGAATTTACCGACTAATAAAAAAACGCATTGTGACGGCTTTGAGTCATCTTGAAAGCAATGTATTCAATCCGATAACTTCATCATCAAGTATATATATATATATATTTATAATTTTTAGTCTATTAACCAACGGTAAGCATGTGAAGCCCTCTAATAAATTATACATAGAAACAACACACTGATAAATTAATGATAGATAAAACTACCATGTCTGAAATTAACTGAGATACCAAAAAAAACAAAGAATACAGACCAGAATTTTACAACCCCTTAGCTTATCCTACTGATGAACTTTAGCCCATATTTGTTAGATCATAACACCAATTCAACAACAGTCACGAATACTACTCAACTTCACAGAAAATAATCAGGTGTTCGTCTCGTTACATCAGGTTCGCCTCTTCTAGGAGCTGGTTCAAACTGCATGGCATATAAAATTATGTTCACAGTACCTTCATTTATAATGTTTGACTGATTATAAAAAAGAAATGTAGCTTTTTAGACAACCCCTAATGTGTCTACCTCTTGGTAACGGGCCAAAAGTTATCCAAAGTGTATTTTAATGGATAAGATCTCGTTGAAATAAAGTGACTTTCAAATCATACTTAACACAATAACTAATTATAGAAAATTAAGACTTAACAAAAATTGATTTGGTTCAACCCACCATTTACCAAAGATTAGCCGGTTAGACCCATTACCTAATTTTGCTAAGTCTATGTCAAATCATGCTCATTTTGTTGTGCACATCGAGAACAACATTTCAATTCAATAATAATATAAATCTTTTGAAACCTGGATGAACGTGTGGCCTTTGCAATCATCAACTTCCAATATAGAAGCCATGTTCCCACATCGATAACAATAATTTGGTGCACTAAAGATAGTCACAACTTTTTGGTCCTGTCATGAACAAACACAGACTTTGAAAAAAGGTTCCCACCAACACAGATATGAGTCAAAAGCAAGCTCAGGATTTAATTAAGTTGTAGACTTCGGTACTTACATGTCCCCAGTTGAATCCCTCCATTACTAGCTGATGAGCTCTAGCGATGAGCTTTAAGTTGTTGGTGTGATTAAATTGCTCAGATATATCCTGTAAACAACTTGACAATATTAATTACATTTGGCAATTTCAAGCAGCTTACAATCAAATGGGTCAAATTAGCTCATTTTTTTTCCCTCACAGGTCAAACGGGTTGTTAGGCTCAAAGATTTAACTTAAAATAAAACCTAACAAATGGGATCAAACGGGTTGAAAGTGCTGATGGATCAGTCTAAGTGTCTAACCCCACCTGTGCTGTTTGGACCAGCACTAAAGAATGCCCACTCAAATCACGATATGGATGAGATGGTGAAGGAATAAGACATACCTGGCCAAAGGTATAACCAGCTCCACGAGGTGAGATCCCCCAACCACAACGATCATCTGGGTCAGACCACAAAAGATCACACATCGGACCCTCATGTGGAACCTCTTGAACACGATCAAAACTTCTTATACTATCAAGGGTTTCAATGGAAGGTGACAACCCACCATGAAGACAAAATATTTCTGATTCAACCTGGAAATAATAGTGTACATGATTAATGTTCTTTCTAAAATGCACAAACATTCTCAAAGGTTCAAATTGACATCACAAAACATTTGCCATACAACTAGATGAAGACATGAAAGACAATAGTGAGATTTTTGTTAGATCTTTATGTTATATAATCAAGTATGAAATTAGAAGCAATAATATGCTAAAATCTATACTAGCAGTACTAATAACGTAATTAAATCAATTAATAAAAAAAAAGAGCTTACTTACCAATGCAGTCAATGGGAAATAATCAAATAGATCTGTAAACATCTTCCAAACATTGGCAGTGCCATACCTGTAAAAATTGAATATAAGGAACGATATGTGATGGTGAACAATTAATATAACTGTTGTAAATTGAGCTACTATGGTGCAGCAGTCAGCAGAGAAACAATAATGCCATTTTAAATCAAAATGGAAGTTACTGCTTTTTTCTTAAATATGTTCGCTAGCAACCGCCCTTGTTTCAAGCAATTACATTTCAGGTGTCTTTGAAACTATTTTATTAAAATTTAAAAGCTCCATAAGTTAAATATGTGATATCAAATATAAGGATGCAAGGCACTCACTTCCGGAGACATTCATCATAAAACCCATAGACTTGTGTGATCTGTGAACAAATATATTAGATTATTAGTTAGAATGCTTGTAGGCAGGTCAATAGAACAATAACTAAAAAAGAAAAAGGTCAAATGAGTCGCCCAAAAATTTTTAATGCCTAAAACCTCCGTCTAAAATATTAAAAGAATGTATTATTACAGCTGAAACAATAGAGTTTCAATCAAATATGGAAGCACCTGTTTATAAATAATTTAAAACTTTGGACAAAAGAGCTCAGGTCAGCACAACCTGACCCTAGATCCATAGCAAAAACTTACTCACTATTGACTCGTTAAACAACTCACCTGACCCACCCATTATTCCAAGTCTAACTAATATCGTCAGTCACAAAAACACTCGACTGCAAATTTCTCAACAAGCGAAGAAGCAGGATACCTGCCGGCTTTCATGATTTCCTCTTAAAATGGTGATTCTCTGAGGATACCTAACTTTCAGAGCGACCAAAAGCTGAACAATATGAATGGTAAGTAAAAAACATTTCCTCCATTCCCAAAAAGAAAATAAAACAAAGTCACATGTTTAGCTCAGTTCATAAAACAACAATGATACAGATTTGTAAAGGATTAGAAAAAACAAGAGAAAAGCATGATTAATATAATTACTTACCGTGACTGTTTCAACAGAATAATACCCTCGATCTACATAATCACCCATAAACAAGTAATTCGTATCTGGACACTGCCAGTAAAAAAGGAAGTAAACAACACAATGTTCATAAAGTTAACTGATAGTTGTATAGTAAACAATATAACCCACAATTACTGCAAAAAACACTTAATATCCAAAACACACCTTCCCACCAATGCGAAAAAGTTCAGCAAGATCATGAAATTGCCCATGAATGTCACCACAAATAGTCACAGGGCTCTTCACAGGCTGCACAGGAAGCAAACATCTTCATTAGTGTAATATCCTTTTGATGACCCATTTGACTTGCAAATAATTGTTACATAAGCTCATAAGCCCACAAGCCCTTTTCAACTTGCAGGACTAAGAGCTGAATGGATCAATTTTCACCTATATATGATAAAAATCAAAAGGAACAACTAATAAATTAGTGAAAATTAGTAAGCATCTACGCAACAAAATAATCTCATAAAAACACTAATGAACTGCCTACAATCATAATCTGAACCAAAGATAGAAACCTTATGTGGTCATACCTTAACATTGCTTTCATCCGTCAATATCTCTTTTGCCTTCTGACATAATGTGTTAACCTAAATCCACACAAAAAACATGCATTCAATTATGAGAATACGTCCATCGTATCACAGTTTATATCTCATTATAAATATTACATGTAAATACTAAAGACTTAATACCAATCCCTTTCTAATCCTACTTAAATGAGAAGAAACAACATCATTTTCACTCAATTTTATATGGGCTAAAACTTCCCTTTCCTTCACAGAGCCAACCTCCTCTTCAAACTCAAGTCACATCAGAATAATATAAAGTGATCCACATTCCAAAAATACAGAAAAATCCTAGTTAAAATCATATAAATTGCTACTTAAATCATAACCTCCACATAACAATAAACGAAAACCTCCAACAAAGATGTATTCGCATTGCAGTTTTTGCATCAAAATTTAGGGCTTTTTCGTTGACGAGGGATGCAAATTCGTGAAATTGCGAACCAAAACGAGAAAAATATAATTAAAGAAAAATCCCTTCACAAAACGCTATGCATTTAAATTCGACCAAACCCTAGGGCTCAGGTAAGGTGAATTTCAGGTCCTTAAAAAACGCACAATCAAAGATGCGTAACTAAAATTAAGAATAAGAAACCCTAAAATTGCAAAGTAAAGTAAAATTAAATGACAAATTGCGATGGAACCTCGGGCTCGGTTAAGGGCTTGCACTGCATTAGCTGTGAAATTTGTTCGGCCAGGTTCCCATGGCTGTTCGAAGCTAGATCTACACTCATTTTGCTATGTGAATAGAATATATATAATATCGTCGTGTGTGTATATATCTATCTACAGAGGGTTTCAAAGGAATAAATATTGGAATCAATCAAAAATCAAACAAAAAAGAAAAATTAGAATCAAAACTGATGAAGAAATTAGAGGGTGACGACGAGCGGGCGCGACGAAGAACAGAAACCCTCCAAGATCGGTTTGTCGATTCCTGTGTTTTCTTTATCGTCCAAAAGTTTTAATAGATTGACAATGTGAACCTTTTAGATTTTGTGTGCATCAACAACGCCCCTTGTACATTTATCGTTGTATCTCTAACGGTACTAGTAAGTTGAAGTCAGATGGCAACAAAATACAAACCACGATATTGAAACAGTGGGATTTGAAATGACATAAGCATGAAGATGAAAAATGTACTTAACTCAATACGATATATAATTACAAGAAACACATTTAAGCCCCGATTATAAACATCATGATATAGTAAGTGTATAGATAAACTTATTTTCTATAGTATCTTATCAATACGTGGGATTATAGTACAATTAATTAAAATCTAATCTACATGGGTTTTCATGAAGATGTCACTTGCTCTACGAGTTGGTATTGGGAACTAAGTATACATTCAAATGTCATTTGAATTTCTTGTCTTAACCAACTATATATTTAAATGTCATTTGAATTTAGCAACCCTCAAAATTAGTACCAATCATCAAAGTTACTCTTGATGACTAGCTTTGCTATCAACAACCAACTTAATACTAAAGACCAACTTTATCACTAGATCACTTACTACTGAAATAGGTAAGCTTACTTATTATCAAAGGGCTAAGTTGCTACAAGTTAGTAGCAACTTGCTATCGAATTTCAGTTATCATTACCATACAACTATCCAGTCAAATGATTTCGTAACAACTCCTGGTGCATAACAAATATGTCAAAAAAAATCATGTTAACTAGGCAGCTTAATCGAAATCAGAAATGCCACCCTTAGGGCAGGGCTGCCTCAGAAACCCCTTTCAACTACTAATGATACTTGGTGTTAGAAGTTAAAAGGTTCTTCAATAAGTATGCTCTACACACCTCTTAACTCATATCAATGTGTATTATAACGTCACACTTGGTCTTAAACAAATCAAATTAAACTAAAATGGTCTTAATAACAATAAAATCACCAATATGAAGTTTGAGGAAAGTTTTTGTTTAACTTCTACCATCATCATCTTGTGTTTAATGGGTGATCCTTGAAGAAATGGTAGTCATGTGGCTTGAAGGTCACAACTTCGAGTCGTGAAGACAACATCCTATATAGATACAAGACAATGATGCATAAATCAGGCTCAAGTTTGCTCCAACCCTACGCATGTGGAAGCCACTGCGGTGGTAATCGTCTAGTTTGATGAAAATGGTAGATTGACTAGCATCATCTTAAGCTTTCTTGTTGCTTGGTGTGGATTTATTTGGAGAGGAAAGATGTTATCAACAGCTTTCTAGTTGATAACAACAAAAAAAAATCCCTTAACTTAGTAAATCCACTCAAACTTATGTTTATGTGTTCCTAATGACATGGATAAGCTTTCTAGTTATTAACACAAAAAACAAAAAAATCTCTTTAACTTAAGAATTAACTCAAACTTATGTTTATGTTTCTCCAATGACATGGATAAAGGTGATAGACGACTACAAGTGGATCCACATAAACTTACTTACCTAAAAGCTAAAGTTCCAAAGTGGTGCCTCTAGTTTCATCTTTGCCTTTGACAAAGATTCATCAGACTAACTTATAGTAGAAGTACCCGATAGGATCTCGATATGCAAAGAGTATGATATGAACAAACCTTACCTCTATTACCTCTATCCCAGTGTCATCTCTCGCTCTTAAACCTCAATTAAGGGTTCAACCAGGCGAATTGTGTACACATCAAAAGAATAAAATATCACTATCTTTCAATATTGTCCATATACTTTCATAGCTTGAGCTTCCACCCTTGGTTTTCAATCAAGTTTGTGGGATGTAAATAGACAAATTCTAAACTTGAATAGGGTCTAAAATGAGAAGAACCATAAATATGTGATTTAAGAGGTCAAGAGCAATGTTCCCTGTTTGTTTGCTGGCCTAGCTATTCCAAAAGGGGAACCTTCAAAGGTCGTAAACGGGGCTTCTCGAGCTTCATGGTACATGTCACAACCACTCCCGCAAGTGCACAAACCGCAGGCACAAGACCAAACCCGTATCTTGAAACCGAAAAACACGAAGAAGTCGGGTTGCAGTTCTTCAGGGCTGCAGAGGTACCTAAAAGTTAAAACAAACCCAACTGAGTCAAGCAAAAGGGACCTTTTTTAACTTTCTAATGTTTTAAGCGTGACGAGGGATTTACTTTGATATGACTCGAGTGCCCATAGAGCAAACCCACACGACATCTTGTCGAGGAAACTCAATGATCCATAAACAAATGCGCAGCCTTTGACGTCTTCACCGACTAGATAGCTTTGCATGCTTACTCCAGTCACCTAAGGTGTTGTATACTATTACTAATGTTGAAAAGAGAATAACATGAATTAGTTGCATGTAAAGTGTTGTACCGAAATGAGAGCATTAGCAATGCCGATGACGAATGAAAGAATGTACATGATGTTCTTCATGTTGCTTGGCATAAAGAATATTGTTAAGCCACAAAGTACCCACAAAACACCTCCAACCGAAAAGAACACTTTTAAACGTTGGCCGGTCCATGCGAGCTCCTACACAACACAAAACATTACATGTTTAAATCAAGATTCTTTGACACTGTTGGAGTCAAATCCAGTAGCTTAAAAATGTAACATATATCTGTGAAACATGTTTCTGAATTAACATCAAGATTGTTCCAATTGATGTCATTTGTTACAGAATCTAATGTGTTTATGAAGATTTTCGAAGAAACTAAGCCCAGTGACCAAATTCAAATCTGAAACCTCATTGTTTTGGCTCTCGAAATTCAATATGCATCATGGTAAATTAGTAATACGAGAAACGGGTTTCGAAAAAAGACCTGTAGCAGGACGGAGATGATAAAGCTGCAAATGTAGATCATGGCTGGAATCTACCCAAAAAAATCCACAAATAACAGACAAAATGAGCTATAAAATGAAATTTAACAAAGCAAGTTGTGTTTCATGTAAGTACGTACCAATGCTTTAGAAGATTGGGCCATTCGTAGATCGTTGATGACATAGAATGCGAGAAATGACTACATTCCATAATGATAAAGAAAGGTTATGCCTTTCGGGATTCTTGAAAAGTTCATATATATGAACCTCAAACACACATTATTTCCAAAAATAGAAATATTTACGGGTTTAAGCTCACGTGTAATTGTTTATCTTGTCATGATACATAAAAACAACAGGTTTAAGTGACCAAACCTGAGAGACGTTGGTAATTAGCCGAGTGAAAACATAGACAAGAGCAACTTGATAGTATAGAACTTTCTTAAACCAGTAAGTCCAAGATATCTTTTGATAATTATGCCCTCTAGAGTCTTCCTTTAATCTACAAACAAGAAAAATATTGACAGTTATATAACCATGTAGTTTGCTGACTTTCTGACCGATAAAACATACAAACACATTTGATGTCAGAGCTCAAATTCTTGACTGTATAAATCACAAATGGCAGTAAACTTTGTATGAATGTTGATCTATTAGTATTAAGAACTTAAATATGTTCCTTTAAAATGCAAATACCTTGGCTCTTTTGTCCCAATGTGAAATATGACCACAAAGCAACACCCAACGAATATTGACGAGTATGCAATCCAACGATACTGTTCATTTACTGAGTTAATACAATGAAAAACAAACAAAATCATAAGTGAAAACAGCTCTTCATCATACCTGATTTTCAACATCAGATGTGGTTCTTGAAGGGTGAATATGGAAGACCACAAAGGCAATGGCATATAAGCTAAGGTTGGCAACCTTCAAATGCATTTCCGAGACAAAACAAAAAAGAGGTCATTCTTGGACCTTTCTTAGCTCCCTTGCATCTAACAGGTCCAACTCCATATGTGAGTTAGACCAACTAGATGCAGGAAGCTACGAAACATCATTAACGAAAAATCAATATGAAATGAAAACAAATTTTGTAATTTTTAAAAGCTGCTTACCATTGAAAATGCATTTCGACAGCTAGCCAAAACTACCCTACTCGTTGAATTAAGGGTGATGCAATTCACCATAGACCTAACATTGATCAACTGTAAGCATACCAAGTTATACAATATGTACCAACACGAGGAATGATATGAATTTAACATCGAATTACATGTGGGAGACTTGTGTAGCTGCCCATCCCACATTGAAGACGGCTGCGAAAAAACTGTAACCAATTGTTTGCAAGGAAGGGGAAACGTTGCCGAAAATAATACAAGGAATACAACTTCCAAATACAGAAGAAAATGAAACGGCTACGAGAATCGACCCTGCTCCATGCCATACTTTAAAATGTCCAAACCTGTCTATCTACAACATCCACCAAACAACACATGCTAAATCTTTCATAGTAACATAATACATTAAGTACTGAATTATACCACAAATATCAAAATATATGATTATCCAAGATTTTGTACATAACACACATCACTAATTAAATACACACTAGAAACAAAACAAAGCACATGAATTGAATGAAAACTGCAACATATCTTTGGTATTTGTAAGATCATACCAGTTCACCAGCAAAAATGGTTGTGAATCCATCAGCTATCTGACCAGAAAGCATGACAGTAGCAGCATTCCTTATAAAAAAAATTAAAAAAAAACATTATAGCTTTAAATTAATTTGTTTTGATGTTAAAACTATGAAAATACAAAACTTTAAAAGAAACGGAAAAAAAAGAAAAAAAATCAAGACTTGTTTATATACCTTGGGGATAATCCGATATCTGTGATGAACACCAGAAGATAAGTAAACCAGCAGGCTGCTGTGATGTCATTCAGCACATGACCCACACCATAAAACAAGACGGACCCCTTCCCCAGAGCCTCTTTTCCGGCCACCCCACCATCATCATCCATTTTATATATAAATAATTATGCTAATATGAATTAATCAAGATTCAATTTTCAAGATATATTCGCAATGCTTGAAAGGTGGCCGGTGTTAAAGATCGTAAAGATAAAGCAATAGAGGAGACTGAGTAGAGAATAGCGTGGCATTTAAGAAAGATGGATGGACAATAAAGATAAAAGAATGGTGGGTCGTCGTTTCAACGCAGACGCTATCTTTGATCACTTTTTTCACCACTGACCACTGATGATGTATCCATCCGTGTGTGTGAGAGAGTGTAGCACAGGGGTATTTTGGGAAGTATGGTTCGTCAAAACCACCGCCCATAAGCACCAATGTGATCCTGCAGTCATCCTAAGACGTCTGGGGAATAATAATTAAATGTAATATATATTCACATCCATCTATATCTATCTATTCTATATAATTAATATATACATGTAACATGTGACGTGCCTGAAGGAGATGAGTTGGAGGTCGAGTGTTTCTATTTTGGGATATATAATTTATATTTCACCCCTCTAGTTTTTAGCATTCACAATTTTGTGCCTTTGTGGTATACTTGTTACCGTTAATGAGGGAGGTATTGATGTTTTATATGTTAGTTGAAAACTTGAAATGTTGGATACCAATGGCATAAGAGAATCTTGAAATCTCATTCTCTGAAGACAATCATATTAAAATTTCTATTGTTAATTAAATACTACTAGAAAGAGTTTGAAAAGTGCATTATGACATGGAGACCTTTTTTTTTAAGAGAAAACACACCCACTCATTTATTACTTTTTTTTTTAACAGAAAACAAACCCACTAATTTACTCTTAAATGACAAGAGAGACATTATTGTTGGAGATTAAACTTATGACATCTACTCTAAAACGCTTACACATTTACCAATTATGACATCCACTCAAAAACGCTTATACCTTCACCAATTGGGCAAGTCGCACGTAAGGAGATTGTTGTAGTCCAATTTAATCACGAATATGAAAAGAGACTTTAGAATAAATTGGAAAAGAAAAAAAATCAAATGGATTTAGATAAGATCTAAAGACTAGACCTAGACTAAAGCAAAAAAGTCTGGATGAAGTGGGATCTAATGCAGACCATGAGTTTTTGTTTCGTCCTTTTTCGCATTCGGAAATTTAAAACTTTGTAGGTTTTGTCACAATGACAAAGTGCTGAGGACGGATGAAGTGCGTTAAGAAGTTTGAGGAGGTGATCAAATAGAGTTTTCCAGGTTACAAGAGATGACATGCGACTGAAAAACAAAAAAAGCCAGCCCCATGTCTCTCGGATCACATTTCCAAGTTACACCACAACATGCTTTATATGATGTGATTACTTGAAAAACATGTGTATGATGTTTACTCAAGTAATGTAAACAGTTGTGTACAATGATCCTGTTGTAAGAAAATAACAAAATTTATCTCCAAAAAAAAGTGTATTACTAGTCCTTTATGATCTTTAAAGTATAATACAACACTCAATCAATCCTTTCATAACATACTCCACATTCCCAACTTGATATTTATTTATTTATTTTTTAGTCTACAATCACAACTGTACAACATATCATTTGACACTTCTTCATGGTGTTTTCAGTACATCTCCAGCCATCTGCAAATGGACTTCTGTTGCAAATGAATCAATAAATCACTACAACTTAACCGCGATAACTTTGACTCATTTACTTGTGCATGATTCAATTTGGGTTGGACCTTATCTTGACATGGTCAAACAAAAAAGTTTAGCTAAAGAGGAGCGGTCAGATGGGCAAAGGTTGAAAGTCGTCCAATGTCTATCTTTAAAATCAATTTATTCCAAGATTCAAATTCTTATAGTGATGATATTGTTTTTGTGATCATAATTAACACAATGATTATTTATAGAACACCTTGAAAATCATAATATATTAACAAGTACAAAACACAATCCATTTCGACCCAACCTATGTTGACAGATTAGCCAACCTGCTCATATTTCCACCCCAATCAACAAGCCAACTAACCTTTAAAGTGCCATTTCTGCTTGCAATGCAGCAAGTTCATCTTCCTCAGCAGTGTTTTGGCGAGGAGCAGGACGCACAGGTTGCTTGCCAGCTGGCACATGCACTGGAGCAGCAGGGGCGGTTGTGGCAGGTTGAAGAAGCTGTTCCTCTAACTCAGCTCCTTCTAGTTCTTCAAGTTCAGCTTCCAGTTCATCCTGTTCGAAAAAAAAGGTACGTTAATTAGTAAGTTAATCATCCCAAAATGTTCCAAAACCTTTCTAGATGTCTCTTCTTCAATATTTTCTAGTAATCTTTTAAAGGTTTCAGATATTTGCAATTTGAATAGATCTTCAGTTACAATTTGAAATATTGTTCTCTCTCAATTTCACCTTTTCCTCCATAATAGACTTCAACATACCAGTGAATTTAAAAAAAGAAATAAATAAACATTGGATCAGCGTTTTGAAAGTGATTATATGATTTTGATAAGCAGAATTGCAGAAGATAGGGTCCTGATGTGCCTTTGCTTTTTGTAAATTGTAATGATCATATTGGTGTCTGGCAACTTTCATTATATGATACCAATAGATAAAATGACCAAAAAATATTTAGGTAAAGAAAGGGAAAATAGGCCATTTTGTTGTACCTTAGAGTTTCAATGTGTCTAGGACCTAGAAATAGAAAGTGGGGATGGTACCTCGTCAAAATCAGCAGCAGCACCCATAGGTGTTGCCAATGCCTCCTGAATTAGCTTCATATTTTCAGTTTGTTCATTTATCTCATCCATAGTCTTGTCAACGTCATCAATATTTCTGCAGCATATAATGTTTAAATTAGGTAGCTTTCAAAGAAGAAAGTAAATTGCGTAAACAGAAGCTAATTTGTGTTACTAATGAAATAAGAATGCATGATACTGAAAAATATTTCAACGTAAGCTTTTATAATTCTTATGTAACATAATCTGACATCAACTCATCATTACACTTGGATCCTTCATGTTACAATCAATTTTATCAACTGTCATGACCAAGTAAAGGTGGCAATTTCGACCCATGTATCTATGCATGGGTTGAGATTTGGTTTTTATTTTATCTTATCTCTAACTAGCCAAACTAGTTGAGCTAAAGGATTCAACCAAAAAAAGTAAACACGTCAAACAGCTTCAAAACCATCATAAGTGTATGAAATGCATAAAAACCTCCTAAATCACTTTAGTTAAAAAGTTGGATTATTCCTGTAACGACTTTGCTTTTAAAATGATAATTGCATACAAGAACTATCACAAAAACTATACTATCAAAAATCATAATATAACTCTTTCAAATAAATTGATTTAGGAAATTGTAAGTATCTGAATACACTCAGCGCAACTTTAAACTTGTTTAAACAACTCAACCAATTTGACTTTCATTTTTAGATAAGTTTCTAATCTTTACTCAATGTCTCAACTCTCAATTGACCTGTTGATAACATATTATAACCCTTGGAGATGTATTATAAACCGGATCAACCCATTTATAGCTAAACAGGTTGAAATCACCTCAACCAAGGGTTATCAGTTTTTTGACTTCATAGTATAAGGATTAAAGCTTAATTTAAAGATAAGTAGAGGGTGCAACTCACGTTGCCTTCTGCATGGCCTTCATTGCTGATGCACCAGTTCTCAAAGCATCAACAGTCTCTGTAGTAGCTTTTGCACCTTCTAACATAATCATCTGATATTCAATTTTTAAATATTATTAATATCACAACTGTCATGCATGTAAAATCCTTAAAATCCATATCAATTTGACACCACTAAAAAATGAAATATCACCTGGTCATGAATACGTAATTGGAAGTTCCCGAGTTGTTCAATTTGTTGTTCATAGAGTTTCTTTCTCTTTAAGCATTGTATCGCCGCTGAATCACATCCCAAAATTAAAAAGAAGTGTATCAGAAATCAACACATAGTCCATACTCCATACAATAATGAAAAATTTTAGGTGCATAAGCTAGGTCTTTTATTACAAATTACATGAATACAATCTGTAAACGATAAAGATATTTTTCTATAAGAGTCTTATCTGCAGCAAATTGAATGGAAGTACACAAATAGGTTGAATGCATTTTTACTCTGAAAAATGAATTTTGTGGACCATAATTGTGAAACAGAAAGAATGATAAAGCAACTTATTGCTTTGTGTAAAAACTATAAAGCGGTGAGTATGAACAGGATATAACCCTATCATACAAAATGTCCAAGGAATAAGAAGATTAAACGATTTCTGACGATACCCCTTTTGTTCTTCGCTTTAGTATAATCCTTGGCCTTCTCCACCTCTGCAGAAGCCTTCTTTAAGAGTACTTTCTCTTTCTTTTCCAGCATTTCAAGTGTCTGCAAGAGAACAAGATGTGACACGTTTCTAAAGACGCAACATATAAACAAACAAACATACCCAGTAAGATCCCACTCAACTAAAGGGCGTCAGCGAGTAAGATACAAGCACAAAATCATGTAATCATGCAAGAGCTCAAGGCAACAACAAAAAGGAGAGCAAGCAAGTCTAGAACAAAGACTAAGAGTAAGACTAAAAGCGCACCTAACGCTGAAGGCAAACCTAAAGAGACTCTAGTGTCTACCCTACGAATAAAGACCACCTATATGAAGTGCACGGGTAGATAGGAATCCCTAGCATGGCCATGTCAATACTATCCCTAAAGTCTCTAAGACTCTAACCTTTAGTTTTGGTTCCGGAACAGCTTTAAAGAAAAAGTGCATAGCTATATATTATAAAGGAATTTGATCATAATACTTCAATATAAATTCACAAAAACAGGTAACAAAATGCTACAAAGTAATCAATACAGTTTAAATCTTAGTAAGAATATAATCCTGAGTAAAAATATGTATACAGATTACACAAGCATCCCAAGTCAGCACTTTCTCAATGGTAAGAGATGCAACTTGCAAGATAATCTAACAGTTATACAAACCAAAATGAATTCAGGAATTGGGTCATAATACTTCCAAGATAAATTCCACTAAAACCGATAACAAACACTACAAAGTAATCAATACAGATTAAATCTTGGAAAGAATATATAATCCACATCACAAAACATCTACTTAATCTGTGAAAAAACAACGATTACCTCGTTTAATTTGTCTAGTGATGTTACGGCATTAGCTTCTTGCTTAGGTTTTCCAAAAACTCGCGTAAACATGATTGTTTCTGAATAAAACTTCCTTCGGATGAATCAACAGGGCGACAAACTTCAACGCCTGTAAAGGTAATTCAAGGATTTAGATCTACGATCATGAAACCGAAGCCTGATTGAAAAACGCCCAAATTTGATCTTCGCATATGCACGTATGTGTAAATCCAGTGGTTTGGAATCAAAATTCAAGTATATGACACGAAGCTTACCTCAAATATTTCAAGAATCGCAGTTGAATTGATTGATATGATCAGAGAAGGAAGAAGAAACAATCGAATTCGATGAATTTGATATGGGTTTAAAGATGACGTTGGTATAAAGGCAGCGATTCACAATCTTGAACGAAGTCGACCCGAAATATCCCGGAACCGAAGTTTTACCTGTAAAAAAAAAAGAACCGTACCGGAACATGTAGCAAAAAATGAAAAAAGTTAAGTTGAAAGGTTAAATATGGTGAAGGTTACTTATAAATGATAAAAGCTCTAAGCGAATTAAACGTTTATCCAAACTTTATGAACTATTTACCTAAAAGTTTGTTTATATTTGTTCGTTTAGTAAATGAATGAACATAACACAAAATTTTATTCGTTTAATTAAACAAACGAATATAAATAAAAGTCATGTGCGTGAACGTTTGGTAATGTGTTTATAAATATTAATTTTTATTTTGGATAATTATGTTTATATTTTTTATGTCAATTGCTTAATATATATTTATTTAAGATGATTATGTGATTTATGTCTTATATATATATTTTTTTATATTAGATACCTTTTATATTAAAAACTGGAAAATAACATACATGACTCAAGTCAATACGCAGGAAAAGGTGGACAACAAGTTACGCCGTCGGACCTTTTTGAATAGCAAACCCCAAACGTATGAAAACAACATTCTTCAATCTAGAGACCACAATATTCCCGTATATGACTTTTTGATTCCGGCTCAACATGGCCGCCGCTTCCGACTTAAGATGACCAAAAGTATAAAAAACGAGGGGAACAAACACAGTCTTATATTTAAAATTAAGAATGTTGATAATTTTTTTTTAAATAGCATATGTTTGTTTACGTTTGTAAACAAGTTCAATTTTCTTAACAAACGGACAAGAATTTTAGTTCGGTTCCATTCGGTTCGTTCTCTTTACGGCCCTACTTTTAGAGTTTTCACAACTCTATTTTTATAAATAGCAATGTAGCCTACTAATAGTGTAATACACTAATTGATGCCCACTATGGTTTTAAACAAGTTCAACTTTTTCTATGCTCTAAACTTTTAATGATGTGATCATGTGATCATAATGGTTGCCAACTTTTCACGTTCTATAATCCATTGAAGTGGTTTTTTATATACTTTTTCTAAAGTGATATTTAAGCTATTTTCAAAACTTCATTCAACTTATAACCATGAGCCAATTTTGGTTATGTTCTTTTTTTTTTGTGTGTTTTTTTCTCTAACATACATTCTATTAATATGATAATGGAGTTGTTGAATAACAACCTTGTCACATAGTGTAACCTAATTATCTAAATATCCGATATAACTTACTCGATTTCATTTAAACTAAATAACTTGAAAACCAACCACATAACATACTTATCCAGTTTGATACTCAGGCTTAGTTTTAGTGTTAGAAAATTTGAGCAACTCAAACCAAGTAACTCAGTTATTAATTAAACACGGAATGACACCCCTATATCATCATGTAAATTAACAATAGAACCATAGAACACTCGCAAAATACACAAACGTACAAATGTGATTAAACAAATATTACATAACGAAAGTTGAAGTCAATATGCACGATATGACTCCCACAAGAATGGCTTCCCGTTTCAACAATGTTGTTCCCGTGCCACTCGTGACACCACTTGGTCGTTTAGTACTTGTCGAGTTAGCGCTAGCAATAGGGCTACTAGCCGGAGCACCAGCACTAGACGAGTGGCCGTATTGATAGAAAACTTGTGCTTCCGTTGAATTGGGGGCCAAATGTAGAAGTTCTGCATAACAATAATGAAGTTAATATAAACACAACCTGTCTTTATTCTTTGATAGAAAATATTGTATGTATTCATCCTAAAAATCTAGTAATTATTGTTCTAAAAAGAAAAGAAAAGCATACCGTTATCAATTAAACTACAAATAAATATAGTTTACTTTTAACCTATGAACTCACATGCATTGTACATTTTCTTTAACGGTTAAATTTTACACCATCGTGTCTATCCTTAACCTCATCCCCCACTCACATATATTGTACTTACTTTTATATATACATAATTTTATTCACGGTGAAACTTGAACCGTTATCACTTGAGAGAGACACAACCTTAACATTTAACAGAATCCACCTGATACTAATAAATGTATTTTTTTATTTTTTTAACAGCAAACACATTATTAAAATCCATCAATTAACCACTCTGTAGGATTTGAACGTATATCACTTAGGTGAGAATAAACCACCATATCTACCGACACTAAGATTTGAACGTAAAATATTAAATGGCCAAAATACACTTAACATCAATTTACGACAAGAATATCTATATTATACCCTAGTAAATGTAAAATTTTTATGTCAAATTTGAATTAATAACGACTCACTAGCCCACTCGATCATCTTTATTTCTCGAATATAGAACCCGAAAACCACCTTTAGAAGAAACCCACTATAGGAGAAAAAACCCCTGGTCCAACCTGAATTCTTTATTTTTTGTCACAAGTAAGACTCAAAGTCTCGAACCTAAGACCTTTCATTTTTAAAGTCTTTCATTTTTTAAGTCTTTACATTTTTTATGCTTGAAGTAACTAACAAGTAAAGTAAATGCATTTTACCTGGGCATTTTGTAACATTGGCCGGGGCATGACAAACCGAAGGGAGGCCTAACGCGAGAGTAACGTTGATCGTGAGACCTAAATCGGGATCATTCCGATCATTGATCACCACACACAAACATTTCTTGTTAGTGTTCAACACTTGTTTCAACCCACTACAGCAATCCGGTGTCGGAGACTTAGCGTTTCCTCCGACATACGGCAAACATGTGGCTAGCCCGACCAACTGCTCTGTACACTCTTCCTTGTCCTTATCATTCGCACCCGATGATGCCACGTGATCACAGACCAACACAAGGGTCAGGATTACGAACCCAAACCAAAATCGAGCACGGAAACCCATTTGTAGAACTAATTGAAGCACTGGCTAGCTAGCTAGATGGCCGGTTGTGTTGAAGATGGAGTTGTGAGCTTAAATAGTGGTTTTTTTAACATGAAAGTGGAGACAAATCTAGAAGTACTATCTTTAACATATATATAGTTCTAAAGAATGGACAGTCGGTTTAAATATTTATTTCTTCTTTTAAATGCAACATCTATCTCTCTAGCTTTTTATCAGAAGTATAAGGGGGGAGGTATGGTGGTGGCATGGCTTGGTGAAGTCATGTTCATCAATCAATCAAATTCTGCCCACTCAAAATCCTTCAAAATGGAGCCATGTGAAGCCACACCACATGGTATGGTGGTGGTGTGGCTTCAAACCCAAACCGTTTTCTACTTTTTTTGTTTTTTTTTTAATTTAAACAACTTAAAAAAATAACAACTTTAATAAAACAAAACATTTAATACTAGGAATTAAACCATACAATACTTGAAATTTTAAAAAAAAACTTAAAACAATACTAGATTTTTTAAAATATAAAAACTTAAAATGGGCAATCCCATCCATATTCTTCCGCTATTTCTCGTTTTTGTTGAAGCACAAGTGGAAGGAATTGAGGATCAACGTCGTCGTGCGGTTTCATGAAGTACTCGAGATCACTTTTCTTTTTTTTCTTTTTTTTCACGTGCTAGTTTGTTCTCGATCACTTGACGTTGAGCCGCCATTGTATTTTTCACCTCATCGTACATTGCTTGATTCTTTCTAAACGTTTCATCCCGAATCTTTGACTGCATCTCCCTTTCTTTCATCCAATTGCTTTGAAAATCCGACATCATCTCCAACGCCCTTTCCGAAGATCAACTAACGATTGTTGAGAATGATGCGGTTGATTAGTGTAAAAGTTCGGTTGTGGTATGTAGGGAACGGGTTGTGATTGTGGTGGAGGAGTTGAGTTGGAGGATTGACCGGCATTTCGTACCTTTGGTATAAATTTTATAGGAGGAGCGCGTAATTTTTTGGTAAGAGCGGGTTTTTTCTTGGATGATTTATCCATGGTGAAAGATTGTAGAGAAAAAAGAAAGATGTGTGAAATATTGTAGAGAAGAAAGAATATTTTTGTGTGTTCAAAATAGGTGAAATGTGATGGTATTTATAAATGTGTTAAAAAAGTAAAAAAAAAACCCAGAAACTAGCCTTACAACGGCTAGTTAAACGGTCACATATCACACGGCTTAGCCGGGCTCGAAGAAACCGCTCGAAACCGGAGAGGGAGAAGCCGGCCTTCAAACCGCGTGAGATGGTATGGTGAGCCAGGTGGAGCAGCCCGACTCCCTTTGGAACCGGGTACCGGTTTCACTCGATACCGCCTCCCCTAATAGTGGGCAAACAGTTAAAAGTTCAAGTGTTATTAAATAAAATTTTTGAATAAGTAGTTAATAGTGAAATTAATTTATAGATGTAGTTATATAACAATATTTAATTAAATTTTGAAAATCATATTTATTTTATATAAATATAAACTTTTATTAAACCTTTAAATAATTAAATCTACATGTTACTGCACCAATAATTAACTATTGAAACATTTTATCACTATGGGTTAATGTGTTCTGTTCCTCACCACATCACGTGAACACCCCACTAGTTATCATAATAATATATTATTTTATCTAATTTTACGAGTGATCAAGAATAAATTGACGAACCTGAACCTAACCTGAAAACTCAAAACCTAAAGTAGTTGGATTGGTAATAGGACGGTTATTTGGGTCTTGAAGCAATTGATAAGGTTGTTACTTTGTGACCTTGAGATCATGAGTTTAGTTGCGCCATAAAAAAAATAATATTTTACACAAAAGCATAGGCAAAGAACACATGTGAGATTAGTTTTAAATTTTTTGGTGTAAAACTGGAATTACTAAAGCACGCGGGTCCCATATCTACTCAAGATGATTGGGATGATAGATAGTGGTGAATTTGGTGAGGGCTAATTGAAGGTAGTGCGTAATATGAAAAAGGGTGCAACGTGAAAGTGGCCCGGGCATGGAGTTGAAGCACTTCACCAACCCTTACCCACTAAGGTTTGTTTGTGGTAGGACCATATATAGCTAGCTCGCTACTAATTTCCGTTAGCTTTTTAGATGTGCTACATATATGTTTTTATTTACAATATTTCTTTTATATATATTACAAACGATGTCATGTTTTTTGTTGGATGACAACATCAATAGTGTGAGAGTTAAAGCAGAAGTTTCACCAGTTTATAAAGTTCAAGGGTCAATCATGTCATTCTCGGAAGTTTAGGGACTGAATGTGTCAAGCGGGTTAATTGTTTGTTAATACCGTTTAAGTCAGTTTCTTACCGTTGTGATTAGATTAGGTTTAGCTGGTTATAAAGAGGGGAAGTTGCGATTGTTAGAGACTGATTCAATTGCTTGTAATCTCCTATTCTACTCAATAAAAGATCCTTGTTCTTGTTTCAATTTCCTTCAATTGTGTTCTTGTTTGATCCGATTTTATCACAATTGGTATCAGAGCTCGGTAGCTCGAAGTGGAAGATCGGATTTCAATTGAAGTTGAAATCAAGAGGTACATCATGGTGTCTGCGAAATTTGACATCGAGAAGTTCACTGGGAAGAATGATTTCGGATTGTGGCGTCTTAAAATGCGCGCATTCCTTGTTTATCAAGGAATTTCAGAGGCGCTGGAGGGTGAAGCGGGAAGACCAGATGGGATTGGAGATGGCGATTGGCAAGAAATACTTGACAAGTCTCATGCCGCGATCGTGCTGAATCTTGGAGACAAGGTTTTACGCGAGGTAAGTAGAGAACAAACAGCTGCAGCAGTATGGGTGAAGTTGGAGTCATTATACATGACGAAATCGCTCGCTAATCGTCTCTATCTGAAGAAGAAACTGTACACCTACAGCATGTCACCAGGTAGGTCCATTGAAGATCACACAGACGATTTCAATAAGATGATTATTGACCTTGAGAATATTGAGGTTAAAATCTCTGATGAGGATCAGGCGATCTTGTACTTGTCGTCTTTGCCTAGTTCTTATGAACACTTTGTTGAGACTCTGATGTATGGTAGAGACGAGTTGTCAATGGAAGAGGTGCTTGCCGCACTAAATTCGAAAGAATTGAAGAAAAGATCTGAAGTCAGTGATGAATCTGGTGATGGCCTATATGTTAGAGGAAGGCAGGAGAATAGGTTTGATAAGAAGAAAGAATCTAAGAGATCAAAGTCAAAGGGAAGGTTGAAATGTTTTGTGTGTGGATCAGAGAAACATTTTAAAAGAAATTGCCCTGATAGGTTCAAGAAGAAGAAAAATGATCAGCATGGCTCAAGGAATGCTGGTAACAATAGTTTTGAAGAAAGTTCAGATGGATATGAGTCAGCAGATGTGTTGATTGTTGATGATCATGGGATTAGTGATTGTTGGGTTCTTGACTCAGGTTGTTCCTATCATATGACCCCTTGTAGGCATTTCTTTAAAAGACTACAAGTTGAAAGTTATGGCACTGTGAAATTAGGAGATAATAGAGAATGCCAGATTGAAGGAGTTGGTGAGATTGATCTCAAGCTAGAGAATGGTTCAATCTTGACACTGAAAGATGTGAGGTACATTCCAAATTTATCTAGAAGTTTAATTTCATTAGGAACCTTTGAAAGGGATGGGCATTCTGTTAGCCTAAAGAATGGTAGAGCAAAGGTGATTAGAGGGTCTATGGTTTTGTTGACTGGTACTAGAGTTAAAAACAATATATATCTGCTAGATGGAGAAGTTGATGTGATTGTTAATGCTGTTACTGCTAAGGTGAATAGTGCTGATATGAGTCTTTGGCATAAAAGACTTGGCCATATAAGCCAACAAGGTCTATCAGAGCTCAATAGGCAGGGTGTGTTAGGCAAACTGAGTGAAGTGAGTGCTGGGTTCTGTGAGAATTGCACAATGGGCAAGGCACATAGGGTCAAGTTTACAAGGAGTAAATGTAAATCTAAGCATATTCTTGATTACATTCACTCAGATCTTTGGGGGCCTGCAAGGACACCTTCTATAGGTGGAGCACTCTACTTCATGACCCTCATTGATGACTTTTCAAGGAGGGTTTGGGTGTTTCCTTTGAAACATAAAAATGAAGCTCTAGAAAAGTTTAAGGAGTGGGTTAGTCTGGTAGAAAATCAAACTGACAGAAGGGTGAAAATGTTAAGGACAGATAATGGTTTGGAGTATTGTAATGAAATGTTCAATTCATTTTGTAAGTCAAAGGGAATTGGGAGGCACTTGACTGTGCCTGGCACCCCTCAGCAGAATGGCCTTGCTGAGAGGATGAATAGAACTCTCCTTGAGAGAGTGAGGTGCATGCTACATGGTTCTGGTTTACCTAAGAAGTTCTGGGCAGAGGCAGTTGTCACTGCAAGCTACTTGATCAACAGATCTCCTTCATCAGCAATTGAAATGAGAACTCCAATGGAGGTTTGGAGTGGAAAGAAACAGGATTACAGTTTATTGAGGCCGTTTGGTTCCTTGGTTTATGCTCATGTAAAGCAAGGTAAGTTGGAAACCAGGGCTCATAGATGTGTGTTTCTTGGATATCCTGAAGAGGTAAAAGCCTATAGGCTTTGGAGAATAGAAGGAGAAGGAAAAAGGGTGATTGTTAGTAGAGATGTAACCTGCAGGGAGGATGTCATGTATCAGGATATGGTAGAGGTTGATACTGGCAAGGTAAAATTAAATTCTGTCCCTAGTATTGTGAGTAAGGTGGAGACAAATGGTCTAACTCAGAAGACAAAGGCTGATGGTCATGAAGTAATTCATGAAGCATTGCCTGAGACAATTGTTGATGAGCAACAGGAATCACCTGGACCAAGTTCTTCACATTCATATGGTGAAGATGGAAATTTTGAGAATTACCAGCTCACAAGAGATAGAACCAGGAGGAAGATTAATAAACCAATCAGGTACAGGGGTGATGAGGATATTTCGGCTGTTGTGTTTATGGCAGCAGAAGAAGAGAGTGTGAATGAGCCTTTGTCATATGAAGAAGCAATTTCTTCTGATCAGAAAGAAGAATGGCTTGGAGCAATGAGGGAAGAAATAAAGTCATTGCATCAGAATGAAACCTGGAAATTGGTAACTAAGCCTAAGGACAAGAAAGTAATTTCTTGCAAGTGGTTATACAAGCTTAAACCTGGATTGTCTGGGGAGAAACCAAGGTTTAAAGCCAGATTGGTAGCTAAAGGATATACTCAGAAAGCTGGTGTTGATTACAAGGAAGTTTTCTCTCCTGTTGTTAAACATACTTCAATAAGAATCATATTAACTTTGACTGCTTTACTTGATTTAGAATTGCAGCAACTTGATGTGAAGACAGCTTTCTTACATGGTACATTGGAAGAAGAGCTGTATATTAACCAACCAAAGGGTTTTGAAGAACCAGGAAGGGAAGGTATGGTATGTAAGTTGCAAAGGTCATTGTATGGTTTAAAGCAAAGTCCAAGACAGTGGTATAGAAGGTTCAATGATTATATCATTAATCAAGGATTTACCAGGAGTCAATATGATGCTTGTGTCTACTATTCTGAGTATGAACCAGGGAAGTTTGTATATCTTTTACTCTATGTTGATGATATGCTTATTGCATGTAAAGATAAGAGTATTATAGAACATACTAAATCTCTTCTGAATGCAGAATTTGAAATGAAGGATTTAGGTGATGCCAAGAGAATTATTGGGATGGAAATCATCAGGGACAGAGAAAACAAGAGTCTAAAGTTAACTCAGTCAACTTATATCAAGAAAGTTTTGAAAAACTATAACATGTTGAGTTGTAAGCCTGTCAAAACTTCATATCCTGCTCATTTGAAGGTGTCTGCTGCTGATTGTCCTATATCTGAGCTTGATAAGCAAGAGATGATGAAGTATCCCTATGCCCAAGTAGTAGGCAGTTTGATGTTTCTAATGGTGTGTACAAGGCCAGATTTGAATTATGCTGTTAGTATAGTTAGCAGGTATCTTTCAAACCCTGGGAAATCACATTGGGCAGCAGTTAAATGGGTTTTAAGATATTTAGCTGGTACACAAGATGTTGGGATCAATTTTGGTGCAGGGTGTATAAAGTCTGATGGAATACAAGGTTACACTGATTCTGATTATGCTAAGGATCCTGACAAGTTTAGATCTGTATCAGGGTATGCTTTCTTATTATTTGGTAATCTCATCAGTTGGAGAGCTAGCTTGCAGGGTGTTGTGGCACTGTCCTCAACTGAGGCAGAATATATGGCTCTAACTGATGCTGTCAAGGAGGGAATATGGCTGACTGGTTTCATTAAGGAGCTAGGAGTTGTAATTGGAGACACTGTTGTGTTCTGTGACAACCAGGGAGCCATAGCTTTGTCGAAAAATGGTGTTTTTCATGAAAGAACCAAACACATTAGTGTTAGGTTTCATTTCATAAGAGACATTGTAAATTCAAGGCAGTTATTAGTTGAGTATGTGAGTACTAATGACAATTGTGCTGACATATTTACTAAAGCTTTGCCTGGTTTTAAGTTTGAGAAGTGCTTAAATCTGATGGGAATAGGTTGAGTGGTTAAGAATGTTCAAGTTACTTAAAGTGTTTGAATGGTACTTTAGCACATCATGATTATCAAGTTCATGGAACCTCTGTTATCAGATGATGTTGGGGTATTGTTTGAGTCTTTGGTTAGTTGCTTGAATGGGGTTATGAATCTTCTGCTTGAAGGTGGAGTTTGTGAGAGTTAAAGCAGAAGTTTCACCAGTTTATAAAGTTCAAGGGTCAATCATGTCATTCTCGGAAGTTTAGGGACTGAATGTGTCAAGCGGGTTAATTGTTTGTTAATACCGTTTAAGTCAGTTTCTTACCGTTGTGATTAGATTAGGTTTAGCTGGTTATAAAGAGGGGAAGTTGCGATTGTTAGAGACTGATTCAATTGCTTGTAATCTCCTATTCTACTCAATAAAAGATCCTTGTTCTTGTTTCAATTTCCTTCAATTGTGTTCTTGTTTGATCCGATTTTATCACAAATAGGAACTTAATTTAATGGAAATGTTTCGAAAACTGAATGTGTTTGTATAATTCATTGGAATTTGAATATGATGATTTCAAGTGATAGTATGTTTGGTTGGAGACCGTAAAAAATAAAGAGTGACTCGACCACTACACACACCATAATACTGCAGTATAGATTTATACCAAGTCATACATAATATTTACTTTAGGTTTTGGGTCAATATCTGAAGCGTTTGATTTTTATTTAATGTTGTTGCACAATTATTTTGTACTTTTATTTTCTTTACGAAAACGAAAATATAGATTTATACCAAGTCATACATAACATTTATTTTAGGTTTTAGGTTCGATACTTGAAGCGTTTGACTTTTATTTTTAACATCGTTACGCAGTTATTTTGTATTTTCGTTTTCTTAATTCAGGTTATTACCAATTGACCAATATTAATCCCAATTTAAAAAAAGACGCACACATTAATCTCAATTATTAAAGTGTTGTTGACGAATTTTTTTTGAACGGCTAAACTATTACAAACTCTTATTCTAACCCTATAAATCACCAATTAACTGTCAATGCCTGGGTTTGAACCCAGGACCTCCAGGTTGGCAAAACCTTACCACCTTCCCCTTGACCACTAGGACAAAGGCTCATTGGCAATATTGACGAATTGATGTTTTGTTTATCTATGGGTGCGCGGATTGTGAAATATAGCTGAGTTTTAAATACTTAAGTTTTACTGGTTTTAAATATTCCTTGTACATGCGTCAAAAGAAAATAATGGAAAAATAAACGTCGCCTGAGAGATTCGAACTCTCGCGGGGAAACCCCATGTACTTAGCAGGCACACGCCTTAACCACTCGGCCAAAGCGACGTTTCTTGTTACATTTTTAGAACATTAATACAAATACAAATTAATTAACCATCAAAGTCAAACAGTCAATTAGTCCTACAAAATTACAAATCATAAAAGACTGAAAGAGTAAAGACAAACTACCTGTCAGGTGTGACCCATGGTAATTAACGATTTTAGAGACAAACCCCTTTTACGTCTTCTTCAACCTCCATCATCAACAGTTCAACACCATGGAACCCCTGACCTGCAATTCCTGCAACACCCCTCTCTCCCCCAACTCCACTGGTCTCCTCATATGCCCCCACTGCAACTCTCCCCTTCCTCCTTCCAACAACCCTGATCCTCTCCATCAAAATCCCTCCGATTCCACCACCCCTTTCCCCTTCCCCACCGTCACGGCCTCCGATGACAACTTCCTCCTCGACAGTCCCTACCTCCACCGCCTAATTCACCATCTCACTCACTCAAACCACTCATCATCCCCTTCCACCACCACCACATATCGCCATCAATCCCCTACATCCAGGTCTGCCATCGACGCCATCCCTACGGTCACCATCACTTCCGAATTCCTCCACATCGATCCACTCGTTCTCTGCGCCGTCTGCAAGGATCAGTTTCTAATCGACGACGAAACGAAACAGTTGCCTTGTAAGCATATGTACCATCCCGATTGTATCCTTCCATGGCTTTCGAACCACAACTCGTGTCCGGTCTGCCGGTTCCGGTTGCCTAAAGAGGCCGGTGGCGGAGATGTGAAGTTACGGAGGCGGTCGAGGTCTAGGGTTTTCAGGTTTCAGGATTTGATGGAGGATGTTGATGATGAGGCGATGCTCGGAATCGGATTCAGAAATTTTCATCACCAGTTCCTGCAATCGGAGGTCAACCCTGAGACTATGTTGCCGTTCACTCATATCGGACAGACTGTTGATTCCGATCAGACCGATCACCTAGGGCACGTATCCGGTTGGCCAGATTGGCCGGTAAATACTGTTGATGTTGATGGTGCCCTGAACTCTGCAAATTTGGGTATGATTTCATCAAACTTTATTTACTTTGATTTAGTCTGCAAAATATTAGGTTCTATATGTTATGTGTATGCATACATGTAAGCAGTTAAATGTGTGTAAATGTAGTAGATATTTCGTGTTTAGGATTGAAGTTTAGGAGGATTAGGGGAAGTTTGGGAGTTGACTAGTGGCATGTCAAAATCTAGTCGATGGCATGTCGAGCCATATTCTGTCAATGTGATTATGTTTATGCTTGGTGAAAAGATGTTTATATTAATGTTATGGTAAAAAGTTGGAAAATATACTATGATTTGGAATATTTAGGTCTTGGATTTTTGAAAAATTGTTATGGAGGTACATTCTTCCGGCCCCTAGTACCAACCAGTACTACCTACTTTGCTGTTGAGTTTTCCTCTTCTCCACAAACCACAAACAATGCACCAAAAATGCGTTGGTGGTATTTGAGGTCGGGGATTTCTCATGATCAACTATATCTCATGTGGACGGGATGATGTGAGATTGGTCTAACGTGTCACAATGTATACATTCAGGTCAAGGACAATAGAGTCAAACTATGTGATTTCATATAACTTTTATGTCTAGGGACTGGAAGTGATGTCTAAACTCTAATGCATCTTTAATAACTTAAATCTTTGAATTCTTTATGATTTGGATTCAAGCCTCATTCTCTTCACCCCCCCCCCCCCCCCCCCATTTAGTGGTGTAGTTAGGATTTTGAAAGCTCATGGCATCTGTAGGCATGGGTAAGAATTTGATTACATCTACTCCCTGTGAAGCTGTTCTAACTATTTATTTATTTATGATGTCGCATATAGTCCTACTGAGGTTATTTCTATCTGTGGGTAAAATATTTTATTTTTTTGACCGGCTAAATAAATTTTACACCAACCCGTCTTTGACGGGGCTCGAACCCTTGACCTCAAGGGGAGCAACAGCTTAACTCCAATGGCTTTGCCAATTGGACCCAACCCCCACCCTGGGTAAAATATTTTAAGTTAAAAACTTTCATGTGGTATGAGTTTGGTCCATGCATTTCATCTACCATTTTTCAAGTATTGAATGTTGCATTCAACATCAAAACTATGTTTGAAGTCGATCATTGGCAAATAGTCTGTTATATATATATGCATTTTTTTTACATGAACGGGAACGATAACGCCTGATGTTGCCGTTTGTGTGTAGATTAATGAAAGCACCTTGACATCATGTACTATCTGATGAATGAATCTGGTAGAGATGGCTGGGCTGGGCTTCTTTGCAGCACCAAACTATGTAATTTCATGATCTATCCTTATGACTGGGTCGTGGGAGTGAGCGAGCTATGGCTTTATTGTTGCTTCACGTAAACATGATTAGCATAGATTGTTGTTGATAAAGCATATCTGTTATAAGCTATATAGACTATAGTTGTCTTCTTGACGAGCGAAGATTGCAATTAGCTTGACGGTATTGATGTCCCCTCTATCCCAAGGGATGAGAGTTCAATCCTCCTGCAATGGGGTATTTTGGTGGATTTATTAAGTGCTTTTATAAGTGTAGGCTATAGTTTTGGAGTCATCTTTTACTCGCCTGAAGTTATAAAAATGTCGTTGCTTGGATATGTTCTATCAAGTATCAACAACAAATCAGCATTAAAACTTCATTAGATAATATATGGTAAACACCAACATCGTTACAAGTAACCAGCAAAGGAGTATTTAACTAGGAAACTTAGCCTTTCAATCCTTTCATCCATTTATTTTAGACTTATTAAGATTACATCAACTTCCCTGTGCAGCTTCAACCACCCAGCTTTCTTCCCTGTAACCACATTCATAAAACCCAAACCAGGATAACAATTGAACAGGTTAAACGAGTTGAATGATTTCACCATCTCATATGTCGAATCTATGATGAATTGTCGATCATTGCATACATCGCCTAACGCAGCCCTGCTAACCACGTTATTCAACATCCGCTGGATCGGACCCCTAATCACCATAGGTGTTGTTTCAGAAGAAGAATCAAGAAACTTAAACAAATCGCTAAGCTCCTCCTCTCGAATATAGAAAACGAGCGGCTTTTTTTCTAACTCAGGAGTTCTAAAGTGCGGATCTTCTTCATCTCCCTCTAGTAGTTCCCGTAACGAGACCATCCAATGTTAATAGCTTTATAAAAAGAGATCTGAGATGTCATCATTGTGGGTCTGTCTGCAAAGCTCATATCCTGGGTCTTCATGACCTCTTGGGCTAACCGGGGTGCGGATACCACTACAGTAGACACTTGCCCGAGCTGTAGATGCATGATGGGGCCGTATTTTCGCGCCAGGTTTCTATTAGTGTCATAGTAACTTGCCCGAGCTATAGATGCATGATGGGGCCGTATTTTCGCGTTAGGTTTCTATTAGTGCCATTTTACTATTTTTTCATTTTTCACAGCTTTTTTTTATTAATATTAGTGCCATAAATAAGGAGAGTAATGGAGGTATTTCATTTTTTCCACATTTTTTAATTACTAAAACTAAACAACATAAAAATATGTTTTTTTTTAAATAATGGTTTATTTAGAATCCTGGTTATATATACATCGTTTGTCGATTTTTTTTTTTATAAAAATCATATTATTCGGCATGTCGCATTTTTATCTTTAATTGGTCCAGATATTTTTTTTAAAGCTTTTTTAATAAATCTGTATCAACATCAATGTTACACACTAGCACCGGTGTTACAAACAAAATGCATTAGTGCTAGGGTTTGTAACATAATGTTATGACGGATTCTGGAAAAAAAAATCAAAAAAGGTCGGGACCACAACTGATTTAAAGATAAGTATGCAATGAGTCTAATGATATATTTTTTTAATAAAAAAATTGATAAGAGATAAAAAAAAATTTATTAAGATTTTTAAAATGGGGGTGATACTTGTTGGATATGCTGATTTGTTAATTTTACCTCTTTTAATTAAAAAAAGAAAAGTGTCACATGTCACTCATCTAACGTGTCTGATTTTTGATCCAACCATTAGATTGTGGTTAGGTTATATGATTTAAGTAGGATTATTTTTAATTCCAACCCCTATGTATATTTTACATATAATTTGTATAAGGATGTATATATAAATCAAACGAATGCTCCTAATAAAGAAAACGGAAAAGGGTGTTCCACTACCATGCAAAGTTGAAATTGAAACTATTAATTATTGTTGTCAATTCATATTAAATACCGGATTCGGATGGTAATAACTCGACGATCAATTCTCTTATTACACACTAGGTTAGAACCCGTGTATTACACGAGTATGAAATTGATATAATTCATAATTTTCTATATATATTTATATTTTTTAAGCGTACGTTGAAATAGTAATAACGATATTTTCTTTTGTTTTTGTGTCGTATTTTTCTTATGTGACCAACCTGATCGGGACAAATTTCTTTATGTATGTTTTTATAAAACTGAAATATTTAAAAATAGTAACTCCAGAAAAAAAATGTGGGCCTCCTAAAAAACTTTTCTAGTTCTGCCCCTGATGCCTTTGCTTAAAAGCACGCTTCAACAGCTTCCTGAATCTGATAATGTAATCTTATTCGTTGTTCAAAATGTCTGCTTCGACACCCAAGCGTTGGTTGAGGCCTGAGGTTTGTAGCAATCGGTCTCACTCTATATTGTTGTCTATTTTCTTTGATGTTTGCTTCATTTTAGAAATAAATATATATATATATCAATCTAACGAGTAAGCATTGTTAGTCCCCTCTTTTTACCAGTTTTGAAATTAGAAAACTGGAATAGAATAATTCCAACTTTTGAGTATTGGCCTATAATAATCCCACTTTTCAATATATCCCACAACGGTCCCAACTTTCATCCAATTTTTTTCAGGGGACCCGCTGTTAACTTTTTTTTAACACTGTTAGGTGTATCCTTACATGGCATGCTGACGTGTCCTTTTTTAATCTTTTTCAAATCTTTATTCCATGACATTTCCATGTCATAATAACCTTTTATTTTCCATTTAAAAAAATCAAGTTTTATTTCCTAAAAAGAAGCCAAGATTGAGATTCACCCTCGTGATACTTTTCTTCCCGTTGAAAAACCCTAATCGTCCAACAAGGAAGACGCGCAGGCACTATGGCGTACCTTCTACATCTGATTTGAACCCAACAGTCGAACCTTCTTCATCTAATTCGAACCCCAACAGCCTAATTCGATCTTTGTCTGATGGCTTCCTTCATCTTTGTGAACTTCATTTTGGTGGGAGACTAAAGCTCGAACCACAAACTAGCTATGAGGGTGGGCAATCCAAGCTAGTACATATGGATATTGACAAATTGTCTTACTTCGAGTAACTGGATTACATAATGGAGGTTGACAGAAGTTCATACACATCAAAGAAACATGTATGCTTATACTGGCTTCAACCCGACATGAAAATTGAAGATTATTTGTATGAAATTAGTGATGACTAAGATGTAATTGAAATGCTATCCATTGTTGGTCATGATTTTGGTGGAATTCTAAATGTTTACGCTGCACTGAGGGATAAATCATATGGCAAAATTTTGTGCTCGCCAAATCAGTCAAGGCCCACCTCTGGAACAGAACCCAAACCCACTATGGAAGCCCATGAAACAGTGTGTATGAGCCCAATTAGAAGCCCACATAAAACCCTTAAAAGTTCTAGTAACAGGAATCTTCTGATTCAGGATCAGATAACTTTGATTGTGTGGAAGAAAAAGAGGGGTTGAGAAAAGATGAGGTTTTAGGGTCTGGATCTGACACAGATGATGAGGAGTGGAGACAATCTAGAGTTGTAATTGAGTAAGTTAACAATATTCAAAGATGAATCAAACAAGATAGTTGTTGTAAAGTTTATTAATGAATCAATTGATGAAAACATAAATTTGTTAAGGATACAGATATGTACATCGAAGTCAACGGAACCACATTTGACTTTCAATTTTTAAAGTCATATTGGTCCCATCGAAGTCATATTTCCTTCTTGTGTATTTTTTTTTGTCTGGTATGGATTTATGGGTTAATGATTAGACCTCATATTTCATTGTTAGACTTTCATTTTTGAATAACTTTCATTTAGATCTCATATTTCATTGATTATATAATAATTGCATCAGTGGCGTCTGCAAGTTTTCAAAGGACAATATGTTTTACTTTGACTTCTTTAGCATAAACAAACATGAATTGCATAGTGATGACATAAATAATTGCATACTGATTGTTGGAACAAATGTGTTAACGGAATGTAAGACTTTGACTACTGATTTCTATAGCATAAACAAACTGATGGCATAATGATGGCATAATATGATTTACTTTGACTTTCATAGCATAAAAGAATGCAAGCCAAAATGTAACCAAAAGATAATGATATCACATTAAACATTTGAAAACTTTGATATAATAGTTTATCACACTAACCAAACCAAATTGACCTCAACAGCACTTTGGTACAATAGTTCATCAAAACATTGAAACAAAGTAAACTACAATTAGAAAGGCAAAAATTCCAATAAGCAAGTGTTTGAAGGAGAAGAAAATCTTCAATGCAAGCTTCAATTTCAAGTTCTTCACCTCCTCCATTAGCATCATCTTCTCTAGTTGCATTCTTCATCGTCAATGCTTTAACTTTCAATTGAAGATCTTCTGAACGTGCAATATCAACATCTTCCTTCCACATAAAAAACCCACAACCCGACCTCTATATTAAAACTAAAACAACCAAATAAAGGTTGTAATTTTCCACATAAATTTGTATAAATAACAACTATACAAGATATATAATTACAGGCCATAGTGAACAACCATAAAACTCATGTCTAGGTCGTGTAGTCTGACTTCCAGCAACCCTTTTCATGGCAACAAGTTCATACCTGCAATAGACATTGCCATCTACACCAATCTTCAAACTTTTCAGCTTTTTGCGTGAAACAGAGATCGAAGAAGAAGAAGAACTCATCTGAGGGTTCAATTTCGAATTCACAGAATTGGTTGTTTAGGGATTTGAGATCTGATTTGCGCTGGGGAATTAGGGATTTGGATGAGAGGGGATCTGTGTACGCTAAGAGATAAGTGAGGCACAAAACCATTTAGGGATTTCTGTGACACCCGAGAATTTCAAGGTTAACTTCCGTTAGACAAACCCGTTAGTTACGTTATAAGTGTTAACTTAGTAACTAATGCATAACTAGGCCGAATACGCCCACGACCTTTGGTTGATCACCGAACCCGTCCATATGTGTTATGTGTTCATCATTGATTGTCTTTATGTGCAATGTGATTTAAATACATGACTTATTATTGTGAATAGCATGATTAATTGTAAATACTTGATTATGTGAAAATTGCCTAAATTTGGTAGTCAGCGAAACTACCGAGCGAAACTACAGATTCGCCCGGTAGCAGGCTAGACTGATCAATGTACCCGAGACCAGAGCTAGTTTCGCCTGGCCAGCGAAACTGCCAGCGAAACTAGCCTCTGATATAAATAAACTTAATGAACCCTAGTAGCCTCATTTGCCTCATTTCACAACAAACACACACACACTTCTCTGGAATCTGGTCAGCCGAGAAAACCATCAAGAAACCGAGACCTCAGCCTCAAGACCATCACCTCATCTCATCTATCGATCCTAGATCGAACCGTGAGTCCCAAAAACCTTTATTTATGTGTTTTCTATGTGTTTCTTTATAAAGTATGCTCAAACCTTCATGAAAACTTGTATGCTTCTGAGATAGTGCTTAGGGATGCCAGATCTACCATAAAGTCAGCAACTTTACGTTTAAAAACAAACCATGATGATGATTTATGCAATTTTGGCCATTTTAGGGTTTAGAAGTGTTTTTAGAGATTTGATGATTAAAATGCATGTTAAACGTGTTAAAGCTGCTTGATTTATGTTGGTAAATGCCTATGGATGCTAGATAATGAATTGCATGTATGATCAGAAGCTGTTAGGTTGATTTTTAGGCAAATCCGTATGTTTTTCGCGACCAGCGAAACTGCGTGTTCTCTGGGCGAAACTAAGTAGCGAAATTATATCTCCTTCCAGCGACACTGACCAGCGAAACTATAGTGTCGCCGGGAACCTGACCTGACCAGCTCGAGCGATACTATCGAGCGAAATACCTGAACGAAAGTTCAAACCAGTTTCCCTGCGAAACTAGGCTAGCGAAACTGCGTCAGCAGTTTCGGGCGAAACTAGCCTAGCGAAACTGTGTCACCGGGCATTGCCTAGCGAAAGTGCTGCCCGTGCACCTAGCGAAACTGCCTAGCGAAACTATGCTAGCGAAACTAAGACTTGACCTAAAAACCAAACTTGTGAAATTTGCTTAAGTGTTATGCCATGACTTACATGATTATACCATGATGAAACATGCTTGATATCTGATTTATATGAACCCTTGTTTATGATCAACCATTGGTGTCGTGTGTCGGTATGTCGAGTCATAGTTGCAACGTGCTATGTTATGGGCCATAGTGACGTTAAGTAAAGATTAGACACGAAACTAATACTTAAGACCTAAACGTGTTCTAGGTCTTCGTTAAGCAAACATAAATTGGATTACTTGAAGTGTAGCAGTGCAACCAAAGGTGAGTGTCACTAACCCGCTTACCGTGAGTCCGTTTGGGCCACACCGAATGACTTAACGAAAACAATGCTGATAAACTCTAGAGTGCTAGGCACCTACTGATGAACATGAGAACACGGGATGCTTGGCACCCACTTGATGAACTGAAGTGTTTTATGGGAAACACTTGTGAACTCTGAACAATTTATCTTTGAAACAAAACTGAAAACGTTTTAATATGACTAGTGTAGGTTAAAGTCTAAACCATATGATATCACATGTTTTCTAAGGATGCCTTATAACTTAAAAGTCCTCAACTAAAATTGTGCCATTAATTGTAAAGCGAGGGGATGTTGGGTAGATCTACTGGAGTTTGACAAACTCCGCCCCGTGGCACGGGAAGTGCACGGAGGAACAATATCAGCCTATTTGACCGTGGTCCCGAGAGGACACGGGGGAGGCAAAAACCGCGATGACGTAGGTCCGCACCGTACGGGATGGCTCGGCCCCCACAAAATAAGTCAGCTTTGGTACAAACTTCCTTAGAGCATGGAACAACGGATTAGCTACCCGCGATATCGGTTGAGTCCTTTAACTTTACGGAACTAGTACATACCCGATGACGTAGGTCACGGACAAACCATTTATAAACTGAGATTTAGTTACGAGCATTGCTTTTCACAAATAAATAACTTGTAAGCATACCTTGACACGAATTATGATTATGAGATCGGGCCAATGCATGACAAGCCCACTGTGAACTCACCAACCGTTAGGTTGACACTTGCGTGGTTTAAACTTTTGCAGATCGCTAAGGAGTATCCGCTGGAGGTTGGCATGGCACAGAAGATGTTTACTTTTATTTAAAACTAAATTGGGAATTAAAAACAACATTTATGTAAAGCACGTGGTTAGTGCTAAGGACAATTAATTTTCCGCTGCGTATGTAATTTAAGACTTTGATTTATAACTTGCGTTTGAACTAACCCTGATTCGTTTAGTATTTGTAACTATGGTTGTGGATCCTGGTCTAGCCGCGCCCCTTAACGGTATAAACTCCGTTAGTGGTATTTTGGGGGTGTGACAGATTGGTATCAGAGCCATAGGTTGCAGAGAACTGGAATCATTTTTGAAAACGATTTGGAAACTGCAACTTGAAAACCTTGGTTACAAAACAAACAAACAAATTCCCAAAGACAAAATTTTTACGTGCCAACCTGGGATACTCGCTCTGCTGTGTAAGTAAAGGCTTAATACGTATGTATATATATATATATAAATATATATGTATAGACCGTGTCTAAGTAGTCTAACGGAAGACCTTAGGAAATTTTCACACACAAATACGAAATGCGACTGCGAATACGCACACTACTCTGGGGAAAGCGACAACGAAACGATGCTACACGCTACGTCCTGATTTCTACTACGACGACTACGCCGACGGTGACTTTATGGGAATCCGACCTTCGACGATAGCACTTACGACGTTCTCCGACGACGCCTCGATCATGCACAAAAATTTTTCTGGACTAATAAGTGGGATAACGGGAACTGGCTAACATACATATTATGGGATATGTATAAAATATAACTGTGACTGAACACCGACTACTTTAACTGTTCAGCAAGATGTCTGGAAGAGGAAACGGAAGAGGCGGCATAAACATGACGCCTGCACAGCTGCAAGCGATGATTAATGAACATGTGCAAGCCGCGGTGGCAGCCGTCCAAGCTGCATATGCCGCACAGGGTAACTATTATGCCGGTTAGGGCACAAAGCAATTATATCATGACCTGTTTAATTTTAAAATCCGAACTATTTATGCATCAGGAAACCAGCACCACTGCACGTTCAAGTCCTTCATGGACTGTAAGCCGATGACATTTTCCGGCGAAGAAGGAGCTGTAGGACTCCTTAGGTGGATTGAGAAGTCCGAAAAGGTTTTCTCCATGTGTAACTGCCCAGCTGAAAGCAAGGTGAAGTTTGCTACTGGTACCTTCGAAGGAGCCGCACTCTCCTGGTGGAACGCTGAAATTCTGATGGTTGGGCTAGACGCGGCTAACAACATGCAATGGGCAGCATTTAAGGAGCTGATCATGGAAGAATACTGTCCACGTGACCAAGTCAAGAAGCTTGAGGGTGAATTCCTGAATTTAAAGATGTCTGGGTCTGAAGTCGAACAGTACACTGCACGATATCATGAATATGAGGTCCTATGTCCCACAATGGTCGATGCTGAGTTCAAACGTATTGAGCGTTATCTGGAAGGCCTCGCGCCTCAAATCAAAGGATTGGTGACTGCCAGCAACCCCGCGACCGTACAACAAGCCATCCGTTTGGCTCACAAGCTCACTGATCAAGAGGTCGAGAAAGGTACTCTACCTGCGAAAGCCACCGAGAAGACTGCTCTTAGTGGTAAGAGAAAAGCTGATGATGAAGCTCCTGAAAACTCAATGAATGTTCAGAGTGTGGGTAACAGCACTGGGAGGTCTTTCAACTCCCAAGGCCAAAGCAAGAGGTCCGGGAATAACAGTGGTAACTACCGCCAGGGCGGAAATGGTCAGAGCAACTACAAGGGTAACCTGCCCTTGTGCAACAGGTGTGGAAAGCATCATGCTGGTAATTGTAGGAAGAATATGAGCTGCGAAAGGTGTGGTAAGGGAGGCCACGAAGCAAAGGACTGTTGGGCAACTTTACCCGAGCAGCAAAACCGCCCCAGAAGGAACAGCAACAATCAAGGGAACAACTATGGGAACAATCGGGGTAATGGGAACAACGGTCAGAACCGCAACAATGAAGCTCCCAGGGGTAACGATAACGGGAATTGTTATGAATGTGGTGCTCCAGGCCACATTAAAAGAGACTGCCCTCAGCTAAGAAGACAAGGTAATGGCAATCAGGGAAATAACGGTGGGAATGGTAACGGCGGAGGTAATGGTAATGGGAATGGCAATGGTAATGGTGGAAATGGTAGAGGTCGAGCTTTCGTCATGGGTCAGGGTGAAGCTCGCAATGACGCCAACGTGATCAATGGTAAATTTATTTTGAACGGTTTCTTTGCTACTGCTTTATTT
>JBCNJP010000025.1:100621867-100720662 GCA_039602395.1 Deinandra increscens subsp. villosa
CCATTTGGATGCATCTTCATCGTTCTTTTTAGTTTAGGGATTCTGAGCAACGATTTGGGACTTGGATTTTGAGCGACAATCGATTTAGGGATTTGGATGGACCTGACTTGATTTTTTTAAATGGATATTAAAAGCATAATATGACATGGAAATGACATGTAATAAAGACTTTTAAAGAAAATTAAAAAAATACACATCAGCTTGCCATGTCATCGTTTGTTTAACGGTAAAAGTTAACAGTGGGTCCACTGAAAAAAAATGGATGAAAGTTGGGACCGTTGTGGGTTATATTGAAACGTGAGATTATTGTAAGCCAATACCCAAAAGTTGGGATTATTCTATTCCAATTTTCCTTTGAAATTTTGGCTAGCATATGTTTTTGTTGTACTTTTAGTTTTTGAGTCGGTGTCATGCTTATTTAGAAAACGTTTTTCTCTAAATAAGCACATGTCATTCTCTTTCTTCTTATTTTTCGCTTATTAATACTTGTTGTGAGATGGTGCGTAATACATATCATTCTCTTTCTTATTTTTCTTTTAACTGTTTACAAATCGTATAAAATATTTTTAAGTTAACACTGACATAAGTAATTAGCATGGACATGTTTCATCATCTAGTTATATTAGAAAGTTAAACACATGTTGTAATGATAATATACAATGTTTTATATCCAAATTATAAAAAATACTAAAGTGAGAAACCATGCAAGTCATTTAAGACATACTTTCAAGTGAATCACCAGAGCAAACCACTATAATCCATTTTTGACTTTCAGTGAAAACAATGTTATCCATGCCAAAGTCGTGAAAACAACGTTACTCATGCCAAAGTCGTGAAAACAACGTTACTCATGCCAAAGTCGAATCAAACAACTACGGTCCAATTTTGACCTTTACTCAAAACAAAGTTTCACAATAAGACAATTTCTTTATCCTACCTGAAATTAAAAAAAAAATAACTCAAAAAACCATTCATCGCATTCTTCATCCCCATACCTCATTTTTATATATTTAGGAGTAAATTACATATTTTGTCCTTTAACTTTACCAATTTTTCAACTTTTTTCCTTTATCTTTTTTTGTTACACTCTCTGTCCTTTAACTTTTTTTTTCTTTCACCTTTTGTCCTTTTTAACGAATTCCGTTAAAATCCACCGTTAAGTCAAGGGTATTTTTGTCTTTTTACTTTTTAGGGTAGAAAATATTACATATTTTGTCCTTTAACTTTGCATGTTTTGCAATTTTCATCCTTTATCTTTTTTTTGTTACATTTTCTATCCTTTAACTTTTTTATTCTTTCACCTTTTGTCATTTTTAAAAGATTCTGTTAAAATTCACTGTTAAGTCAAGAGTATTTTTGTTTTTTTTTTTTTTACTTTTTATGGGTATTTATTGTACTTAAATAAAGAAGGAGGGTGTGTTATGTAAATCTGTATTTTTTCCCTCTCATCTCCGAGCCCTCTCTGCCCCGACAAAACCTCCAACGACCCTCCACCGTCTCCTCGCCAAACGTCGGCGGTCACCAGGCCACCTGCTTCACCGACGACCACCCCTGACAAACCCGATGTCAGGTCGATGGGTAGGGATGGCAATGGGGCGGGTTTGGGACGGGTTTGAGTAATCCCAACCCCATACCCGTTTATAAAAGTGTGTCCCATACCCGGCCCAAAACCCATCGGGTTTCTAGCGGGTATTTACCCATCGGGTATCGGGCATACCCGCGGGTTTCGGGTATACCCGTCGGGTGTATATCGACTAACTATTAATTTATATTTATCATAATTATAATAAAATATCTCAAATAACTAAACATATATAAGTTTAATAATATGTAAATCAATGTATCTAACAAATAACTTAGTATTATAGATAAAAATAAAAAATAGATAAATAAAATGATACAGTATATACTTAAAATAAATAAATAAAAGAAAGAAAATTATAGCGAATATATATTATCGGGTAATCGGGACGGGTAAGCGGGTATATCATCAAATCCCATACCCGTCCCATACCCATGAAAAAATTCAAAAGTAATCCCATACCCGGACCCATACCCGATTACCCGACCCCATACCCGTCCCATTTGTGTCGGGTTTCGAGTTTTCCCGTCGGGTTCGGGTTTCATTGCCATCCCTATCGATGGGAGGTCGCCGGAGGGTCGTCGACAGTGTTCGATGGGATGTCGTCGGCCGACCGACAGTGGGGGTGAGGTTTTCACCGGTGATGGTTTAAGGTTAGGGTGGGGGTGGGGTGATAAAGAAAGAAAATACAGATTTACATAACACATCCTTCATCTTTATTTAAGTATAATAAATACCCCTAAAAAGTAAAATGATAAAAATACCTTGACTTAACGGTGGATTTTAATATAATCTGTTAAAAATGACAAAAGATGAAGGAAAAAAAAATGTTAAAGGATAGAGAATGTAACAAAAAAAGATAAAGGATAAGAATGGCAAAACAAGAAAAGTTAAAGGACAAAATATATAATTTTTTCTACTCTAAAAAGTAAAAAGTCAAAAATACCCTTGACTTAAGGGTGGATTTTAACGGAATCCGTTAAAAAGGACAAAAGGTGAAAGAAAAAAAAAGTTAAAGGACAAAGAGTGTAGCAAAAAAAGATAAAAGACAAAAGTTGAAAAATTGGTAAAGTTAAAGGACAAAATATGTAATTTACTCTATATTTAGAGAAAAACCAAACTCAACCTCCAAACTATTCATACCTCATTCTATTATTTTATATTATCAGTGAGTGATAGAAAGATAAAAATAATAAAAAAGAGACGGGGGTTGTGTATAGTGTACATTAAAAAGTAGGGTTCTTTGTTCCAATTGGATAATTCTTCTTTGTTTCTTTTTCTTTTACTTATTTTTCTCTCTACTACTCACATCTACTTAAAATAATATAAACTAATAGATTCAGGGTGCGTATCGCATATTTGAGGGATGAATTTGATTTCCCCTAAATATAGGGGAATGAGATGGGGGTGGTTTTTCTAGTGTTCTTCACTTTTTTTTTCCTAAGGTTATTTTTTCTTAAAGTTTAGAGATGCGGTGAAGAATGAGAAATGAAATGTGAATACTGAGCATTCATAGAGTATTCAAATCTCTTTCCCATTTTCAACCTCATCCCTAAAATTTAGGGAAAACAACCTAAATTGTAACTTCATCGCATGTCTCATCCCCGTATATCTAGGGAAACCAAATTCACCCCCATATTTCATGTGCGTTATTCCCCCTGTATATATTATTTATGAGTGGATATGAATAGTATTAAAGAATATAAAATTTAAGTGAATAAAAATATTATTTAATTAAATAGAAATAGATATTTAATTAAACAGAGATGGATATGGGCGGAGCTGAAAAAATGGGCGGGTAGGTTAGACAGCGGGTCATAATGTGTCGATTTAAAAATGGATCAGGACGGATACGGGTCAGAACGGATCGATTAACCACACAAACAAAAACTAAATAAATAAAAAAAACTCCCAACTTTAGCAGCCGCCAACCCCCATAAATGCAATTTCAAAATGAATAGGTAAAAGAACACAAGATTTGACCGATTTAGATATTAGCAGGTAAGAAATCAACCACTTTCAAGCAATTATGATTCGAGCAAACACAAAAGTAACCACATGAATCTCTAAAACTTGAAGATGTTAGTTAATCTCCTATTATTCGGTGGAGTGAATATACTTTTGCCTTTCAATATGGAGGTCAAGGATTTATATCCACCTGACACAAAAATGAATGAAAAATTATAGAGGTGGGTCAAAGGTTTTAGCACAGTAGGTTTCCTCTAGGATGAACGAGGGTGCCGGGTCACCATACTTTCAGATTACTGGGTGGAGGGGAGAACCATTTGGCGTTAGGGGGACCCTGTGTGACCGGAGATTTAATATATATATATATATATATATATATATATATATATATATATATATATATATATATATATAGGGTTAGGTTCAAATGAGAACTTTTTGTTTTGAGAACTTTTGAGAACTAAATCTCAACCACACATTTCAGGGGGGACCACTATAATTCATGGGAGGGGGGATACATGTAAATTAACTTGTGGCTCAAATTAGTTCTTTTTAGTTCTCAAATCAAATTGGTTCTCAAATGATCCTCTCCCTATATATATATATATATATATATATATATATATATGGTTAGGTTCAAATTAGAACCAATTGCTTTTGAAAACCATTCTGAGCACTAATTTTCATGGGAGGACCACTCAAATTCATGGGGGGGAGGGGGGGGATTTCCCTATAGATAACTAGTGTCTCATAATGGTTATAAAAAATTCTTAAAACCAATTGGTTCAACTGATCATGTCCTTATGACCTTATATATATATATATGTGTGTGTGAAGAAACATTAATTACCAATTATTTAAATCTAGTATACCTTAATTAATTAATCTAACTAACTGTATTGTAGATGTATTTCTGCTTTTTCATTGGCTGGCTGGCTAGCTAGCACTACTCTAGCTAGCAGGTACGGGAATATTACAATGAATTTCAAAGCATGCAGGCATGCATATATCCTGCTATAAAATGGATGAAGCCCTTGGACAGTTGAAGAAGCATACATACAATTACCACACCGGTAGTAAATCACGTACACACATATATACATGATAATGGAGGCTGGTTTCACATTAATGTTGTTCTCCATTATCGTTGCTTCTTCTTCCCTTATTCTTGTATATGCTTGGTGGGCATTGATAGCTGCGAGAAGCAGTGCACAAAACCACCTGCCACCAGGGCCTCCAAAGCTCCCAATCATCGGAAACATACACCTGCTGGATAAAATGGCACCCCATCGGAATCTTAGAAACCTGGCGCGGAAATACGGGCCCATCATGCATCTACAGCTGGGGCAGGTGTCGACGGTTGTGATATCCGCACCCCGTCTAGCGGAAGAGGTGATGAAGACCCAGGATCTGAGATTTGCGGACAGACCCACGACGACGACATCTCAGATCTTTTTTTATAAAGCCTCTAACATTGCATGGGCTCGTTACGGGCACTACTGGAGGCAGATGAAGAAGATCTGCACTTTAGAACTCCTGAGTGTGAAGAAAAGCCGGTCTTTCTACTATATCCGAGAGGAGGAGCTTACGGATCTGTTAAAGTTTCTTGATTCCTCGTGTGGAACACCCGTGGTGATCAGGCATCAGATCCAGCGGATGATGAATAACGTGGTTAGCAGGGCTACGTTAGGGGATATATGCAAAGACCGACAGTATATCCTAGATTCGATATCTACCATGTTTCAATCGTTTAACTCTTTCCACATGTTCAATTACTACCCTCGTTTGGGTTTTATGAATGTGCTTACAGGGAAGAAAGCCGGGTGGTTGAAGCTGCAGAAGGGAATAGATGTAATCTTGGAAAGATTGTTGGAGGAGCATAGGAGGATGAGTAGCAGCGGCAGTACCCAAGATCGTAATGAAGATCTTATTGATGTTCTACTAAGGATCCAAAAGAGTGGTGATCATGATTTGCCAATCACTGATGACAATATTAAAGCAATCACTCTTGTAAGCAAGCTAGCTAGCTAGTACAATTAATTAATAATATTATTTTTAATAATGCATGATCGAACAGCTGTATGTTTAATTAATTCGTTTACTAATTAATTACCTGATCGATTGATCGATCGATCGAATTAACTAACTAACTGATCATATATATATATATATACGTACGTACATCACAGGAAATGTTGACTGCGGGAACAAGTTCATCTTCAATGACAACTGAATGGGTAATGACCGAAATGATGAGGAACCCGGAGATAAGGAAGAAAGCCCAAGCGGAAGTTCGAGCAGTGGTGAAGGGGAATCGAGTGACCGAGGCGGACTTGCAGAATCTGGAGTACACCAAGTTGGTAATAAAGGAAACATTGAGGTTACATGGTGTGCCTATTTTGGTTCCCAGAGAGTGCCGAGAGGATTGTACCGTGGGCGGATACCATATTCCAGCCAAGACCATGTTACTTGTAAACGCTTTTGCATGTGCAACAGATCCCGACAGCTGGGAAGATCCTGAGAGCTTCAAACCGGAGAGATTCAAAAACAGTCCCATCGGGTTTACGGGTTCCAACTTCGAGTTCATCCCGTTTGGAGCTGGCAGGAGAATATGCCCGGGTATAAACTTTGGGATGGGTGCCGTTGAGTTTGTAGTTGCCAATTTGTTGCTTCATTACGATTGGAAGCTTCCGGAGGGAGTAAAACCCGAAGATATCGATATGCGAGAAATCACCGCCATATCTACGCTACCTATAGCTCCCATGCATGTTGTCCCTCTACAACCCCAGCTCTCCAAATCAACCTAGCTTTTTTTTTTTGAACGGCGAATTCATTAAACGGCCCGACAACTAGCAAGACGCTAGAAGCGGAAAAACAAAAGGGACATTACATGACAAAGTCGAAATCACACCAATTACTCCAACAAATGTTTTTCTCCCTACATCTATTAGAGATCCAAAGGAAGCTCGAGGCTTTAATATCGGAAAGAATCTTGTCAATACTAGTTTTCCTCCTGTTGAACACGGCATCGTTCCTAGCCTTCCATAAAATCCAACAAGCCGAGTGAATGATTGCTTGAACAACCAAAGCCTTTCCTTTGTCCCACTTCAGATTCGCCGCTACTTGAGTAAGATCTTTTATAGAAAAACATATGATTTCCGGAATGTTGAGCCAAGAGGAGATTTTTGACCATATTTCCAAAGCAATCCGACACCCCGTAAAAAGGTGTTCCGCAGATTCATTAGTCTCGAGACATAGCTGGCAAACAGGGGAGGAAATATGTATGTTTCTCTTCAGAAAACCGTCAAAGGTCGGTAGCCTACCGAGAAGAGCCCGCCACACCAAGAGATTAATTTTTCTAGGAACAAGTATGGGCCAAGACATGGGGGAGTGGGTTACCGCCCCAGTGGACTTAGCAAGAAGATATCTGATGGAGGAAGTGCTAAAAATCCCATCCGAAGCTTCCACCCAATTCCACCTAAGGTTTGAACACACCAGCAACTCCTTAAGCTTGATATTACGGTTATCAAGGAGCCTCTCAACCTTGACTATATTGAGCCAAACTCCCGAAAAGTTCCTATTCCGAGGCACCCACCCACTACCACAACCGTGAATACCGGCCACCACCTTCCTCCAAAGCGAATCCGGTTCGGTCAAAAATCTCCAAAACCATTTGACGAGGAGAGCGTAATTGATATTAGCCAAAGAATCGAGTCCGAGACCCCCCTCGTCTTTTGGTTTGCAAACAGCATCTTTGCCGACCCAATGTATTTTTTTGCCCCTCCCGTTTACATCTTCAAAACCACCCCAAAGAAAATTGAACCGAATGGCTTCAAGCTTCCTAAGAACTTTAACGGGAGCCTTGAAAAGTGAAAAATAATAAAGCGGAAGACTATCAAGGACCGACTCAATTAAAGTAAGCCTTCCCCCCATAGAAAGATGTTTAGCTTTCCACCTCGAGAGCCTAGCTTGAAAAATATCAACCACCGGTTTCCAAGCGTTGATCCTATTCATATTTTCTCCGACGATGAGACCCAAATACTTGAATGGGAATTTGCTACCATCGCAACCGCATAGATTAGCAAAATCTGTCACCTCCTCTGCCGATTTATTCACCCCAAAAAGCGCACACTTGTTTATATTTACCTTCAATCCGGAGGCAAGGAAGAAGCCTCTTAATATCCGGATCAAAGCGCACACTTGTTTAATATCCAAATCAACCTAGCTAACTAACTAAAACAAGCCATGCATATATAGATTCATGTGTCGGCACGCCTTCATCATATATATATATGATATGATTATCTAATTAATAAGTCTTTATTAATAAAGGGAGGATGAAAGGCTAATTAATTAGTTAGTTTCCTCCTCTTTTACTGCATGGTTACTTGTAACGATAATATTGGTGTTTACCGTATTTTATATAATTAATCATGATCGAAGTTTTAATGTTGATTTGTTAACGTTGATACTTGATTGAACATATCCAAGCAACGACCGACAAATTTATAAATTTCACGTCAATAAAATTAGATGTCAAAAACTAATGGTTAACCATGCGTTGCCGCGATTATCAGAGTATATCAACTTAATACATGAGAAACGATAATAATGTGTAGATTTAAGTTTAAGCAAAAACGGAATTTATTGGGTATATATAGTGTGTTGTTATTTTACAAATTTGTTAACGATGCAGAATTTTTTGAGTTGTACACATATTAGATGAAAGCGCTAAGCTTATTGATCACTATACCAGATGTTTAAGAGACCCCGGAAATTACAAAGTTATAAGAAATCGTTGTATATAGTTCAAGTTTATATTCTTTTTCATACTCATCAGGTAGTCATGTACTAACAAACAAATTAGTAAGGCATTTGTAGAGAGTAAAAAATTTCCAGCAATATATAAATTTACCATTTATTATAGGATTTTTTTTTTTTTTTTTGATGTTTGCCCTAATAGCCAAAGGTGAATTGAATTTTGGTGGTTTGAGTGAAAACTCTCAGCTTATGCACTTCCTATGAAATGCCTGATTGGCTAACCTAATCAGTCGATCTGCTATAAATAGCTTAAGTTTGACTATAAAAGTCAATTCACCCCAAAGTAAGTTAAATATAGTGATATATGAAAGCTTCCTTGAGTCATGTAATCATTCAAAAAGATACAGTAATGGTCATCAACACAATATTAAACATCCATAGCCACCAAGTCATGAGAAATATTTGCTTGCAAATATTCTGCAATATTTGAAGCTGTACCATTGCATCCCCTGGTTAAGGAATTTAATATTTTACATAGTGTTTAAAACATCTGCTAAGCTTATTGATCACTATACCAGTGTACCTTATTATATATAGGAAAATTGGTTTTAAATAATCCAAAGTTTTGATAATTGGTCGCCAATAATCCCAACTTTAAAAATAGCCTCCAGTGGTCCCACCTTTCATATTTTTGGTTTCTAGTGGTCCCGACGTTAAATTGACTAACTCCGTTAAGTTTGAAGATGACGTGGCATATGAGTTGGCATTTAAAGGAATCATAAAGAAGATGACGTGGCATATGCCACGTCATCTTCAAACTTAACGGAGTTAGTCAAGTTAACGTCGGGACCACTAGAAACCAAAAGATTGAAAGGTGGGACCACTGGAGGCTATTTTTTAAGTTGGGATTATTGGTGACCAATTATCAAAACTTGGGATTATTTAAAACCAATTTTCCTTATATATATAGATTCGTACAAATATTTGCAGATTGACAACCATGTAGATTATGTCAAAATACCTCCACGGTCTATGCTATAGATTGAAAAACCTTTTTGCGATAGATATATTACAAACGCCACATATTTTACATTAAACTTTTTCAAACATAGAAGATGTTAGTTTGAAAAGGGGAAAAATCAGTTAAGACAAAACATTTTGATGAAAACAACCGTATGTAAGGCATATTCTAGGGTGGAGAAACATCCTATATAGATGTCAAAATAACTCCACGGTCTATGCTATAGATTGAAAAACCTATTTGCGATAGATATATTACAAACGCCACATATTTTACATTAAACTTTTTCAAACATAGAAGATGTTAGTTTGAAAAGGGAAAAAATCAGTTAAGACAAAACATTCTAATGAAAACAACCGTATGTAAAGCATATTCTAGGGTGGAGAACAAACATCCTATATATATAAATATTTATAAACTAACCTAACATACAATACTATTATACGTTAGATTTTGCTAAATAAGCCGTACCTCTAAATTTTGTACATAAATTACCTAAAATCTGAAATATGAGAAAAATGAATCCAGGAAGTGTAGAAGCATTAAGAAGAGGCATTAAGGCAGCATCCAAAACTCAAAATAAACCATAGAAATTTAAAAATTAATAAAAAAACTTAAAAGTAAATAGAAAAAATAACGTGACAAAAGTGAAAATATAAAAATTAATGTAGGTAAAACGAAAAAGCCTGAAAGTAAGTAAATTAACGTGACTAAAGTGAAGAAAAAAGTATAAAAACTTGGAAAACTTAAAAGTGAAATGAAAGAATTCTCAATAGATTTACATATCATGTGCAATTTATGAGTAGGTTTTATTGTTTTATTATATCCAAAAGCATTTGATAATATTAATTTATTTAAAATGACAATAATGTTGACGTAATTATTGTACGAAAAATCATTAAATAAACGTATTTGCTCTCCACCCTTATACTTATAGGCTACAATTAATTAAAAAAAAGTTGAAAATTTTTGCAAAACCAGCCTCGAACATGGGCTCTTCCAAAAGTCACGGATTATATTACCACTAGGCTGGTGGCGGATTTTGTTATGGTTTACTGTTTACCTAACTAAATATTCGATAACTCTCTATCACAAAAAAAAAAGTAAAAATATCGTTTATATTTTTTCCACTTTGTGTATGAGGTTGAGGGGGTCCACGGGGAAACCTTGGGCCTATTACATGTCCGCCCCTGAAAGGGATAGCACTCTCAAAACATGTTAAAACATTATCATCAAAGTAGAATCTTTTCTGCGGGAATCCACAATTATGATTTCTAGGTTTATTGCTTCATTTCTGGATGTATAGACTGAAGACATTTCTTTGTTTAATCTGCTGTTCATAGTATCTACGTACCTTCTATGTTTGTAGTTCATTGTTGTTAAAGTTTTTAGGTTAACATTTCTTTGTTTAATCTGCTGTTCATAGTATCTACGTACCTTCTATGTTTGTAGTTCATTGTTGTTAAAGTTTTTAGGTTAATTGGCGGTTAATCTTTAGGGTTAATGAAAAATTGTTTTTGATTGTTGTTCATGGTAGTGAGGCTCACTGCCTAGACATGATTTAGGATTGCTTGGGTAAATGACTTTGGCTTCGCTACTTATTTAGGGTCAATATTAGACTGAGGAATGATTATAAGATGTATATAAAAACAGATAACTCCAATTAATTTTATTCTGCATTTAGGCCTAAGTGTGGTCTACTAAAGTGAGAAACGTGACATTAAGGCAAAAAATTACGGTTTTTGGGTTTTTTATGAAGTGTATTTTATTTATTTCATAAAGTTGTTTATTTAATTTTTTAAAATGCTTATTTTGATATTTTTATAAAAACGAGTTGTTTATAATTTTTTTAAATTACGTTTTTTGGGTTTTTTTATGAAGTGTATTTTACTTGTTATAAAATTAAAGTGGTTTTAAATTGAAAAAAAAAAACTACTAGATTTATTCTTATAAATAAAACAAATGTCATCAAGTTTTTTTATTAATTTTATAAAATGCTTATTTTGATTTTTTTATAAAAACGAGTTGTTTCGAGCTGTATGGCAAAAAAAAAACGAGTTGATTTATTCTCATAAATAAAACAAATGTCATAAAGTTTTTTTATTAATTTTATAAAATGCTTATTTTGATTTTTTATAAAAACAAGTTGTTTCGAGCTGTATTTTACAAAAAACGAGTTGATTTATTCTTATAAACAAAACAAATGTCATAAAGTTTTTTTTGTTAATTTTATAAAATGCTTATTTTGATTTTTTATAAAAACGAGTTATTTCGAGTTGTATGTCAAAAAAAAAAGGAGTTGATTTATTCTTATAAATAAAACAAATGTCAAAAAATGTTTAACGTCATGTAACATTTAGGCCTTATTGTCACGCTAGTTAGAGACACGGACCGAGATGTAACATTTAGGCCCTTAATGTCACGTTGAGAGGGAGTGTCTGACAAAAAACCATTCGTGTTTAAATGAAACCCCTAATTTTATTCGGGCCTTTTTAAAGCAGTGACATACCTCTTTTCTCCTTTTTATTTAGTTATATTATGTTGATTACCGTTTTTATTTAGAAACATGAAGTAGAGACATACCCACACAATGTTGAAAGAGGGTACTCGCCTACTTTTCAGCTTACAATTAGAAGTGTATACCCCATATTACATTTGGTTTGATTGGTTCGGTGTTCGGGTGCCTACATTATTTCTTAACACCTTTGCAGCGCTATAGCTCTTTAATTCCTATTTGTTTAGTTAATTTGTTAATTAGATTTCTATGGTTGGCTTCTTCTTTCTGTTATTAATAGAAAAGAAACTCTTTAAAAAAGTCAGTTGTCACTATTTAACAAATTTTTTAAAATTTTCTACTTTTTCAGGTGTTTGTGTTTGTTCAACCATTCGTGTACCCTGCTGTATTTGACCAGAGCTATTGCGATTCTTAAATTTCTATGGTTTATTTTGAGTTTTGGATGCTGCCTTAATGCCTCTTCTTAATGCTTCTACACTTCTTGGATTCATTTTTCTCATATTTTCAGATTTTAGGTAATTTATGTACAAAATTTAGATGTACGGCTTATTTAGCAAAATCTAACATATGTTAGGTTAGTTTATAAATATTTATTTATATAGGATGTTTCTCCACCCTAGAATATGCTTTACATACGGTTGTTTTCATCAGAATGTTTTGTCTTTACTGATTTTTCCCCTTTTCAAACTAACATCTTCTATGTTTGAAAAAGTTTAATGTAAAATATGTGGCGTTTGTAATATATCTATCGCAAATAGGTTTTTCAATCTATAGCATAGACCGTGGAGTTATTTTGACATCTATATAGGATGTTTCTCCACCCTAGAATATGCCTTACATACGGTTGTTTTCATCAGAATGTTTTGTCTTAACTGATTTTTCCCCTTTTCAAACTAACATCTTCTATGTTTGAAAAAGTTTAATGTAAAATATGTGGCGTTTGTGATATATCTATCGCAAAAAGGTTTCTCAATCTATAGCATAGACCATGGAGGTATTTTGACATAATCTACATGGTTGTCAATCTGCAAATATTTGTGCGAATCTATATATATAATAAGGTACACTGGTATAGTGATCAATAAGCTTAGCAGATGTTTAAAACACTATGTAAAATATTAAATTCCTTAACCAGGGGATGCAATGGTACAGCTTCAAATATTGGGTTCATATTTCAATAGAAGTAGATAGTTAAATTTAGTTATGTGTTCTTTGACTTCATTTGTCTGATTCTTTCTCCTTTATTTTATAGTATTATGGATATTTATCCGGAAAGCTATTAATTTATAAAAGATTACTTGTGATTAATGAAGGTATTGTGCACATTTGGCTAAAATTAGCAAAATGTTTTATATATGTGATTGCTTTCAGGTTTTAAAGAAAACAATTTTCAATTTCAGTTTATTTTGTAATTACTATAAACAAAAGTTAAGGTCAATCGTTGTCTAAGTTGAATGTTTTTAGACGAATGTAACAAAAAACACTGTATTGAAGTCTTTTTTTCAAACTTGTAAATTTAATATTATTGAATATTTATCGGCTCTTTAGTTTTATGTATTATTCAGTTCAGTTTTTCTTTTCAATTTAGGTTCTATCTTTTACTTCGTATGATTTTTTTATATCACAGTCTCGGGTATTTACCCGGGTCACTAACTAGTCTATATATATAATAAGGTACACTAGTATAGTGATCAATAAGCTTAGCAGATGTTTTAAACACTATGTAAAATATTAAATTCCTTAACCTGCAGGGGATGCAATGGTACAGCTTCAAATATTGCAGAATATTTGCAAGCAAATATTTCTCATGACTTGGTGGCTATGGATGTTTAATATTGAGTTGATGACCATTACTGTATCTTTTTGAATGATTGCATGACTCAAGGAAGCTTTCATATATCACTATATTTAACTTACTTTGGGGTGAATTGACTTTTATAGTCAAACTTAAGCTATTTATAGCAGATCGACTGATTAGGTTAGCCAATCAGGCATTTCATAGGAAGTGCATAAGCTGAGAGTTTTCACTCAAACCACCAAAATTCAATTCACCTTTGGCTATTAGGGCAAACATCAAAAAAAAAAAAAAAATCCTATAATAAATGGTAAATTTATATATTGCTGGAAATTTTTCACTCTCTACAAATGCCTTACTAATTTGTTTGTTAGTACATGACTACCTGATGAGTATGAAAAAGAATATAAACTTGAACTATATACAACGATTTCTTATAACTTTGTAATTTCCGGGGTCTCTTAAACATCTGGTATAGTGATCAATAAGCTTAGCGCTTTCATCTAATATGTGTACAACTCAAAAAATTCTGCATCGTTAACAAATTTGTAAAATAACAACACACTATATATACCCAATAAATTCCGTTTTTGCTTAAACTTAAATCTACACATTATTATCGTTTCTCATGTATTAAGTTGATATACTCTGATAATCGCGGCAACGCATGGTTAACCATTAGTTTTTGACATCTAATTTTATTGACGTGAAATTTATAAATTTGTCGGTCGTTGCTTGGATATGTTCAATCAAGTATCAACGTTAACAAATCAACATTAAAACTTCGATCATGATTAATTATATAAAATACGGTAAACACCAATATTATCGTTACAAGTAACCATGCAGTAAAAGAGGAGGAAACTAACTAATTAATTAGCCTTTCATCCTCCCTTTATTAATAAAGACTTATTAATTAGATAATCATATCATATATATATATGATGAAGGCGTGCCGACACATGAATCTATATATGCATGGCTTGTTTTAGTTAGTTAGCTAGGTTGATTTGGAGAGCTGGGGTTGTAGAGGGACAACATGCATGGGAGCTATAGGTAGCGTAGATATGGCGGTGATTTCTCGCATATCGATATCTTCGGGTTTTACTCCCTCCGGAAGCTTCCAATCGTAATGAAGCAACAAATTGGCAACTACAAACTCAACGGCACCCATCCCAAAGTTTATACCCGGGCATATTCTCCTGCCAGCTCCAAACGGGATGAACTCGAAGTTGGAACCCGTAAACCCGATGGGACTGTTTTTGAATCTCTCCGGTTTGAAGCTCTCAGGATCTTCCCAGCTGTCGGGATCTGTTGCACATGCAAAAGCGTTTACAAGTAACATGGTCTTGGCTGGAATATGGTATCCGCCCACGGTACAATCCTCTCGGCACTCTCTGGGAACCAAAATAGGCACACCATGTAACCTCAATGTTTCCTTTATTACCAACTTGGTGTACTCCAGATTCTGCAAGTCCGCCTCGGTCACTCGATTCCCCTTCACCACTGCTCGAACTTCCGCTTGGGCTTTCTTCCTTATCTCCGGGTTCCTCATCATTTCGGTCATTACCCATTCAGTTGTCATTGAAGATGAACTTGTTCCCGCAGTCAACATTTCCTGTGATGTACGTACGTATATATATATATATATGATCAGTTAGTTAGTTAATTCGATCGATCGATCAATCGATCAGGTAATTAATTAGTAAACGAATTAATTAAACATACAGCTGTTCGATCATGCATTATTAAAAATAATATTATTAATTAATTGTACTAGCTAGCTAGCTTGCTTACAAGAGTGATTGCTTTAATATTGTCATCAGTGATTGGCAAATCATGATCACCACTCTTTTGGATCCTTAGTAGAACATCAATAAGATCTTCATTACGATCTTGGGTACTGCCGCTGCTACTCATCCTCCTATGCTCCTCCAACAATCTTTCCAAGATTACATCTATTCCCTTCTGCAGCTTCAACCACCCGGCTTTCTTCCCTGTAAGCACATTCATAAAACCCAAACGAGGGTAGTAATTGAACATGTGGAAAGAGTTAAACGATTGAAACATGGTAGATATCGAATCTAGGATATACTGTCGGTCTTTGCATATATCCCCTAACGTAGCCCTGCTAACCACGTTATTCATCATCCGCTGGATCTGATGCCTGATCACCACGGGTGTTCCACACGAGGAATCAAGAAACTTTAACAGATCCGTAAGCTCCTCCTCTCGGATATAGTAGAAAGACCGGCTTTTCTTCACACTCAGGAGTTCTAAAGTGCAGATCTTCTTCATCTGCCTCCAGTAGTGCCCGTAACGAGCCCATGCAATGTTAGAGGCTTTATAAAAAAAGATCTGAGATGTCGTCGTCGTGGGTCTGTCCGCAAATCTCAGATCCTGGGTCTTCATCACCTCTTCCGCTAGACGGGGTGCGGATATCACAACCGTCGACACCTGCCCCAGCTGTAGATGCATGATGGGCCCGTATTTCCGCGCCAGGTTTCTAAGATTCCGATGGGGTGCCATTTTATCCAGCAGGTGTATGTTTCCGATGATTGGGAGCTTTGGAGGCCCTGGTGGCAGGTGGTTTTGTGCACTGCTTCTCGCAGCTATCAATGCCCACCAAGCATATACAAGAATAAGGGAAGAAGAAGCAACGATAATGGAGAACAACATTAATGTGAAACCAGCCTCCATTATCATGTATATATGTGTGTACGTGATTTACTACCGGTGTGGTAATTGTATGTATGCTTCTTCAACTGTCCAAGGGCTTCATCCATTTTATAGCAGGATATATGCATCCCCGCATGCTTTGAAATTCATTGTAATATTCCCGTACCTACTAGCTAGCTAGCCAGCCAGTGAAAAAGCAGACTTACACGTACAGTTAGTTAGTTAGTTAGATTAATTCATTATTTTATGTTATCCTCCTTTCTAGGTAGTAAGTAGATTTAAAAACTTATTGGTAATATTAATGTTTGTTCAACTTATTTTTTATTATTTTTATGATTTTTTGTTTTACCGGTTTAGATTTACTTACAATTTTTAAAGAGGCTTCTAAGTAGCATTTTTGTTTTATTATTTCTAAAGGAAGATTTAATTTTTAATGTGTTTTTAGTGCCAGCTTTCTATTTTTCTTTTTAAGTTATTTCTAAGTTGTTTAATCTGAATGACTAGGCTTAGATATCTTGTGTTTTTGACGTGTTGTGTGTTTTGTGTTGGGTGTGCACTTGTTACCATGGAACATAGGAGTCATGTTTTTTTCTTTGAGGTCGTGTTCGAGGACGTGGGGTGTAGGTTTTAGGAATAATAAGGTTTATAGTTTGTCTTTGGCTAGCTTCTTTAAAACACTAAAATCACGTAAAGGATAATATTAAATCGCGCATGATGAAAGAAGACAATAATAATTCACCTAATTGAAAATTAATAAACTGTACACACTATAGAACAAAACCCATTTTTAAAACGTCAATTGTAATCACGCAAAAGCAAAGAAATAATACATATAAACCTACGTGTATATAAAAGACGCAAATAAATGTTAATAAAAAATCACGCTAAAAATTAACGTAAAGTGTAGTAACGAATATTTAATATTAAGCATAAAAATTAAATCACGCAAAACAAATATGGTTCGCCCCGGTAACGTTATGCATATAAAAACACGTTGTTAGTGAAACAAGACAATATGCCCCTCCGTACAAATATACATCAAACACGTGTCGCGCTACCTCCCTTCGCACGCTTCACAAGAAAATAACACTTTGTATTCTTATTCTATATATTTATGTTTCTATTTATTTATTTTTGTATATTTTATTTTTTTTAATTTTATTACATTTTGTCAATTTGTCTATATATTTATTAGTTTTTTGTTTTTTTTTTCTAATTCAATAGTTATGACGGTACGTTTATTTTACTATTATTTATTTATCTTTTAAGATTAAAACTTTAAAATTTAAGATTATATTAATAAAATAAAAACTGAAACCGAACCAAAACAGAACCGAAACCGGAGAAAAACGAACCGAAAAAACCAAAATCGAACGGTTTTTTTTTCTTAGGAACCAAAAACTTCGGTTTCGGTTCGGTTAGAGCCAAAACCCGAACCGAACGAAACCTAATCACCCCTACTTGTCCCTTTGTATGTTAAAACTTAAGAGTGAAGGACGAGACTGGGATTGAAGTTCCCTATGATCCTGATGACGAAGCTTAGTGGAATCACGTAAAAGAAGCATTTGACGATCATGATGCTTATTGTTACGATAGCGATGTCGACGGCGTTGATGGAGACCCACCACATATAGTGTATGAGCTACAAACAAAATGGAAACAAAATGGAAGAGATTAACACCGGCTCTTGTAAGGTTCTAAATAATCTACAACAGAAAGATGCGATTGTTGGAAGATTTTAACAACGATGAGAATGTTGCTTTAGGAATCGTTTTCGAATAAGAGCGAACATTTGGAAGCCGTTTAGTAAGTTAAAAATTTGAGAGTATGTGAACGACATGTGATTTGTAATTATAAGAAATATATGACAAAATGTGTGTAGTTATTTATATTAATAACAAATCTTTTAAAATAAATATATGGAACCAATTTTGGAACCGAGTCGATCCCACCTAACTATAACACCCCAACCCGGCTAGGGCTGACGTGTCACTTTACAGTACTTATAATTCAAACGTCAATCCAATAAATGTTAGAAATATATAAATATTACAAGATTTTACAAAATAAACCCATTACAATTGTCAAAATGTTCGTTTCAATCCCAAACACTCTTTAATGTCTTCCCCAGATAACCATAAACCTAACGTGCACAAAAACAGAAACACAAAAGCACATCAGAGTATAAAGATATACACAGTGGGCGGATAACGAAATCATATACACATATAACTTTAAATCATGCAAACATGTAACATTTAATAATCATATAACCAAAATTTTCGGTACCAAAAATATCATGGATAACGGGTACTAAGGATTCCTAATAATAGCATTGAGAAGATATCTCTTTTTCTTAGGAATAACAAGCACGTCTCATGTTACACTTTCAATTCATTTTATCCGCTATAATGATTGGGATATGTATCATTTCCATAGGACCAGTCCCTAGACAATACAGAATAAGGCGAGGTATCACTCCACAAGATGAATCCATACATCTCAACTTATATACTAGGTCCCTAGGGGAAAAAACAATTACCATGGAAAAAGATCAAATCAATCCAAACAATTCGAAACATATCATCACTATCAAATCAACTTGCCAGTCACTTTAGGGTCCAGAATGAAACAAACTTAACAGAATCAACTTATAACCAAAATTAAAATCCAGATCAGAGGCCAAACGGTTGGTAAAACAATCAATTCATATAAATTATAAAAGTAACAAAAGTAGGCTATCCGTATCTTAGAAAATATGACCCGATTAATCAAATACATTGTTGAACTTTGGTTATGAACTCAGTTTATCTGAAAGCTTGTCGAAGGTTGGGGATTGGGAGAGAACAAATGAGGAAGAGTTGTATACAAATCAATTTAATATCAAATGAAAAATAAGAGTTATCCTCCATATGAGAATCTTGAAAGTCATATTTAGGCTATGTGTAATCGGACGTTATAGCCCCAAAACCCTCACCATAGCGTCCAACATAGCGCCCCTGGGCACCCCCCGGGACGCCATGTTGCATTTTTTGTGGGTGTGGCGTTACCTAGATGGCGCCTCTCCCCCTTGACTTTTCAAATATATCCGTTGAAATATATCCGTTGGCCATTAAAAAAAAATGTGATTAGGTAATGATTAGTGGGGCTTTATGGTTACACACTTGAGATGTTATACCCCCCCCCCCCCCTATGCCATGTCATCGCCACATGGCATATAATGCCCCATGGTGAGGCTTGATGACTACACATAGCCTTAATCTTTATCAAAATCTTTATCACATCTAATATTTTAATTATTACATACGTTACAAATTTGACCATAGCATTGATTCAAGTAAGAATTATATGTTACAAATTTGACCATAGCATTGATTCAAGTAAGAATTAAATTGTTGAGGCAAGCATTGATTCAAGTAAGAAGAGTAACCTACTATTTTGGTCCTTGTGTTTGGTCAAAAATCGGTTTTAGTCCAATCTTTTCATAATGACGACTCCAATTCAATAGTTTCATATTTTGTCTTAATTTAAGTTCAATTTACTAAAATCCATCAATTTTTTCTATTAAGTTTTATAAAACAGACTTAAATACCCCTGTTAATAAAACAGACTTAAATACCCCTGTTATAAAATACCAGGCCAAGAACACAACCACCACCACTCTCCACTATCATTACTCGGAACTATACCCCCAAATATCAAAGAAGGCTGCTTAAAAAAAGAATTACCCTCCATCGTCGTTAATCAACCCAATTCCTACCGCTAAACTTAATTTGACCAAAAGTGGAAGTTTTGAAAACATTAAACTAAAAAAAAGCCCCACATACTGAATCTAATGACATAAAAACCCACTTAGAAAATTTAATTTGTAACCCCCCATGCATCCCCTTGCTCCTTCACAAACTCAATAGACAATTCATTTCCATCAATTAACTATATAACCAGTCAAACCCTATTGGAAACACAACCAAATCGAGAGTCCCCTATAATCGGGAAGAATGAACGTGAAATCGAAACAAATGAAGCCTTCAAACTAGGAACCAGACTATTCATCAAACCAACTCCGATAATCTTTCGTTATTTTCGTCCTCCCGCTCAAAACCTTAGACACGCTTTTCCTTTTCTAGCTAATCTATTATCGAAGTGGGTTTAAGTTTGCAACAAGTGATTTAGGGTTAGGTTTGGATCTGAGAGCTTGTAGGAAGGTGGGAAATAGGGATAGAGATGATGGGAAGCAGCGAAGGGTATTCGAATTTGTGGTGTGATGCTTCAATTGGAACAAATTCGTGACACACAAGATGGATTTCTTGAATTAACAAATTATAGAGATCGAGAGGAGATGGAGTAATTTGAGAAAAAACCTACAACTTCTAAAGCATTTTTATTATGTTTTTTTGTAATAGGGGTATTTAAGTCTTTTTATAAAACTTAATAGAAAAAATTGATGGAGTTTAGGAAACTGGACTTAAATTGAGATAAAATATGAAACTATTGGATTGGAGTCGTCATTATGAAAAGATTGGACTAAAACCGATTTTTTGACCAAACCACGAGGACCAAAATAGTACTTTACTCAAGTAAGAATTAAATTGTTGAAGCTTAGCTTAGCTTAGTGGCAAAGGTGTATGGTTATTTACCATAAGGTGAGTTCAAGTCCCACTTATAATAAAAAAATAAAAAATAGGGGTTACAAGTTGAGCCTAGGGGTTTTCTCACCGGTGGTAAGTTTTCTCCTGATGGGAATTGAAAATGATCGGGTGAGAGGTGTAATGTCTCCGTCACTGATCCAAATTTACCGTTAAAAAAAACATTTTTTAATTAAATCATTATTAAGTTTCAATATTATTAATTTGAATTAAGGACAAACGTTTCAGATTTATTCTAACCAACTTATTTTGAAGTATGTGGTATTTAAGTTTTCATTCACGAAATTATGAGACTATTTTATTTATTTAACATATTACATATACACCCACTGGACTAGCCTAGTGGCAAAGGTGTATGATATCTTATTTAAAGGTCTTGGGTTCAAGTCCCACTTGTAACAAAAATAATAAAAAATAGAGGTTACAAGTTCGCCAAGGGGTTTTCTCACCAGTGGTGAGTTTCCTCCTAAAAAAACAGTGGTGAGTTTCCTCCTAAAAAAAACACATATTACGTATTACCTTATATATCAAAACTGATAGCTTAGGTGTACTCTAAGTTGGAACTATTCTCTCCATGTGGCACCAATCGTTGGTTTCCACGTGGCTGTGTCATTTGTTTTTTTTTTTATTTCCAGTTGTAGAGTCACCTTTTGTACTAAGTTTTCTGTACTTTTCTTGATCTTCAATGTTACTCTGGTGGTATTTGCGTATGGTTTGAAACGGAAGGTTTTGAGTTCCAATCCTGGGCTCTTCGATTTTTTTTATTTTTTCTTAATTGGTAAGAGAGGGAGAGAGTTGAAATGGGAGAAGATCAAATGATTAATATTATAAGTCTGTTGTTGGTTTTAAAAAGTGGTATATGGGAAAACATGGGCTGACCGCTGGTTTTACATTGCCACATATTTTGTCCAATGAAAATGTAACACAATTTTCATTAATCGTGAAGGAGTTTGAATGAAATGGCCACGTACTGATCAAGACTGACGCGTGTAGTAATCATGTCAGAGGCAGGTGTAGCCATTTAGACCAATTAAGAAAAAATAAAAAAAAAATCGAAGAGCCCAGGATTGGAACTCAAAACCTTCCGTTTCAAACCATACGCAAATACCACCAGAGTAACATTGAAGATCAAGAAAAGTACAGAAAACTTAGTACAAAAGGTGACTCTACAACTGGAAATAAAAAAAAAATAAATAAATGACACAGCCACGTGGAAACCAACGATTGGTGCCACGTGGAGAGAATAGTTCCAACTTAGAGTACACCTAAGCTATCAGTTTTGATATATAAGGTAATCTTCACATGCTCTCTTTCCTTTAAATCGACGCTACCTCAAAGACACCATTTCTCTTCGATCTCCGGTGATGTTTACCGTGCCTCCGGTGACGTTGAGGCATTATCTCCGTGTATGAAGTCGCCGGCAACGTTGATGCTCCGGTAACGTCGAAGCGACGACGGCGTTGCTCCGTTTCCGTTGAGTTAACGACCGCTTCTGTGTTCTAAACAACCACCGTTGTTCCGATCCGTCGTCGGCAACTGGATTTCGCCGGATTCGGTGCTGGAAGTCGATTCGTCAATTTATGTGCTCGCCATTTACTTCTGTTTACTTTACCTGTTGTTAATATGAAAAATAGTCGGATTTTCTTTCGGGTTTTCAAACCCTAGATTCTGTCGGCTTTGGTTTGCACAAATGGGGAAATGTGTTCCTGACCAGTGGGGTTGTGCTTTGGTTTTTACTTGGGTTTTCTAAAACCAAAATTTGAAATCTGAAACATAGATTTTGTCAGTTTTTGTTTGCATGTGGTGATTTGGTACGTTATGCTTTGCGATGATCTTACCGGCAACGGTGTATCGTTCATCGCCTTGGACGTCGGTCTATGACCGAAGTCGTTAGTGATAACCGATATGGGTTGATTTTACACTTAAAAGCTTTCTGTTGTTCGCTTTGGGTTCTCCCAGATCTGAAATTTCTATTGATTTTAATGTTTTAATGTGAGGCAAAAGCATCTCATGCTTCTGCTCGCCGGTATTAATGTTCTTTTCCGATGACCTTTTTAGGTTCTTGGCCTATTGGTTTTTCTTCCGGTGGGTTTTAACTTTTAAGGGTTTTAACCCGTGTGCCTGTTTTCCGATAAACATGTGGTGGCTATTAAATTTACCACGGCTCCGACCCTTCAATGTTTACTATAATCTTTGTTGGTTATAATCTTTGTTGGTTATATATGGTTATGAATGGCTATGATGATTTTATTTTATAAGAAACACATTCAATTTATACACAATAACACATGATACAATTTCGCTATATAACCCAATTGACAATACAATATGACATCCACCTAAATCAACTATTACAACACAAACGAAAAAAAACATCCAAATAACATCAAATTCAGGAAGAAACTAAGAACGAAAACCTATACATTTAAATGCAAAAGCAAACATCACTAACACCAGTAAAAAAACCAACATCATTCGAATTCAAGGCGGCAGTAAAGTAAGAAGCAAATACATTAACAACATAAAAACCGCCCAAAAAAAGAACTTAGAGAATGCATCCAACAAATAGCATCAATCACCTACTTTAAGACAACAACAAACGTTATTCTATCAAGTCAAACACAATCAAAGCTACAGGAAGTAAGTTACATGGAAACAACCCTCGCCCTACAAAAAGTTCTCAACACACTTCCAATAGCAAGCATAACGAAAACATACGAAACAAACTCACGGCCCGCGGCAACGCGCGGGTCCGTTATCTCGTGCAAATCAAATTCCATATTATAACATTTATAAATACTATAACTCATTCGAAAATTATGAATGTATAAAAAGAATAATAGAACTCTTACTATTATCTCAAAATGCAGGTCATTACAACCTAACACTAACCGGTTCTTACCTGTTTTTCAATCGACACATTATGACCTGCACCCGTTTTGACGCGCTGCCCAACTCGACCCTCCCGTTTTGCCAACTCAACCCATATCTATCTCTGTTTAATTAAATATCTATTTTTATTCAATTAAATATTATTTTTATTCACTTAAATTTTCTATTATTTTAATACTACTCATATCCACTCATAAATAATATTAAATAAAATATACAGGGGTGAATAGCGCACATGAAATATGGGGTTTGGTTTCCCTAAATATACGGGGATGAGAAATGAGATGAAGTTACATTTTAGGTTGTTTTCCGTAAACTTTAGGGATGGAGTTGAAAATGGGGAAGAGATTTGAATACTCTATGAATGCTTACTATTCACATCTCATTCCTCATTCTCCACCCCATCTCTAAACTTTAAGAAAAAATAACCTTAGGAAAAAAATGTAAAAAACACTAAAAAAACCACCCCCATCCCATTCCCCTACATTTAGGGGAAATCAAATTCACCCCCTTAAATATGCGATACGTAACCATATCTATTAGTTTATATTATTTTAAGTAGATGTGAGTAGTAAAGAGAAGAATAAGTAACAAAAAAGAAACAAAGAAAAATCATCCAATTGAAATAAAGAACTCTACTTTTTCATGTGCACTACGCACAACCCCGGTCTCTTTTTTATTATTTTTATCTTTCTATCACTCATTGATAATATAAAATATTAGATATGAGGTATGAATAGTTTGGAGGTTGAGTTTGCTTTTCTCTAAATATACAAAAATGAGGTATGGGGATGGAGAATGCGGTGAATGGATTTTTTGAGTTTTTTTTTTTATTTATTTCAAGATAGGATAAAGATTTTGTCTTATTGTGAAACTTTGTTTTGCGTAAAGGTCAAAATTGGACCGTAGTTGTTTGATTCGACTTTGGCATGAGTAACGTTGTTTTCACGACCTTGGCATGAGTAACATTGTTTTCACTGAAAGTCAAAATTGGATTATAGTGGTTTGCTCAGGTGATTCACTTGAAAGTATGTCTTAAATGACTAGCATAGTTTCTCACTTTGGTATTTTTTTTATTATTGGATATAAAACCTTGTATATTATCATTACAACATGTGTTTAACTTTGTAATATAACTAGATGATAAAACATGTCCATGCTAATTACTTATGTCAATGTTAACTTAAAAATATTTTACAAGATTTGTAACTAGTTATAAGAAAAATAAGAAGAAAGAGAATGACATGTGTTAAGCATCATCTCACAACAAGTATTAATAAGCGAAAAAATAAGAAGAAAGAGAATGACATGTGCTTATTTAGAGAGAAAAAAAGCTTTCTAAATAAGCATGACACCGACTCAAAAACTATAAGTACAACAAAAACATATGCTAGCCAAAATTTCAAAAACTGGTAAAAGAATGGACTAACAATGCTTACTCGTTAGATTGGTATATATACAAAATTATTTCTAAAATGAAGCAAAAATCCAAAGAAAATAGACAACAATATAGTGTGAGACCGATTGCTACAAACCTCAGGCCTCAACCAACGCTTGGGTGCCGAAGAAGACATTTTGAACAACGAATAAGATTACATTATCAGAGTCAGGAAGCTATTGAGGCCTGCTTTTAAGCAAAGGGATCAGGGGTGGAACTAGAAAAGTGTTTTAGGAGGCCCATAGTTTTTTTTCCGGAGTCACTATTTTTAAATATTTCAGTTTCATAAAAACATACATAAAGAAATATGGTCTCGATCGGGTTGGTCACATAAGACAAATACGACACAAAAACAAAATAAAATATCGTCATTAGAATTTAAATAATATATATAAAATAGGATGATGCAAAAACTTAAAAGTAAAGAGAAAAAATAACGTGAAAAAAATGAAAATATAATAAGTAATGTAGGTAAAACGAAAAAGCCTGAAAGTAAGTAAATTAACGTGACTAAAATGAAGGAAAAAATATATAAAAAATTAGGAAAACTTAAAAAGTGAAATGGAAGAATATTCAATAGATTTACAGATCATGTGCATTTTATGAGTATGTTTTATTGTTTTATTCCATCCAAAAGCATTTGATAATATCGATATTTATTAATTTATTTAAAATGACAATAATGTTGACATAATTATTTGTACGAAAAGTCATTAAATAAAGGGAAAAACACGAAAATGACCATTGTTGACTTTGAAAATACAGTTTTGACCCTTTGAATTCGAATTCTCCAAAATGACCCTCACCAATGGAACAAAGACAAGTCACCAGGTCCGTCTGAAAAGGTTTGTGCAAACATCCAATAGAAACTTCACGCGTGTACAGTTACTCATACCGGCGCAATAATGGACCCCGCCCCAGTTCATATTCTTGTAACTTTATATCCTCACATTCCGAAGCATCCGAGGCAGACACGTGTCCACGTATAAAACTCAAATACCATACCGACTGAATACCTTTTAGCCGGCTAATTTCAGCCGCCCAAGCCGACGACTTAATTTAGTCCGGTGCAGTTATAATTTAAAGGCGAGTCTCTTCACAGTTATTAATTCCATCGAGAAGAGTCGGAGCACAATTGGGGGAAATCAAAATTAATCAAAGGCGAGTTTCTTTGCTGGTAACTTGGTTTTCATGGTTTTAATGAGTTCATCCTCTTATTAGAGTCGGAGCCACCTACACTCTGTTTCACCCATCTAAATTTAATTTTAATTCTGTGATTGCCTGTTTGTTTTTTGGGTCCCTTGTTTTTTTATCTCTTTATTGGTGACATGGTTTGTCTTGCACAACAGGATGAGTTCATACGTCCCTAGTTCCAGAACAATTATTTCGATAATGGAGGAGCCATCAGAGGGTCCTGAACCATGGACCAGTGCACAGGAGGAGGCACTCGTACAAGCATGGGTTTTTGTTCGACAAACAAGCCCTGATGTGAATACGCTAGAATTCTGGGATTTGGTTCAGAAACGGTTTCATGTGATACTTGGAGGTGAAAGGTGCAGAAACAATCACGAAGTTATGACGAAGTGCCTTCATCTCCGACAGGCGATGTTGTTTTGGAGGAGCGTATATGATGATGTTTACAAGGAGCGTTTGGAAGAATGGAATGAAACTGACATCTGGGAGATGGCCCAAAACCTGTACCGAAAAACCAAAGTTACCAGTTTCAACCATCTTGGTAGTTGGGAGGTTGCTCAAGGGACAGAATTCATAGAGTAACTCTTGTGAAAATTGCTACATTTATTGTTTTATGTCTAATTTGTATGGATTTTCACTATTTTTGTTGGTTATGAACAATCCCCTGTTATTTGGATTCATAGTTAGAACTATATCTGGTCCAATCTTCAACCGCTTCAAACTTAAGACTGTCATTTCCAACCGCAAGAAATTCATTTTTTTTAATACAGCTGGTCCAATCTTCTACCGGAAAAAATTAAATCATTACTATTTAATAAATATTAAAAAACATATTTAACAAATATATTTAAAATTGAGTATAAAAAAACTTAAATTTTAATAAATATATATATATAAATCCGATCCAATCTTCCGACTCAAATTCTGGTATATACCCTTTTTAATATTGTCATTTCCTTTTCAAATTTAATATATATCAATGTAAGTCCTATAGGTAATAATAAGATTCTGACAGTGTAGAGTTGTAGAGTTGCTAATTAATAATAAGCACTTATAGCTGGATTTTTTTTACTACAGTTGTTCCCGTCCCAACTTTTCTTTTATATAACAATAATCCAGAAATAAATAAATAAATAAAACCAAAGTTTTTTTTACTACACCTTCACCCGTAGATGAACAGTGTGGAGTATATAGGCTTCCGTCCCATCATTCTGACGTGAAGTTATCGTCATTACCGATTCAAATATCACCCGGATATTAGAATATAATTTTTAGTTTATTATAATTGGCTATTAAATTTATATACCGTGTCTAACCACATCCGGTCCAATCTTCAACCGGTTAAGTTAAGATTGTCCCATTTTCCGACTAAAATGTAAAATATTTAAAACCACAACAAATTAATTCTACCGGAAGAAATTCATTTAACAAATTGAGTATAAATAAATTTATACTTTTAATAAATATAGATATACATCCGGTCCAATCTTCCGACTCAAGTCCTATAGGTAATAATAAGATTCTGACAGTGTTGAGTTGTAGAGTTGCTAGTCATTTTGGAACTTTTTTTAAAAATTATTATTATATGACGAGCAAATCAAAAACTTTAAATAAAATAAACCCTAGTATGTTTTGGACATGTTTCAGGACATGCAGTGTGAGCCATACTCGATTTATGCTACATCTAGGATGTTTTGGACCTAGATTGAATAAATCAAACTCTATCAGTATGTTATGTTAAGTGTATTTGAATCTATTGTAAGACTTGGAATTTGGTAATGATTAAGTAAATTCCAACTCTAAAATTTTGTGGTGATTTGAAACTTTAATTAGTGTCATGAGCATTTGGACAATCATAATGCCCCGTCGTAAATTCCAAATCTAAAATTTTGTGGTGATGACGAGTGTATTTTTTTAGTAATTAAAGTATCACAAAACATTATGTTTTTTATATACTTTATATATAGATAGATATAGATATAGATATATATTAATAAAAAAATGAAATTAGTTTACACCCCACCTTCTCACGCAACCTTCTGCTACACACCTTCACCCGGAGATGAACAGTGTGGAGTAGATAGGCTTCCGTCCCATCATTCTGACGTGAAGTTATTGTCATTACCGATTCAAATTTCACCCGGATATTAGAATATAATTTTTAATTTAATATAATTTGCTATTAAATTTATATACCTTGTCTAACCACATCCGGTCTAATTTAAGTTAAGATTGTCATTTCCGACTAGATATGCATTACAATAACTATTATAAAAAAAAAAACATTCTCATTGGGTGAAGTTCTTCTTCAGCTGCATAGAAGTTGACCTTGCAGAAGTTATCCGACTCAGAATGGCATCCAAATGGGAATCCAACACGCCCTGGTCCTTGCAGTACCTCCTGGCTGAATCTACACATTCTTCATTGTCGTTGGAAAGCAACCGTTCACGTAGCCTCTGTGTATCCACAGATCTGTCAAGCACATACTTCCTTAGCTGGTTCAACCCGTTTGTGATGTAGTAGTCTTCTCTGCTCAGGTTGTTAATTGTCTCTCCTATCTTGTCATTCCACAACTTTTCCTCTCTTGACTCCATTGATAACCCTTGAATGTGTGTTGTGTGAGTTTTTGAATTGGTTTTAATGGGGCTCAATCCTGTCTATTTATAACCCGATCACCATGCGGAACACTAATCGTTTCTGACGTTTGCTTTACAATTAAAGGTAATAATTAGATTCTCTGTTAGGTCTATGGTAATTGTTACAACTGTAAAATAGCTTTGGTGAATGTACCCTTTGAGATCGCCAGATATTACTGCGTGTAGATTGTGCTGGCAGATAATTTCATATATACCCCTTACAAAAGTGAAAAATAGCAAATATACCCAATTTACGATGAGTTTGTATTTTCATTTGTTTTTGCATTAATATTTTATATACACATGAACATATATTAATTGGTTTTGGATAATTATTATGTTTCGCAGGTTATATTTTTATATGTGAAACTTAAAGTTTGAGAAGAATCAAGGATAAAATGGTGACATTTTAAAAATGTTATAATAATTTTGGTGAATTTGATATTTTTAAATTTAGTAAGGGTTTTTATGTAAATATCCCTAACAAGTCCACCAAAAATGGTTTCCCTATAAATACGTGACAGACCCGTAGTTCGTTATTTGCTTCTCCTCCCAAGATTTTCTCCCAATATCCCTCTATATTCCATTTCTCACAACAATGGCGTCATCGTCCTCTAACACCACCTCTGGGAAGGTCTCCAAGCAAGAGCTGTTAAGCTTCGTCAAAGAGAAAGTGGACGAGCAGATGTTTGTGCACGATTCTCTCATGTGTTCCATTGATAGGATGAACGAGGGAATCAGTATTTTCTTAAGAATTAGGGATGAGGTGAGGCGTCTCCCTGAGTCAGACCGTCGTAATCAAATGCTCACATATTTGGAGGAGTTGCTGTGGATGGAGCACAACACTATGAAAGAAGCTTCTGAAGCCATAGAGGTTGTGTCAAAGTCGATCGATCTGCAGATTGCCTTTCTTGACAGTTTAGGATAGTGTTATTTAATTTTATTTTTATGTTTAATTATGTCAACATCCTTTGTATTTTGAAATGTTATGACGGGGTTTAAAATTAAAATGCTATGTTATAAATGTTATAAATGTTTGTATTTCTAAATTAAATGTTCGTTATAAAATATAATTCACCTTCTGTTTATAAAATAAAATTTATATGACGGTTAATAACCTTAATATAAAAATTTATATCCGAATAACTAATTATATCTTAGTTAATAAAATTATAAACTAAAAAATACCCTAATGTAAAAATTTTGGATTTGAGTAATTATTATTGAAAATGTATGGTTAAACAAAAATTTATTTGGGGATGCCAAGTGTCTTTTCTACTAATTAAAGTATGTCAAAATAATATAGTATATATAGGTAAAGATCTAGATATAGATATTTATTTAAATATTGACCAAAAAGCTCAGACGGAGAACCTTACGGTTCAACATTACCGATCCAAACCAGGGTGAATGCTTTATAGAGACACCCGGCCCACTTTTCTACTGGAAGAACCTTACCCCATCTGAATTGAAGTCACCCGGCCCAGTACCAATTCTTTGTATAGACACCCGGCCCAAGCTTCTACCGGAAGAAATAATAGGGTCCGGGACAAACTGTGTTCCTTTGAAACTCAAAACGGCAAAACAATAAAAGCCCTAAAATCCCGCCATTCCAAATTAACCAACCTATTTGTGTTCCTTTGAAACACAAAACACTTCCTTCTCTTCTAATCACTCAGGCAACCACAATCATCCATGGCACCAAAAGCTGCTAAAATCAAGGGTAAAAAGGGCGGAGAACCAGAATCCCCATTTGCAAAAGATCATAATGTCACTGCAATTCTGGACAAGCCTGCTCAAAGAGAGATGTTTCATGGCATGATTGATTTTCTTAAAGAGTCGCATCTTCACTTTGCGTTGACGGTTACGGCGGATATTTACGAAACGACAATGTCAGAATTTTGGTCGAATGTAAGTGTTTGCGCCGATGAAAATAAGGAAAAGTTCTTAGAGAGTAATATTGGAGACGTGGTAGTGTGCATCAACGAATCCATCATTAGAAAACACTTGAGATTGAGAGATGAAGGAGGATATATGCTGGTCGATCACACAAAGTACCACGAGACATTTGAGATGATCGGCTACGGCGGTGATAGGACGGTAAAAACTGTTAAGAAGGGGCAACTTCCCTACAAATGGAGGTTCTTAGCACACACGCTACTAGCGTGCCTAACACCCAAGAAGTCAGGTTACGACGACCTTGCCGCTGAACAAGCGTCAGCCTTCTATGCCATCATACACGGTGAGAATTTTAATTTCTCAAAGATGATACTGAATGGATTACTTGAAAACGCCGTGAATTATGGGTTTTACATGTACCCCAGGTTTCTTTCTTACATCCTAAAAAGCGAGTACCCATCTATTGTGTTTAAAGGAAACATTTTATATCAAAGGCTTTTAAATGATACAACCTTTTCGCGTTTGTCCCTTAACAGAACAGAGTTTCTTGGAAGGGATACGGACTATCCCATACCCAAACCACGTCAGTTTTCTGATGAACCTCACCAAGTTGAGGTTCAGACAGAGAGGGGTACTGATGTTCATGGGCAGGCAACACCAGATGTAGGTCCTACTGAGCATGTAGTTACCATACCAAGAACCCATCAGGCCTCTTCTAGTACAGACAATATTAATTCAACTTCTAAAAAGAGGAAGAGGGCCACTCTTAGAACATGCTCCCCTACATTGCAAGAAACACCAAGTGTTGAGCTCGCCAACCCGCCTCAACTTGAACAAACACAGACTGCCATAACAACGGGGCACGTTGAGGGAAAAAGGTGTAGACATAAGAAAACCAGAAAGGATCATTTATACCAGACACCCAATATGGTTAACTACACAAATGACCAATCATGCTCTGTAGAAACCGTCACAGAACCAGGTGGGGACAGTATGACACCAAAAGAACTGACGGCTTTGTGCAAGGGTATGCAGTCTCAAATCTCTAATCTCACACAGACTGTGGCAGCACAGGGGGGTCTCATTAAGTTGCTGCAACAAGATGTCCACGGAGAGGCTGCAAAAACTACCGGAGAGGCTGCAAAAACTACCGGAGAGTCAGAGTCTACACACACTCCTTTACTCATACAAAACGATGAATCAGTACCCAGAGATGTAAGGGAGTTCAATATTAGGAGTGCAGGGGTTGAACCTTTTGATGTGGACCAAGCATGGGATGAGGTCCCAGTTGTTGAACTTATGAAGATAGTTCCTGTGGTAACTGTAAAGGATACCTTGTCGGCTTCACTAATGCTTGGTGGAATGCAGCATTCGGATATTGACAGCATACATAAATTTATTCAGTATAAGAAATTACCAAAATACAGGAAAAATTTACCAACAAATGTTGGTTCCAGCAAGGGAAAAAGCGTGATTCTTGGAGATGTGAATGAAGATGGATTCTTGTTTAGTGAGACTGACGATGTTGCTCATGTGGTTCAGGATGATCCAACCGAGGAAAAGGCATTAGAGAATGAGGTTATTAATACACATTATCTTATGTAGTTTAATGTTTTCATATGTGGCCACTAATATTACGTTGTCACTCAGGCGGTAGAGAACAATGATGATTCATTGTTGATTAGTGATGCTGACAAGAAGGAAGAGGCAGTTTCACAAATTATGGCGAATGAGGTACATAACCTCTGTTACGTTATCTAGCAAATAGTTTGGAAATGATTATTGATGTGGTAAAAGATACCAATGTTGTCGTGCAGGCTGCAGAGAAGCCTAAAGAGACAGTGTTGTTTAGTGAGGTTCAGTATGAGGATTTTGGACTTCATGCTGAAGATAAACCGGAAGAGGGAGTGGTGGCAAAGGAGCCTGGGGTACCAAACATTTAATTATCTTTTTTAGTTATCTAATTGCATATAATTAATTGTGTGGGAAAATAGATGATTGTGTTTGATGTAATGCAGGTTGAAGTGATAAAGGAATTTCAGGTGGTTGGTTGTCAGTCTGAAACTGAAACTGTTGCTCTACAGCTTGAGGATAAGAATGCTGGGGCAGACATGGTTATTGAGAATGAGGTAACTAACCTCTGTTACCTTATATAGTAAATAGTTTAGAAAGGATTATTGATGTGGGAAAAGATACCAATGTTGTCGTGCAGGCTGCAGAGAAGCCCGAAGAGACGGTGTTGTTCAGCGAGCCTCAGGATGAGGATGTTGGACTTCAGGCTGAAGACAAAACGGCAGAGGGGGAGCCACATATATCTCCTGGGGTAACAATCAGTTATTTATCATCGGATGAGTTTATATGGGATGGGGACATGGTGGATTCCCAAATAGGTGAAGTGTTGCTATCCTATGGGGGTACCTCGGGGGATGAGTCAAATGATGAATTACCAGAGAACGAATCATCTGCAAGGGAACTTGAACCGGTTGTACAACCGGTTATTTTACCCGTTCAAACGGTTGTACAACCGGTTATTTTACCCATTCAACCGGTAGTGACAACCAAGAAATTTCATCCGGCTGAACCCATAGTGCTATCCAAATATGTTACTGACTTGACAGAGCTCCAGATTAAGTCAATCAGGAGAATGGGCACTATGGAAGATAAGTGGGTGTCTGTCAACATTCATAGATGCCTTTACATAAAGACAGTCAGGCTAGGTACTATGTGTAGTTTGGTAAAGACGACGATCCAACGGACTATCGATGCTCCCACGGCTGATACCATTGAGGTGGTGGAGGAGGTAAGAAGTGAAGGGACTACATCACAGTGCTTCAGTTCTAAGGTATATGGGTTCTATCCCATTGGCCCAACCGGATGTCTTATAAACAAAGATGTGAAGGGAAAAGCTCCAATGCTCGAATACCAGGTGGAAGACGACTGGTTGAACTGCAGATACCCCCCACGCCTATCCTTTGTCAAAGAACCGGGAGAATTTGCATGTTGTTCCAGACAAATTGTCTGCCCCATCATCGACAAATATGGAGAAAATCAGGAGGAAGAAAGTATTGTTGACAGGCATTGGAAGGAGGAATTCCATAAGAGAAACTATGCAGAAATGAAGCTTGCTCAAGAGTTGTATCTGTTGGACTCAAGTAGTGTTCAGTCTGTTGAAGATAACATGGATGAGAGTAACAAAACCACCAATATCATGGTCGATGATGATAAAATTCTTGCCCGTCACCTTCAGGTTGTTGAGGTTAAGAAGGAAATAGAGTATATTGAGTTGAGGAAGCAAATAGAGGATGATGAAATTCTTGCCCGGAAGCTTCAGGGTGATTACGCTGATAATAAGGTAATGGTAAATCTGATTGAGGAAGCTCTGAAGAGGTTGTTAGATGCGAAGATTGCCAGTATGGATGTGGCCCAACGCAAAAGGATAGACAAAATGAATGCTGAATCTAAAAGGTTCATTCAGGCTCAGGAGCGGAAGATCCGGCTCAATTTTAGTAAGGAAAACTATTCTATGCTGAGGGATTGGAAGGATGGCTGTGTTACCAGAGGGTGGAAAACGACTCATGAGCTCAAGGGCATGACAGAATACGAATTGTGTGAGTACATAATTGAGAAGATGAAAGAGAAGTGTGAGCTTGAACTCGAAAAGAGAACCGTGGACGACGTTATAGAAGAAACGAGGAAGAGAGATGAGATCAAGAGGGTGCTGGACAATAGTCCCTTACCTCCTGAGGCGGAGCACATGGCACTCAAGGAATATTTTATTACTGTGCTGAATGAGAACCCAAGGAGGATCAGGCCATCTTCGATCACTACCCTCAGGAACAAATATAATGAGTTGCATGGAAAACAGATAGAGGACTCTAATGATTACGACATGCATCCATCTGTGAGGGCATTACCAGCAAGCTCAACTGCTACCTATGTGCCTGCCCACACATCATCTAGTCTCATTGATTCTTTGTTATCAGGGACACCACCAATCACTACCTTTAAACATCCCCCCGCCAAAAGAAAGCAACCAATCAGAAAACCCAAGGCTAGAACACCACCCCCCAAAAAGATCAAACCTCTACCCCGGAAATATAGGATTGATGACTTTCAACCCTTCCTGCCTGGGGAACCCACATCGAAACCCAAACCATTCACCCAGCCCACATTGATTAAATCAAACCCACAACCTGACCCTGAGCCGGAGAGGGTTATTGTAGACTGGAGTTATGACAAGGAACAGAAAAAATACATATTCCATACAAATCAAGGCCAAACCTTGTCTTACACCCTCTCTGAAGCCCCTGGCAAATTATCATTGTCTGAGATGGCAGATGTCCATCTCATTGGTCATAGAAGGAATACTCTCACCATGGATGAGAACTTGCTCTACTTCAAGCTGAAAATCTTATTGGACGAAGCGAGAAACAATACAGAAGAAGATCCGATGGAAATCTCACCTCGTGTCTCTAAGATTAAGTATTGGGTATACGTGGATGATGAGAAACGGTATTATGTGCACAGAGAAGATGGGACGTTCACTAAACACAAAACAATTAGTGATAGGAGAGATTGGCCCAATGATGAAGACTGGGAGACGCTTCGCTCCCTCACCCCGAACCGGGCGACCGTTGTGCGATCTGTGGAGAGTGGTGGTAAAAAATTATAATTTTGTAATAGACCAACTGTTGAATGGGTTATAACTGTTTACCGTTTGATAAATTCAAGTGTGGCATCCGTCTTAGTTTAAGGTCCGGGTGAACTGTCTACTTAATGGATGGAATTTATATTCAACGTTTAATTATCAGAGACCTTATATATACAAACATTATTTAATTCTCAATCGATAACAAGTTACTTTAACATCAAAATAAAATAACCAACATTGTTACATATGGGACGTACCTAACTATCCCTTATTTTTGTTTAATTAAATTATATAAAAGGAATTTTAGTCATTCCACGTGGACCCGTCAATCAATTGTCACCCCTATACTTAGTCGTCTAAATTTGTACTCTACGTCTAAAATTAGCCGGATGATTCAGATAAAATCATTTTCCTAGCCTACCGGGTGAACTCCAAACAGATTGTGCCAGGTTTTGAACTAGTCAGCCGGAAAAACTATTACTTTAAAACTCCCGGGTGGACCTCCAACCGGAAACACTTTCGACCGGAGATTTTAGATTCAAATGTGAGCTCCCATGTACAAAGGCAGCCTTACAAAGATGACCAAAAGAGATGAAACAGATCAGGACTTGCATTTTTTTCATTACAAAGAGGACCATTACAAAGATGAGTCTACCCCATCATTACATCACATATTAAAAACGAAAAATGTCACCACTACATCAACATCTAGTCTTAAAAATGGATCATTTAGTCATCCATCCTACTGCAACAACTAGAAGAACTAGAAAGACATAAAATTGCATCTTCATCTTGTACTTAGTCAAAGTAAGATTTTCCTTCAACATTGTGTTCTCGACTTCCAGTTCCTCTAGCTTCCTACCTTGAATTGCTCTTCCAATGTAATTAGAGTCAAGAAATTCTTTGAACATGTTATGCACATCTTCCTTCCACATAAAGAAGTCGCAATCATTTTTCTGGAAAAAAGACACAGGAGGAACTGTTCACGTGAATGGTGTTAATTGAACTTGTGTCTGTAAATCTGAAACTTACCGGCCAAAGAGGGCATCCATAGAATTCTTGGCCAGATCGTCTACTCTTCTTTTTCACGACTCTACGAACTGAAATAAGACCATGATTGCAGTATAAATTCCCATCGCAATCGACCTTGAAGATATGGTTCTTGAAGCTTGATGAAGAGGCTGAACTCATTGTCTGTGAATGGGGGATCGCTGATGAAGAATGGCGATGAAGATTGGTTTTAGGGTTTAAATAAGGCTTTTAAATAATTAAAAAATATATATATATAAAGATAATGATATTTGAATTATTTTGAAATTTTTGGGACAGTTGCCACTTGTCTGGCTAAATTTTGCAAACGGCTAGCCGGATTCTTAACGGCGGCTGAGTATTAGCCGACCGTATTTAAATCGGATGTACAAAGAAACGTGGCAGCCTCGGGTGCTACGATGAAATCCGGCTAAAATTGGTCCTGAAGCATAACCGCGGCTGAATATCAGACAGAGTGTCAAGTTCTTATTGGCGATCAGAAAGTTCAAAGATTGGGAGGTGGGACCGTGTTGTTGCCTTATTGTCAGTCGAGTACACGTGTAGACCTCCCATTGTAGGATTCGGAAAGTTTTTAGACGGAATTGGTGATTTGTCTGCTTCGCATTCGTGGGATTGGTGAGGGTCATTTTGGAGAATTCGAATTCAAAGGGTCAAAACTGTATTTTCAAAGTCAACAATGGTCATTTTCGTGTTTTTCCCTTAAATAAACCTATTTACTCTCCACCCTTGTACTTATACAATGCTAAAATTAATTAAAAAAAAAAAGCTTGAAAAAATTGCAAAGAGCCAGCCTCGAACATGGGCTCTTCCAAAAGTCGCGGATTATATTACCACTAGGATGGTTGCGGATTTTGTTAAAAGATATGTGAACAAGAAAAATGAGAAGTTACTGTGTAAACATGTGTTCATTTTGTAAGATTTTAATTTGTTTGATTTCTTTATTTTCTTAAATGATCGGACTATCTCTGTGTATACGGGAGTATCGACCTGATAGTTGTTTATTTGAGGTTCTGCTTTATTTTTTCTTGGTGTTTCGTATAATTCATCGGACTTTCTCTGCTTGTCCACAAGACCGACTTGGGTCTTGTTAAATTACACAATTTCAACTTGTTTTAATTTTCTTATTTTGTTAAATATGATGCCTTATCTGCGTATCAAAAGATCGACCTTAAGGTAGATGATTTAATGTTTTTACCACATCATGCATAACATAGATCATACAAGATATTCACCATAATATACATACATATTTAATTTTTATATCAAAACCTAGCTTTTACATGCAATGATCTAATCAAGTTTACAACCTTACCGCATTATCATCATCAAAAGCTCATGCTTGACCTTAATACATGCAAGATCTACATAGATCTATGGCCTTCCTATACATACAATTATCAATCCATTACCTTTATTTATTTTCATGTATGTATATATTCCAAAACTTATCATTTTATGATCATGCAACATCAAGCATGCAACTTTAACATTCTAAACCCTAGATCTAGCATAAATGAGGCACCTTTATCATGAATCATGCATCAAGATCGCATCTTTTTCACACCACAAGAAAAATCCATCAGTTTACCATCATCATGCAACATAATACTTCATAAAAATCAAAACTTTAACATCTTATAACCTAGATCTAGTCATATCATCACATACACAACATAGATCAGACCTAAAACTGCTATAAAAATCAAATCTTGATGTATAGAAACCAAGTAAATAAGTACCAAGAACATACCAAGCAAGAAGGATGATTATGGGGATGATTTTGAGCTAAGATCCACACCAAATGACCCAAAAATCTTCAAGGAATGACGGTATAATCATGGAAGAATAATCAGTGGTGCCTAGGGTTAATTAGAAGAGGTGAAATGGGGGTTTGGGGGCTTAAGGATGCTTAAATAGATGAAAAATAGGGTTTTTGCTCGTCAAACATGTGTCACGGATCGTAAAGGTACACAAAATAAAGTTCACGGTCCACGGGTTTCCCCGGACAGGCTCCCCTTTGGTCAATTTCACCGTCGTCGCTCCCGTTTCTTTGTTATTCATCGTTTTCGACTACGGTTTTCTATGTTTTTCACCATTTTTCATCCCACATCATATCAACCACATCCAAGCCAATAAAATTGAATATAAAATAACATATATTGAATTATGATCAAACAACTAAAACCACGTAACACGTTTTCAGGCAAAATAACGCACATATCACTTTTTGATTAATCATCAATGTTTCGAGACTCAATTTTGAACGGTATGACTCGAGATGATATATAAGAACATGAGACTCATCAAATACTCTATTTTAAGCATTAAGCCCGAATACGAGATTTCCCGTTAGCCGAGAAATCACGTAACGAAATCGTGTAAAAAACACAAATTGTTTTATTTTCGTTTCTAGGAACCCAATTGGTTCCAAAAGCTTTTATTTTAATTAAATATTTAACATTGAAAAATGAGTTTGGTTCATTTAAAAACATTATCCGTAGGTATAAATACCCGAAAGTTCTTCCGATACTTATTAAACCAAAAATCAAAAAAAAATGTGAAACTTCAAAATGGGTCGGGTTTCGCAACCGGATAAAATGCCAATATTACACGAAGCACATATTTCTCGCATATAATGAAAATCGTACTTTTTAATGACTCCTTAAGTATAAAATATCAAGTAACCGAGAAAATTAATAAAATTACCTGAGATGAAAGGTAAACAGTGCCATATAATTCAAGGGTTCTTCTAGGGCTTGTTCTGGATCGATATGGTAGAAGAGAAGAATCTCATCGAACTTTTGACCAAGCTTTGTGAACTTGTAAATTGGTGCTTTCAACATGTATTTATGGGATACGAAGGTAGCAGACAAAAAAATATATATATAACTTTTTTGTAGTTACATGTAGCAAAGCAAATATATCTTTTCTTATAATTACGTTTGGCTACTCGGATTGTGACAGGTATAAAACTTCCTCAATGAAGAAATCGCAATCATTTAGTCTAGTCACTCCTTGTTGCGAGAGGATTTGTCTTTCTTCTGGCCACCACCAAGAATACGAGAGATTTGTAGACCTCTGCTGAATGCCTGGTTGAACAGAATTCGTGTTTGGAATTCTGACACGAAAGGGAACCAAGCCAAAAATGCAACCGGGGTGAATACAACCAAACCCATGATCATTTCGTAATACTGTGCCAGCGTTCTAACAGATGACCACAACCCAGATCGTCTCAAAAAATGCTTCAGAGCTTGTGCCATCTAATAATACATACATGAAACCATATCAAACCAACCAATTTTACAGCCAGTTGCCTAATCTAGATAAAGAAATGAATTTATAATATATTACGAGTAGAATTGGGTTATTTTTACAAATAAAATGAAAATTGGTTTATTGCATCGGACCAGGGGCGGCTCAAACGATTTGGGGGCCAAAGTGAACTAACATTTTTTGGCCTTCGGCATTTTCAAAAGTAACGTGTCAAATCATTCTCTTTTTTCTAATTTGGGTCCGGTGATAATAAATTATATTGTTCATAACTAGTAGAGTGAATCATTTTTGTTCTTATTGCATGTGGACAAATATAATTAGAATAAATTTAGGGAAAAAGACGAAACTAGCCGGGTTGACCGTCTGACAGGCATGTCGGGGTCGCCACGACCGTTAAAAAAAATTTATTTCTAAATTCGTTTAATTATACGGTCGTGTTGGATACGGTCGTCGACGACCGTGTTTAAAGTCGTCCCACCGTGATATTTATTTTTATTCTTTATATTTTAATTTAATTTTGTACAAGTTATCTTTACTTATTTATTTTTCATTTTTTTACTCACTTTATTTTAACTCTATAAATAGGAGGTAATTCACCAAATCACTTCATACATACACAACTATCAAATCCAAATAAAATAATGTCATCAAGACGAAAAAAAGAACGACTAATGCTTGAACGACTCATTCTAAATAAAAAATATAGAGAGTTGTGAGTTGTGTGAGTTTGAGTTATGTGATAATGTATGAAGTTTGTGTGGTATTTATAGGTGTAAAAATGAGAAGATTATTTATTATATTATTGTTGGGAAAATAACTTTAATGATAAAACATTTTCTTGGTTCAATGGTCGCACGACCGTGGTTGGACGGTGAGCGACCGTGGACGCCACGGTTGGACGACCATATACATTTTATTTTCGAATAAAAAAACAAAATTTTTAACGGTTGTGGCGACCCCGACCGGTGTCAGACGGTCGGGCCGACCGTTACAGAAGGAATGTCGGCCGGTCGTGACGACCATACGCACGGTCGTACCGCCCGTCAAGAACACATACATGGCAAGGGATGATTGGTGGAATCCCACGGTCGTCCGACTGTTGTTGAGCGGCCAGGGCGACCGTTGTTGCCGGCTATTTTCGTCCCACGGTGGTCAAACCGGCCATTTTCGTCTTTTTCCCATAAATTTATGTTTCTAGCCTTATTCAATGCAAATTGTTTATTGAAAATTCAAATATGTTAGTAATACGTAGTCATAAGTGTGTTAAACCAAACTAAAGAAACCCAAGTAAAAAAAAAAAGAGGAAAGAAAATAAGAGAGTAAAAAACCAAAAAGAAAAGACAAAAAAAATATAGAAATTAGAAAAAATAAATGAAAAATTAAATGTAACTATAGCATGCAAGATTTGAACTTGGAACCTACAGGGTTGAACTCATGTATTTAACCACCACATCAACCAACTCGTTTGATAATTTAATTGTATTCATATGTATATAAACATATTTTAAATTATATAAAAAATTAAAAAATGAGGGCCCTATATGTTTGAAGGCTCTAAACCCTAGCTTTGGTTGCTTGTCATGTTGAGCCGCCCCTACATTATACTAGTATAGTAGGTTGGAGTGCTTTAGTTGCATGTAATTACTTTTTGAAAGTGGAAAAAAGTGTCTTTGGGTCAACCTAACTTAAGAGTGAGAGTAACCATTTTTACCCATTATATAACTTTTATAACCGGCTCATATTGCCACCTCTATAGATTAGAAAAACAAGCTAGTCTATATATTAATAGATGAATGGTGAAGGGCTTGCTCACCAGAAGCATTCCCCAACCTGTAGGCATTAAAGCAAGGATGCATACTACTATATCCTTTACTGTCATATGAGGTTGTGCAATTATGCTGATCAGGATTGAAAGAAAGGTGACAAAGATCAATCCTTTAATCAATCGGAACGCAAGCTGATAGTCGTTACTAAGAGACTTTTTGCAATATGACACTCCCTGGAAAACATGGAAATGAATTTAATATCCAAATCAGAGTGTATAAGAAATCAGTGTCAGTATTAATCAACCTTCATTACAAGAAGTCCTGCAAAGATCACCAGCCATGAGATTCCATAAACCTGCAAGAAAGTAGCAAATCAACACAGTGGTTTATGTAAAGTTAGTTATGTTTTATATCTATGACATTTTATTCAAGAAATACCAGAAAACTTTTGCTGTTTGTGATGTTGAGATGATATACAAGTCCAAATTGATACATAAAGAACCGAAGTGCCAACAAAATCTCCACAATGGTACCCCTTATCCCTGAAGAAAGAAGATGTTCTTGATCTTTTTCCCACCATGATTCCCAACTTTTTTCAGCAGAGACACCAATCCCGCCTTGGTTGCTTATCCACTTGCTCCAATCTGTCCAGTCATCAACAATTTTCTGCCATTCGAACCCTGACGGGTTAAAAAGAAAGGGAGCAAAAAGCCATGTTCCCACCATGAACCACATTGATATTGTTATCAACACATATGCGAGTGAACTCCTATAAGATTCACCAAATATTTCATAGACAACAAGTAAGATGAGAAGTTCAATTCCCTTGACAAAGTGACTACGAGAATAGAGCCTGTAATTCTCAGCAAATTTGGCATGAAATACAACAAATCCACGACCTGTAGCTCGGTATTGTGCACCTCCGTGAAGTAAAGTTCTACCATAATAATGGGTTTTTGTACCAAGAGAAAATGTGAAAAACACAGAAGCTAACTGTAGTTGCATCAGAACAAAATCAGTAAATGCACTTCTGAATCCTCTTTCCAGTCCTATTTCCATTATCATTGGAAGTGCCATAAGAAAGCCGATTTGAACAAAAGATTGAGAAGCAAGAGCTACTTGAAGTGGGTTATCTTTCATGACTGCTTTGTTGGTACTCAACTCTCTCTCAAGTCCACTTAGTACAAGATAAAGGCGGCCATATAGAAACACGTATACTATAAGCACAGTGAGCTGCCACATAAAAACAACTCGCTGGTATCAGATAGTGCATGCAGATTTGACGTTAATTTCTAGGTAAAGATTAACATATTACCATTGTGTTGAAGTAGAATCCTACAGTAGTGAAATAGCATGAAAGCATGCGGAAGAAATCAAAACGGTGTCCAAGCCTGTATACATCACGACTCATTGTTTGCTCCCCGTTTCCATTGGCTATCTTTGCTTCAAACAGTGATATCTGGTTGAGGCCCACATCTCTTCCTTTACCGACTTGTATGTATTCATGATGAGTAACATTTCCTCCACGTAGTGTAGAATTAAAACCTAAAAACAAAAAATTTGGGGATTGTGAACTACTAAAGTGGATATAAAACACATAAAAGAAGCTTCAGCACAAAATTATACCTGCAAATATGTCTTCACTCAGGTTAACTATTTTTGAAGCCTTGCTGATACCTCCTCTGGTCAAGTGAAAGAGTCTCTCAAAAACATCAGGATGCCCATAGTGAAATCTGACCCTGAATGGTTAGAAATACATGAGCTAGATATCGAGTTTGAAATAAAATAAATATATATATGATCAACCAACTATTTAGGAAAACCATAAAAGCCTTTTATGATAACTAACACATGCTGATATTATATTAAATCTATATTATGTATTTAAAAATTAAAAAAAAGACAATCTTGAAACTTACTTTAATGGGTTAGCCAACAATCTTTGTCCAATTGTTACAAAACTAGTCTCCTGGTTAGACATGAACCACGCAAGCGAAGAAACACTGATCGAAAAGCACAAATAATATTATAAAGGTCTTTGGTCACAAACTAGAGCAATATATCTATCTATATATATATATATTCATATGATACATAGGAAATGCATATTCACCTCCCAGTGAATATATGCTCCCTAAGTCCAAGTATGGTTGGAGTTCGAACACCGTGTTTGACAAGAAACTCTTGAAGCAGATTCCTCATTTTAAAAGCTTCTTCCATGTAGTTGTCCTGTTAAGAATACAATAATTAAGAAAACTATATTCCTTGCTAAGAAGAGCCTAGAGTCACAATAAATTTTAGGCTGAAAAAGTACTTGGTTCATATCTATTGTTTGCAGCCCTTCTCCACGTGTGAAAATTATGGCATGATTTTGGTTCTCTGGTTTTCCCTCACCTAATATGGCAGGCCCGGGAAGTTTTATACGATATATAACCTGAACAAGGAAAATTTCATATATTCTTCAATCGTTAGTGTATATTATGCTTTAAAGGGAAATACTAAGATCCAAACTTGTTATGTCTCATCAGAATAGGCTCTGATAGCTAGGTAGATGGATATTTTTTTTACTCAACCAAATATACTAAAGAAATATAGAAACTTTTACCTGATCTAAGTTTTGATCTTGAACTGATGCGTCTGCAGACTTTGGTACAGCTTTCACAAGAACTGAATAGTAAGAAAATTTATCAATCATGTTTTCTGATTCATCATAGCTAGGTTCTTCCACCTCATCAATATAGGATACACGAAGAGAAGGATACCTGCCACATAAACATATGGATGGTTAAAAATAGAATCATATTTAAGGTAAAAGGTAACAAGTCTTACGTTGTCATAAGCCTCAAAATGTCATGAGCACGAGCATCATTTGATCTTTTTTGGATGCCATATTGTTGACATGATACAACATAGGTGAACTTCATATCTGCAATTGCTTGACATTGTACCAATAGTGATTTTTCATTCCTCAAATATTCTTCTGTGTTAGAATCAGCAGCCTTATAACCTCTCATTAACTCTGTAACATGGATTAAAAGTTAAGTTATATAGCATGCATTACATCCTCAAATACCATGAAAAAGAGCTGTCGAAATTCGTAGTATTACCATCATCCTTCGCCATGTCAAGGAAAGCCTGCAGTTCCAATGCTTGTCGATAGTACATCATGCCTCGTACTAATTTACGTTCAGAGATTAGTCAAGTTATTATCAGAATACAAAACTTAGTTATAAAAGGTTGCCTTTAGTTTTATGTTTATAGTTATTCTCTTCCCTCTTGATTATTAGTAGAACAAGAAAAGTATTTACAACTACACAGCTTATAAAATAACCCGGTTATGTTAAGATAATATTCAAGTGAGAAATCAATTAGATACCAGTCTTGGTAAGTGTTTGGCCTCTATATGATGCCCAAAGGCGAAGTTTTTCTTCCGTATCTGAACCTCCTTTAAGTTCTTCTTCATTGCTATGTTCCACCCTCTCTAGAAAGTTGTTCCATTCATCTGAAATATTTGTTTACTTGGTTTCATGGAGAACACATGTTAATATCATAGAGAAATTTAAAAAGTAAGAAAAAAAAACTGACCTGGGAAAATTTTCTGCAAGTAGAAAAGGATGGAAACTCCATCTTCATTTGGCTTTTCCAAGGCATCCATAGAAAAAAGCACATCCTCATTATAGTAAGGAGTCAGGACCCTAGAAGGCAAAAGTAGCGCGTAATAATAGAAGATTCTAGAGACTAGAGCACTCCATGATAAAAAGAACATGTAGACTTTTTTATAAAACTGATTGATCGAGAAAACTCACGAGAAAGATATCATGTTTCTAACTTTGGGTGCCACGGGCATGTCCATAAACAATGAATTTGAAAAGAAAGAGATACGCCTTCTGGCTTCTAAGTTTGAAGGAACATCCATAGCAGATTCTTTTTCTGTAAGCAAGAGATGAAGCCTTCTAATCTGGTGCATTTATAAACTTTTACAATATGCTCTTGTGCAAATATAAAGAATGATGAGGAGAAGATTAGTAGAAGACTAGAAGCTTTTCATTAGATATCAGAACTTACTTTCTTTTTCCAAACTTCTGTCTCAATAGTAACAGGGAAATTAAGATCTGCAAAAGCCCTATGATAATGTTTATTTTGTGGTGCTACAACCTCATGAACTCCATAAGATCCACCATGACTTGACTCGAGCATGCTATATGACAAAAAGCAAAAGCAATCCAATTAAGTAACAAAGTGTTAAATAATTCGATCGAAATTGTTTCGTTTTACCTAGAATCTGGATCATTTATTATGTCTCGTTTCACCACCTCCAACATGTCAAGTAGCACAATTACAAGGTCATCCTTGTCATTTGCCTCATTCTTTTTCTGAAGTCAAAGATTTCAATTAAGGTTTAATACTATTGGCCTAATAAGAGAAAATAAAGAAAAGCAAAGATGTTGTATCTGACCAAAAACTCGATGAGCTGAATGAAATGATCGGTGAGGCTAGGGAGGGCACTCATATCCATCACACTTACAAGATCCCCTTCCTTTATGTGACGGTCAACTTTGTCAAAAATCTCGGTAATGACACTACAAAAGTGATAATAGACAAACATATCAATAACAAACGCATATTATGTAATGCATTTACTCGGGGAGGCATGGCCTCTGAGTTAACGGGTCAAAATGGGTAATCTTTAGCCCGGGTCAAACACGGGTCGGTTGGGCTCACACACAAGCAGTTTATGATTATTTTTTTCTTGAATTTTATAAATAGTTAATTTGTCAAACATAAACGCAAAAATTACATTAGTACAATAATAATCAAAGATTTCTATTAGTAAAGTGAATTATGAGGTTTATGCAATTTAAATATATTTGGATGACTTTTGACCCGTTTGACGTGCTTGATACCAACTTGACATGTTTGTTTTTAGTTGAATCATTTAGCTTAACTCATTTGACCCATTAAAGATAAAAACTTGACCCAAGAATGGGTCGAGGTTGCAAACTCTAACATATTCTATGAAATGAGTCGGATGTTGGTTTACGTACGCCTTTTCACTTTCCCCTAGAACAAGAAAATTTAAAATACTTTTGCAAGAAGCATAGCATTCCTGTACAGCACAGAGCATATAATTATCTGCATTTAGCCTCTTTTGCAATTCTCGAGGGCGATCACGGTCTTTTCCCTTGCTGTCTTTTGCCATGTCCAAGGCTATTGGAAGCTGCAAATTGCTTGTTGAAAATTCACGTATACATCATGGATATACATGAAAGAAAAACATTCGGTAAGTAATTAACCTTGCTAGCAAGTAAAAATGGAGGCCACTGAATAAGATTCAAGTCAAAATCAGCCCATGATGGCATGAGTAAAAGGTCCATTTCCCTAATAACATAACAAATCAAAACCACATACAAAAAGGTTAAAATTATGTGCATGTAATCATGTCCAAAGTACCTGTTGCTTATCAAATCTTCCTCCCTGAAACTTGTAATAATTTTATTCCACATCTGAGCAAACCTTGCTGTCTCCTCTTTATTGGTTGGTTCCTGAAAAAAAATCCCAAAACATCAAACTCCATTGTGAATCTTTTAAAAATGAGAAAAATAAATGTGTTTCTTTTTTTTGGACTCTTAGGCAGAAGGGAAAAGGAGATTTTGTGGTAATTCCTTGTCTCACAGAGGAGCAACATGAAAGATGGTATGGGTGTATAAGTGGCAAACCTCATTGGTTAACACTTCCCCAGCCAATTAAGAAACCCAAAACTAATAAAGTCCATCGTAAATTGTTAATATTCAAAAAGAAGCCATAGATCAAGAAAACTAAACCTTATTCAATCGATGGGTTGGATTGGAATTGGTTCCCTTCTTAGTCATTTCACTATTTTCTGCTGGTATTAAGCAGGCATTAAATGCACCCGGCAGTGACTGAAATCGGCTTCTCAACATCCTTAAAGTTCGAATCTACAGAAGCAAAGATTAGATGGAAATAATATGTAAAAACTATAAAGTATAAACAAAATTGTAGATATTATTTGCTAAAAATGCAAATTGGATCATTAACCTCTCCAAGCCGCCGAAATGCACCATAAATACCACCAAATATTGTGGAAAATATGGCATACCATATCTGAGTATCCATGAAATAGACCTGTAAAGATTAGAAAAATCACTTTAATAGGAAAGTTTTGGCAAAAACAATAGTAGGCTAGAACTAAGATATAATTAACATACTAGGATGATAGGAGACCAGAGTGCAATCACCACACCGATATTGTTGTTGGCTGTAAATAGAAAAGGGCACTTTGTAACATCTTTTATTCCTAACTCTAAGCATAAACATAAATCCTATATGGGTTCTGAAACTTGGTTACCTTGAGGGAAGAACTCATGCCATTCGTAACGTCTTATGTGAAGTCGCATAATTGTTTTTGTTGGGCCCACTAGAGGCTCTATCTGCAATATGTCATTCTCAATTAAATCTGATTAGCATTCATTATTTTCCACAAGCAAAAGATGAGGATCAAGAGAGGCACCTCTAAATAGTAACTGAAAGCTAACTTTGCAGCTATGAGGAGTACCCAGAATATAGTGTACCTAGAAAGGGAAATTGTGAAACTTAAAGCAAGGAACAACTAACAAGCAATGTGAGCACCATTGTTAACATGGAAGTCATACTTGATAAGGGAGATTGGATCTTCATACATTCCCCTCCCAACATAGAGTGGAAGCTGCAAAAGGTAATGGTATTATGATTGATAATTTGATTGTATATGACATTTATGGACTTAATATGATAGGGAGTTGATCGAGGAGTTGGCAGCCTCGCACTTGGACCAACCGGATAAAAGCAAGTGGCCTAGAAAAGGCACAAGTTAAAATGGGCATAGCTTTTGATTTGTGTAGAGTTATGAGTCTCATAAGATGTCAAGGATACTGGTGTAATGGGACCAAGTTTTGGGCTCAAATTCCCTCATACCGAGCCCTTGTGGTTTTACTATGACGGATTATCCCAAATTTTGTGATTCTAAATTATTAGAACCATGGACTTCATTATTCTGTGTGATTATTTATTTAGTCATGTAAGTTTAATTGTAGGCTAACTCATTTCCCAAGATTTGGCAATATTTCTAATATTAGATTTTCCTTATAAAAAGTGCTTGATGTAATAGTTGTTCTCATTCAAAAATTTACTAACTTTTCTCTTAAAGAGTGTTCTCTTTTATATTTTCTGTTTTTGATCTATATAATAATATGTGTTATTGTGAAGAATAAAAAAACAATAATAGTAAAAAAAAAATGACATAAATTGCAGAAAGGTTGTTGTACCTGAGACCACCACATCATGAACCTCACAATTTTGTAGTCTGATCTCTCTAGATTGCGACGGATAAATGGTAGAAGAAACAATAATCCAGAAAGGATATTTGGAGATAAGTAGGTAATAACTGCTATAATGAAAAGAGAAGGTGAACTTGATCCGTTACCGAACCAGTTCTTAATGGTCTCTTCAAAACCAGAAGGATTGTTCCAACTATATGAATATGCTATTGGTAAAACTACTACCCAAGCTGCTGCAGAAAGAGCCTTCAGAATATATCGAAGCTTCACATTAAATGACATGCTGAACCTTGCTTTCCACATCATAAATACATCAATGACGGCTGGAAAATGTGGAGTGAAGAATCTGATTAGATCCCCATCCAAGAAACAAGTACCAACATATGCATAAATAATTTGAGTTTAGACTGAGTTTGTCATTGGTACCCTGTGCAAGTTTTAAAACTGCTGCTGTTATGAAGATGCTCAACACTTTCTTGAATACAAGTCCATCAAAGATTGAACTTAGTTTACCCGACCCATTCCAAGCTATTATAATCATAGCCTTAAGCATGAAAGGATCAAGTTGTTAAAACAAAGCATGAGGCATGCAATATATGATAGCAGAGAAGCAAGATAGAGATAGTTACCTGTAAACACAAAATGAAAAAGCTCCACATCCTGTCAAAACTCCTAAATATATGCCAATACGAGTCTATTTCAACAAAATTTATTTTTCCTATTGAACGGTCATCTGTTGCAGGTTTTCCACTAGTGGCAGATCTTTTATCCTGAAAAAAAAAACATTTGATGTATCTAGTCACTGACTATAGTAACACGCATCTTAAGTTAGAGTATTGAAATCATAATTTAGCTAGTACAATATCTGGTGCTAAAGAGGTCAATCAATACTTACATCATCAGGTTGGCAAAAGAAATAAGCATCTTCACGCATTGGCCAACCCAGACGAAAACAGTCAGCTGACCTACAATATTTGTAATGATAAATTTACTGAAATTGGTTTTACCATTAGAAGATATGTGACAAGAGAGCATGGTACCAGAAGAATTCATTTAAGTCATCATAGTTTCTCCATTCAGAGTGTTTTGTCTTCCCCCCTTTGCTTTTTTTAGCTTCCTGAACATGAGAATAATGAAAATATAGGCATATGAAATTTGGCACAGATACATATGCTGCAAACATTCTCCAAACTTACACCACACCTTTGCTATTGTTTTGTAGATAGGAGCCACAACTTTCCACAAGAATGCCTCTTTTTCACCTCCATATGCAGGTTTAATATTCTCATTAGTCTCGGGATCAACACTACCAGCCAAAATGCCATATACTTCAAATGCCATCTATGGAACAAGGAAACATTACAACAATTTTAACACACACATGAACATAAAAATGATCAATTATAATCATGATACATACGTGATGATAGATATAGCAAAGGCACTCTGGCATAAATCTCAAGTTTGCAGCTTCACCCCATATCAGAAGATATAGACCCATGTACAACAACTTTCTTTGTTGCACTTCTTGTTGAATATTTGGCAACCTGCAAAAGGAAGGATGATGGTAACATATTGCAAGTCAATAGATATAATTTTATAACTTTATGAACTAAGTGGCGACTGGCGGCTATATATCCAAAATATCAATATATTAGCCATGAGATGCTCCATATTAGATAAAAGATACATAAATCATTTTTGTACTAAGTATGTCATGCAACTATACAAGATATTACTTGATATTGTTTCCAATGTAGTTATCAGTCTGTACCTTATAAATAGTGATCAATGATATTAGAGAAACCATTCCAGTAGTGGTTTTTATGATGATATTTGATAGTTAACAAACAGCAAGATAAAGACACAATAGGAACTTTTTGATGTTGTTATATATATAACTTTAATCGGCAAACATTAAGAAACCTAAGAAAGATTTACTTACCAAAGACTGCTTTTGCGACCCAAATATTTGCACCACTTCTTGTAATTTTTAAAAAGTTTCTTCATAACTTCAGTTACCGCACGATCATCCAGCTTTTCGAAAGAAAATATGCAGGGATGCCATAAGCAATGGATAATTGAGGTCTATCATAACCTTAGCTAGGCACATGTAAACTATAGTACCTTAAGTGGATGGTCAGGCGGATTCGGGAACTGGCGAACATAAACATTTGAAAGCAACAAGATTAAGTGCTCTCTTTGATTTGAGACATTATCTTTCTGTGAAACACAACAAGTCACATTGAGATTCATCTTGATATGTTAGATATTCCTAATGAATCACTAAATGGCCAACCTGAAAACCAAATATAGCCTGTAGCCAATCCAGGATGTCATTGTCTACTTTCTTCTTGTAGGCCTTGGGCCATGGAAGTCCCCTGGTATTACGGAGTGCAGAAACCGAAGCTTGAATCTACAAGTTTAACAATTGTAGTATGAATACAAATGTAGTATGAATATATCATTGATATAAACTAAAACTGGAAAATGGGCAGGCGGGTTGAATAACGGGCTAAAACGTATAATCATTTTTGTGCAGGGTGGGCCACCTAAGAACACTTTTGTCAAGAAACTTCATATAGCCCAAATATTTAGATCTCTTTAATGAAATAGTTAGAGGTTTTATTCATAAAATAACAATTTGGTGACTTACCTCTGGAAATCTCATTATAGCTTGATTTGAACTATCAGGGTCAAGTGGAAGTATATTGTAAGGAACATACATCTCTGTCTTCTCTGCAATCTTATTGTGAGCTTCTAAAATCTATGCATACAAGAATTAATGAATCATAATAATTAAGTTCTTAAAGGGTAAGAGAAGCCTCCAGTATTTACCTCATCCGCCACCTCTACAGACTCGGTGAAGTTAACAGCTTTCAAAACATCAAACAGAACAGCCGCAGTCTGATAAGCTTTTGTAAGCCGAGTACTAATACAAGAAGTAAATTTTAACAACTAGAAAGTACGTATAGCAAATTTTAAGGAAGACACAACTAATGAAGAGAGATTATTACCGGTCAGCTTTATCAGCCTTTTGTAAGGCTTGAATATACTTCCTGTAGTAATCTTGATAAAAACTCTGCATTTCACGAGCATCACTCTTTGTTTGTCCTGCTTCCTGAAAAGTTTATAACACATCAGATATTTATAAGATATTGATATGCATAAAGACATACATACCCTCTCTAGGCGTTGAAGTAGGGCAGTTTTGAATTGGCGAACACCACGTCCACTTGATTTTGGATCGAGTTTTTGGGCTTGTTCAAGAGCATAGAATCGACCTGAGTGCATACACAATAAAGTTTTCTATTCTTGTATTTAAGCATGTAAAGCAAGGTATTAAAGAAACAGAATATCAGACTCCACACATTTGACTTCTATATATGATGAAAAACTCATGAACAAATTAAAGAACAAGAATTAGGAACTTAAGTTTAGCAGATTTACAGTATTTCTTACCAGTTACCAGCAACAACAATATGGCTAAAAGAAAAGTCAAAAAATTCAAAAGTAGAAAGGTCAAAATTGATCTTAGTCAATACAAAAGTAAAAAGATTCAGAAAACCATTAGCTCCTAAAATTGGAATGAAATTAACACAAACTGGACTTACAAAGGTAGGCAACTCGTGGATTTCTGGGTTCAACTTCATTAGCAACGCGAAGAATCGGTGCAATTTTAACAAGTGATGAAGGCACCACCTCACTGTCTGTCATAGACTCCATACCCAAACTACCAGCCGTTTGAGTCCGCATCAGCCGTCCAGGTGGCTGCTGGTCAGACCCTCTTCGGTCGTAAGCCATTGTATGTTAATAAACTCTGGTTCACCCTTTTGATGTGCTTCTAATCAACTATGCTGTAATTAAATTAAATCAACAATTCGGATTACTTTGAAGATTAAAAGAAAATAACTTTTTACACTTTAACTTCATCTTTTTAAAGGATCAAAAGCAAAAGGTCCAACTTTCTATAGTTGGGTCATTTTTATCAACTCGTGACTCACTGAAATTGATCAAAATCCCAGGGAAATTGGTACCAAAAATTCATGTTAAGTAGTCGAGAAAACTGAAAGCGGAATTCTGAGTTGATAACTCAAAAATCAAATTCATTATAACATATTAAACTCACAAAACCCCAAAATTTCATTCAGAAATTCTTGAAATTATGATCGATTGAAAAACCTTGTTTCCGAGAACTTAAAGGGTTAGGAGCAGCTTCAGTAAGTTGTTGTAACGGTAATAGATGATAAAGATGATGATGATGATGATGATGATGATGAACTGAAATTTTATATAGAGAAGTAGTTTTTATGATCGTAGTGAAAGGAATGCTTTGTGCTAAAAGAAAGGGAGTGCAAGAACACATATAAAAAGATGGTAAAAAGGGAGGGAAAAAGCAGAAGCATTACCTAACTCGCCTTAATCAACAAGAAAACGCGGGCAATTTCACAAATAAATATGAAATGTTTGGTGTTAAAGGGTTCATGGTTTCATGGTTTTCAATTTTAGTACCTATGTTTTGTACAGTGCCAATGGATTTATTTATAACTTCTTCTATGAGATCATGTACTATTTTATTCCATCTTACTACATGTTTTTAGTCTTTTAATGAAATGATACTGGGTTTAAAAATCTAGGGTCTAACAAACTTGTATCGTATCATGAGCTTTTAAGAGAATTATGTACTTAGGTTTTGTATCTTTGAATAGCTTGGGTCTCTCTCTTAATCTATTTTGATATAATGCTTTCAAAATTTCTAATTTAATAACTTAAATAGCGACAAGAACGAGTGTTTCTTTTCTATTATGAAAATTTGTACCAAAACTTTTATAAAACACGCTAAAACACTTTTGTTTTGTAGTTGATCAACCATCAAAAGGTTAGTTGGATACATAATGATTCATAAAAGGGTGTTATGTTGACAGTTATAATGGTTAGCCTATATACTACAACCATCGACACTCGATCTTTGTGTTGTTAGAAACGCCTTCAACAACAATTTAATTATTATTGGTAGTGAGTTATTCTTGATATCTTAAGTTGTTAGAGTTGACTGTCTACATATATAGCACCATCTAATAAATCCACCAAATACCTCATTTGAGCTTTGAATCTCAACTACTAATATAGATTACTAATATAGATGGAGATACAAATACCACTAGACAAAAAAGAATGGACACATTTGAAGTTTACGCACCACATATGAACAACTTCTAAAAGAATGGACCCCTAATAGAAATTTCACAATAATGATTAATGTATTGTCCACTATACAAAAAAAAAAAAAAAAACAAAAAACAAAAAAAAAAACTACACTTTTAGCCGTACTCCCCGCAGTCTTGCATAACCAAAGTACTTTTAACTCAAAATTACATTTTTCGTCTTTATTTTTCTTAAAGCTAAATCACTAAGCAAACTTGTACATTTCTTTCCTGGACTTTATTAATTATTTTAGGGTTTGTTACAAGTTGTCTTTTTAGCAACAACAATCAAAAAATTTGTTAAACTTATTTTTGTCAAATCATTAATTTTAGTCTTGCTATTAGATGACAAGATATGTAATTTTCAGTAATCTTTTGGTCTTTTGATTGTTTATTTCCATTTAAATGGTAAAGATTTAAGTTTCACAAGTTAGCAATATGTGAATTTTTAGAAATAGGATTAGAGCATGTTTACGGTTCGAAAAGGACTGTAATTTGTAACTCCTGAATATAAAGACTTGTAACTGAAACAAATTAAACTTATAAACTAATTCTCATTTTATAATCAAAGTATTTATTTGAAATTCTGAAGCTTAAAAGAAAATGCTGCTAACTCTAATCAACTTTATTCATATAAACTTCTTAAAAGTTTGAATTTAACCACTCCATGATCACACTCATATGTGATATTGTTTAAATATCACAAATTACCGGTTTTACAAAAATAGATTCATCACAAACTTACCTTATGGTTAGTTGCACCTAGTCCTGATCAAAAAAGTATATCATGTAGAACGCTCTTTTGTATTATACCAAAAAAAATATTAAGGTTTTCCCAAATCTTCAACAGCCATTTCCAATAACCTAACTAGACCCTCCGGCAGCAACCTGTTTCGGCTTCTCATCTTCACCCTCTTCTTCATTGGAAAACTCCTCAATTAACTGGCGTTGTTTTTCTGTTAGTTTCCTGTATACAATTAAAGAATATATATTATACAACTGAAAATAATCTACCGTAAAAATTAGAGGTGCAAACTGACTAATGTCAACCCGGTAGTTAGAGATAGAAAACATACGTCGGGATGCTAATGTTGAAGTGTACGTATTGATCTCCATACGAATATGAGGTTCGGGTTTTGATTCCTGATATTTAAGGGGACAAAAGAAAGAGGTTTATAGTTCCCCTATTGAGTATGCAAAAATTTAACTGGAAAAAGAATTAAAAAAATGATCAAACCCCACCTTTTCCCTTTAGGACTACTTTTGAACCTGGCTGGGTCCCCGCACGAACCTGCATATCAGAAGTAAAAAACATGTTGGACGCTTGTCTTCACCAAACATTATTCTGAAAAATATGAAAAAATCAACCTTAAGAAGAACATCTCCTGTTAATGTTGGGACCTGAATACTTGCTCCCAAAATTGCCTGTAAGAGAATAAACCCATGTAACCATAATTGCATAATTTAAATAGTTTAGCAAAAATGCAGTAACACCTTTAACTGCACAAACACAAAAAGTAAAATATGTAACTTACCTGACTCATACTCAGGTTGGTGTTAACATGAATGTGGGCCCCTTCTCGCCGGAAAATAGGGTCCTCTCGCACCTGTAAAGATTGTGATAGAAAAACATAAACAACATACAAGAGATGTTCTCTTATCTATTTTCTTGTTACACCAAATTACCTTAATAAGAACATACAGATCACCCGGTTGGTTACCATCCGGATCTGCTCCCCCACTTCTGGACACCCTTAATTCTTCATTTGTATCCACACCTGCACATTCAAAAGCCCGTATATATAACAAATATTTTATAATAAATTCATAATCATGTTTCAAGATAAGTTACTCGAGGCATAATTTAACAAAAGATTAAGAGATCACTGTAACATACCTGGCATAATGTTTAATTTGACAGTTTTCGGTCCTCTCAACACTCTATGACCATTGCATGACTTGCACAAGTTCTGTAAGCCAACCAGCCTCATAAGTCAAATCCCGTTATAAACATTTTGTCAGTCTATACACAAATTAGTTATTTTAGTACTAAAATGTTTATGTAGACAATTCTATCTCTAAACCCATATGCGTCTCACGACCTTAAGAGAGAGAAGATAAATAAATCATATAAAATTAAAATTGGTGTAATGGTATTAATTCTTTTCTAACAGAAAATATTAATCCCAATAAAGAAATTAACTTTCCCTTACATCCATATGTTGAATCAAGAAGAAATGAAATTTTTTGTTATTTTCTTAGTAATTTTAAAGCTTAACCTTTTGATTTGGAGAATTGTTACTTTGTTGGTTTTCTGAATGTTTTGAATTTTGTGTTTGATATATTTGGCACTTTATGACTTTGATTTTAAAGTTTACCTGGTTAATTAATGTTATTTTTGGTTTTAAACAGCAAGTAGATTTTAACTTTAAACAAATTGTCACACTCACCCGTTAAAGAGATTACCTGTTAAGTCGTTTACAACCCGTCAACCCATTTGACTCATTTTGTTGGTTTTGAGAGGAATAATTTTAATTTTGTGCTTGACTTTGATCTGAAGTGGGGACTATGTGAGTTTGACTGTAGTATTCATGGTCAAGTATAATGTTATTTTTGGTTGGAAACACCAACAAACAAAAATATCCAGCTAAATCTCACTAAAACAGTAAGATTTGGGAGGGAAGGGCGAGATGAGGAAAAACTGAAGACCAAGTAGATTTTAATTTTAAATGAATTGCCATACTCGCCCATTGAACAGGTTACATGATTTTCTGTGTGTCCAGGTTAAGATTATAAGCTTTAGACAAATAAATATATAAGTCGTGTCCAAGTTCAACAAATGAACAGGTTACATGATTTTAAATGTTGACCGCTCCATTATGAAATACTACGCTTTCTTTTTATTAGTGTAAAGCAACCTTCATGGATTGAATGTGCATTTTACTCTCTTGCAGGCAGATATTAGGATTTTAATTTTCTAGTAAAGAATGTACCTTGACATATTTTCCAGTTCCGCCACATTGACTGCAAATGGTCTGCATTCTAAATGGACCATTTTGAGAGGATATCTGTGGAAGGTGCAGAACCACAATTTAGAAATTCAGCCCAAAAATCTATTTTCATATCACAATCACTAGGTTCTAAAATCGTATAAATAGTAATACTAACCATGCCTGCTCCTTTACATCGCCTACAGGTTTCAGGCTTTGTTCCATGAGGAACACCAGATCCACCTGCAATCAACCACAATAAAAACATGATGCTCGAGATGTTTACTTCTCTTGCCAAATAACAAGTAAAATGAGCGGAAATAACGTGTCATAAAATGAGCCTAAAGTTTTTCATACCACAAGTTTCACAAGGCAACTCAGTATAGAAAACCACATTTTTGGTGCATCCTTGTACAGCTTCCATAAAAGAAAGCTCAACAGAAGCCTGTTGAAATAGATAAAATCTTCAGATACATAGTCAAATACATAAACAGCACCAGCAACATATGAGATAGACATAAACCTTAGCATCCTTGCCACCGGAGTTCTGATTTAAGTTAAAATTAAATATCTGATCCACAAAGTCAAGAGAGAAAAGTTAGAATTACTTTTCAAAAATAAGTTTGCAGATAGAAGAGGAACTTGCATTCGATAAAAAAAATCCCTACTAACACCTTATTATTCTGCAAGCATGTCTATGGCAATGGATAAAGTAGCATGTTTAACAGATATAGGGTATAAAAAGGTCTATACGAATTTGTATATATATCTTTGTACTTTTATCTATAATGCAATCTGATGAAGCAAGTAATTCCAATAGGAAATACGAACAAATTTCCTGAAATCTATGTTACCGCACAGAAAATCAAGTGTAAAAATTGTGAATTATTAAATTTCTTGTGATAAACTGTTTGCAATACCAACCTTTTGTTTGGTTTCAGCAATGTTTCAAAAATCAAACAGGCGCCACGGCCGCTCCTGCGGTTCGACCAGTTAAACGAGTTGACCGGTTTCCCGGTTGAGTTAAAACCGACTGATTCATTGTAGCCCAACCCCAGTCCCTTAGTTCGTAACTGGACCGACGACACCAGCGGTTCCCATTTAAACCTGACGGGCCGGGTCTGGTCCAGCTCTCGCAACAGTGGTTTCACATCACTTTATTTAACTTATTTCCACAAGATTCATGTATAAATTTGAAATCTAAGAAAAATCAGAATCGCAAAGGTACAATTGTAAATAAAACGGATCAAAGTGCATTAACAGAGTGAGTGTTTCTCTGTTAGAATCCAAGGTGATTAGACTAAATGATCAGGTTCAGGATTTTTTGCAAAAACATTTGGATAAAACTTACATCTGAAAAATTCTGGAAAGGATTATTCCATGAATCAGCATCTGGATCAGGTCCCCCATTAACACTTGCTTCATAAGCTGCATGGCCAACCTATAAAACCATTAATCCAGCAGAGCAGATGTAAATATAATAGCTGTAATCATGAATATAAATTAAAACATAAAAGGTATATTATAAGAAAATGCATATTTGAACCTGATCATAATCTGCTCGTTTATTCTCATCTTTAAGAACCTGCAAAAAAAAAAAAAGGAACTAATTAAATAGATTTGTTAACTTCACATTCTGTACACTTTCTTATAAAATGAACAAGGGTATGGTTTCACTAAACATTGAAAAATAAACTATGACCTCATATGCCTTTGAAATTTCTTGAAATCTACTTTCTGCTTCTGGGTCATCTTTGTTTGCATCTGGATGCCACTTTTTTGCTAGCTAGAAACACCAATATGAATAAATAATCTCTCAGTAACGAGAAAATTTTAAAAATTAAAATACATACGAAAGAGGACAATCTCGTTGCCCATGAATAGTTTGATACTTCAATTCATGAAAAAACCAAATTACAGTGGAAAAAAGGAAAAGAGCTAATAGTTTGGAGAAAGATACAAACCCCATAATATGATTTCTTGATTTCTGATGAAGATGCATTCTTACTCACTCCAAGAGTATCGTAATAATCTTTTGAAGCCATAAATGCTGGTAAAAATAGGAACATGTGTAGAACAGAAGTATGTAAATGCACAAACAGAAGCTTTTGATTGAATACTCCCTTTCAACACCCCATCTTAATTATATTTTGGGTCATTAGGTCATATCATTAATCACCTTTTAGTGTCTAAAATCTTCATTATGAACAAGTAAAGGCCACAATATACAGCCACAAATTCTCAACAGAATGAGAGTAATTTGTAATAACTGTTCAAAGTTCAAATTTTATGAAATGAATCTATTGTAAATTAAAGAAACTACGAATTACCAGTGCCATGAATGGATCTAGTGAAGCCACAATCCGCGTTAATTGTTCCGAAACCCGGCCGATATCTTGATCCACCCGCTGCTTTACATCAACAAAAAACAAGAAAAAAAACCTCATTTATCAAGTAAAATTAGAAAATACCAATGTAAAAAGATCAGATTTATTGTTCTTTGTTCACAGATTTACCATTTCTATAATTAAGAGCATTGATAATCCCATTCTGCTTTGACGAACAAAACCCTCTATAACCTCCTCTAAACGGCGATTCATACACCTGTAAATGAACAATTACAACACACAAGTAACGGAATCTTCTTATTGAGTTACAGTACATATAGAAAGAACAAGAAAAGGGCATACTGGATTGCGAGAAAGGGATCGGCGAGCGAGACATAAGACGAGTTTGGTTGCGTTAGAACGACCCATTCGGGGGCTGTAAAATATTCAAAATCGGATCGAGTTTGAATTGAGAACTGGAGAGTGTTAAACCCTAGAGAAACCCTGGACGAATTCTAGGGCAAAAACCAGGAGTGGAGTCGGTCTCTCCAGATTCGTCTTCCTCACGGTACCCACTTTCCTATTTCATTTTTGGAAACGTTGGTTTGTGGCAAAACATGAAAGAAGAAAACCCAATGGGCTAATCTTGGATAATTGTTTATGGTTTGGTTTATAAATCGTAAAATCAACTAAGGCTATCCGTAAGGCTAAGTGTAGTGGATGGAGCCCCTTGTGGGCATTATGCGCCATGTGGCGTCCACGTCAGCATGAGGGGCTCCATGGCAAAAGTGGTGTAGTGGGGCTCCATGTATAACCCCCCTACCAATCATTACCTAATTATTTATTTAATCATTTTTTATATAATATAATATTAAACATATTAAAAACTAAAATTAAAAAAAAAAACAAGACATAAAAACTAGAAGATTTTTTTAAAAAAAAAAACAAACTTACAATATTCTTAAAAAAAAAAACATGACAACTAAAAAAAAACTAATCATCGTCTTGAACATCATCATACGCCTCATCCTCGTCGTCATCCCCATGCTCGTCGTTGTTGGAACCATGGCCGGCGTCTTCATCGTCATCACCATCATCATCATCATCATCATCATCATCGTCATCATCATCAGAGAAAACACCATCATCATCATCATCATCATTGTTATTTTCACCGACATCCGCATATTCATGACGATTTGACCAAGTATGCTCCACCAAGTCCGCCATTAGGGCGTTATGTTGTTCTCTAGACCGCATCTCCGCCGAATTTTGAATGCGTTCTTCCATGGATGCTTCGGGCACAACAACTCGGTGTTCGGGATCGTAGTAGGAACAGATCGCCATGCCTCTGTCCTCCTTCACCATGTTGTGCATGATGATGATGCTACGCATGCAATCTTTCATTTTATCAAGCGTCCAAAGTCGGCAAGGATTTTTAATGAAGTGCCATTTCGTTACCAATGTGCCGAACGTACACTCGATACCCTTTCTTGCCGCTTCTTGAACCTTTTTGAAGCGCTTTCTTTTCTCATCAATAGGATCCTTGTAGGTCTTCACCATGAAAGAATATTCTGGGTATATACCATCACCCAATAGATAACCATGTGGATAATAGTTACCGTTTGCATAAAAAGAAGCTTTGGCACCTTTACCCGATACGTAATCCTCGATGATTTCGGACCCTTGCAAGACATTAATGTCATTGTTCGAACCGGCTACCCCAAAATGTGCGTGCCAAATCCATTGATCGCACGATGCCACGGCTTGAAGAATAACAGTCGGACCCTTTTGATCTCCTCGTGTGTATTGACCTTTCCATGCCGTAGGACAATTATCCCATTGCCAATGCTTGCAGTCGATACTTCCGATCATTCCCGGTAGACCATACTTCTTATCATGTCGGTCATACAGCAATTGTAGATCATTCCACGTCGGTTTTCTTAAATAACGTGGACCGTACAATATACGCATTCCTAGCACAATTTAAAAATAATATATTTAACAATTTTAAAGAATAATTATATTTAACATTTAAAATAAAACTACAACAATTTTAAAAAAAAAACAATAACAATTTAAAAAAATACCTTTTGCAAAGTGTTCCAACGTATCTCGTGTCGTCTTTTCCGCCATTTTTAAATATTCGTCGTTGATGTCGGTCGTTGTCCCGTACGCCAAGACATGTAATGCGGAGGTAACCTTCTGAATAGCTGTAAATCCAAGCTTCCCGCGTGCGTCACAACGTTGTTGAAAATACGGAAACTCTCGTTCAAGATCGTTTACAATACGTAAGAACATTCGTTTACTCATCCGGAAACGATTGAAGAACGTCGCAGCACTTCGGTATGTAGGTCTGGCGGAAAAATAGTCGTTCATCAAGTTCCTATTTGCCGCCTCACGATCGCGTTCAACTTGCGTTCTACGTATAACGGGACGAGGAATGGGAGGTGGTTCCATTTGCATCACGTACGAAACGATCTCGTCTTCTATCTCATCGTCGAAATCGTAGAAAATAGAAGAAGAACTTGATTGTGGAGAGCTCATTTTTTTAAAAAAAATGGAAGAATATATATGTAGATGGAGAGTGTTGTGTGTAAAATATTGAAAGAATGTTGTGTGTGTATATATATATATGAATGGTTTAAAAAAAAAAAAAAAAAGGATTGAAACTAGCCGTTCAACGGCTAGTTTTTTGGAAAAACAAATTTGTCCGGCGCCATGTACAAAACGCCCTTTGCCAATTTTCCTAAGATGGCGCCCCGGGGGGCGGTGGAGGGCGCTATAGGGGCGCTATGGGGCTCCATGGCGCCCCCATGGAGCCCCATTACGGATAGCCTAATGGATGGAGCTTTTTATGGGCGTTATGCGACATGTGGCGTCCACGTCAGCATAAGTGGCTCAATGAAAAAAGTGGTATAGTGGTAATGTTTTATAACCCTCTACCAATCATTACCTAATTATTTATTTTAATTATTTTTTATATGATTTAATATTAAATATATTAAAAACTAAACAACAAATTTTATTAAAATACAAAACTTACATATTTTTAAAATTCTACAAACTAGAAAACGGAAAAAAAAACTTAATCATCATCTTGAACATCATCATACGCCTCATCCTCGTCGTTGTTGGAACCATGGTCGTATTCTTCATGGAGAGTGAAAGTTTATATGTTTGGAATGGAATGTAGTGTATATATATATATATAAATATAAATGATTGAAAACAAAATAAAAATTAAGTCAAACTAGCCGTTTAACGGCTAGTTTTTTTGGAACAAGCAAATTTGAAGGCGCCATGAACACGACGCTCCCCCCCCCCCCCCCGTCTTTTTCCCTTAACATGACGCCCCCGGGGGCGGTTCTGGGCGCTATAAGGGGCGCTATGTTACCAATTTTGGTACCATAACGCCCCATTACGGATAGCCTAAGAGTATGTTTTGGGATTGCTTTTCTTTATTGACTTAGTAGGGAAGATAAAACGATGACACACTTGCGTTATGATCGATCGTATCACTGAAACTACACTATACACCTGTAAGGTTGGATAATTGATGATTGGTGTTATTTTAGTGGACGAGAATGATAATTTGGGGTTGGGGTCGACTACTTTGGACCCTTTCATAGTCAAATACAAAAGTTTGGAGATTCAAGTTCGTATTCTTTCCTCGTCTTCATTAAAGATTGACTGATTGAGATGGATCCCGCTTAAAGTAGATATCTTTGCGTTAGGAGCGGGTTTAGATCGTATCCCGTCTAAAGTGAATCTTCAAAAAAGAGGCATGGATCCTTTGTGATTGCTGTGTGATCAATTGCATGATGGCGGGAATGATTTGCGGGCACTTAATTTTTGGGTGGTGAAAACCTCCTCTTTGTAAAATTCTTTTGATCAACATATATAATACATGAATTTTTAACCTAGCATATACTGAAATCAGACTACTCGAATATTAAAATAAATATATTTAACCGAATATAAATGGATGGGATAAATGAGCATAAAGATTTATAGAAACACAAAACACGCTAAGTGATAATATGAAGGCTAAACCCAATGGTTAAAATAATGGGTTAGGTAAATGCATCATATATAATAAATTAGAGTATTAGACTACTCAAATAATAAAATTGATAATTTAAACGAATATATAAACGAATGTAAATGAACGAACACATTAAAACGTTCATAAACATAAATGAACGAATGTAATACGTGTTTGTGTTCATTCGTTTAACTAAATGAATAAAAATAGATTGTTCATATTCATTCGGTTAACTAACTGAACAAAAATGAATTGTTCATGTTCGGTTATAATTAAACAAACGGACATAAACGGTTAAGCGAACGTTCGGTTTATTTTCTTTTAGTCCTACCTAGCTAGTTGTTATTGATGTAAGTCGTTTTAAATCTAAAATGACGAGACTAAAGATAAAATGAAACATATGTTGGCCCGATAGTTTAATTCACAAAGGTCACCTCATAAGTCGGTGAGTGGGTTGGTCCACCTTTAATAAGTAAAGGGGTTACCCGGGTCTTTCTTAATGAGTAGAAGGATATTTCGGTTCACTCCTAATGTGTGGAGAGACCAAACCAACTTTACTATAGGGTTGGTTTAGGATGCTTTTGTATTAGTCTCTAATTATGAGACTTGGTCTCGAAGTTAGGTTTAGAGTCTATATATAAATACTAGAGATCAACATAGGGTTTCTTGTATCAAGAGAGTATTTCTAAATAGAGAATTTTGAATGATTTCTTTCTAATAAAACTTAAGAGTTATTTGAATTTTATAATTATATTCTTGATATAAATATAAGGAAAATTGGATTTTAATAATACGAATTATCACTCATTGGCCGATAATAATACGAATTATCACCTTGGCACACAATAATACCAATTAACCATTCTGGTCTCTAGAATGATACACCGTTAGTTTTTCACTAACGGTGTTAATCTCTTGCTGACGTGGAACCTAACGTGGCCTAGTAGTTTGCTGACGTGGCTTGATTTGGAGGGTTCCACGTCAGCAAGAGACTAACGATGTTAATGAAAAACTAACGGTGTATCATTCTAGAGACCGGAATTGTTAATTGGTATTATTGTGTGCCAAGGTGATAATTCGTATTATTATCGGCCAATGAGTGATAATTCGTATTATTAAAATCCAATTTTCCTAAATATAATACGTATGAAGACATGGGAAATATAATAATAATAATAATAATATAATATAAAATGAAAATCTTGGGGTGACGCCGAGTAAAAAAAAAATGGGGAACGGAAACCTTCAGTCGGTGACGCCGGTAGACTACCGTCATCGATACCACCACGCTGCGGAGATTAACACCACTGCAGATGAAGATGGGGAGGATTGGCATGTGGTATCTAGGAAGAAAAGGGGGGGAGTCAAAGGGATGAAGAAGTGGGTTTGGCCGGAATCCGTCGTGTCGTATTTCATCAGCAACATTCCCGACGACTGCTCCAAATTCCGACTAAGAAAAGAGTGTGCCCAGTTTGGAAGAGTGGTCGACGTGTTTTTATCGAATAAGAAAGGGAAAGGGGGTTATCGTTTCGGGTTTGTGAAGTTTGACGACGTTAGGGATAAATGGATGTTGGAAAGAGTATTGGGGAAAATTAAACTGGGAAACCTGATTATCTCGGCCAACTTGGAAAAGTATGATAGGAACAAAAAGCCTATCACCCTGAAGAAGGAGGCTCACCAGGAGGGGAAGGGTTTGGGGGGGTCAAACGTTTGGTCCCGGCTGGCCGGGGGAGGCATCTCGGAGAAGGTGGAGGAGGTCCGTCAGGAGGTTAGAACAGGAGGGCTGTCTTATGCTGCGATTACGGGTAGAGATGTGGAGAGCAGGAGGGTGGTGATAAATCATACCGGACAATCCAAGACTAAAGAGTGGTTAGGCATTTCTCTGATCGGAAAGGCTGCTGAATACATCAAGTTTAATCGCCTTCATGTGATTCTGGCGGAGGAGGGCTTCGAAGACATTCAGATCCGGCATGTGGGTGGGCTGCAGGTTCTTCTTACTTTTCGGGGCGGAGAAGAAGCGCAGTTTTTTATGAGTTGTATGGAAGCTAGAAAAGATCTCTTCGCTGATTTACAGTTGTGGGAGGGCCATTTGTCAAAAAGGGAGCGGTTTGTGTGGATAAAGGTTATTGGCGTCCCTCCTCAATTATGGGAGTCAGAAGTTATTGATCGGATCGGAGAGCAGTTCGGCGAGGTGGTGGTCACATCGGCGGCGGATGCCTACGATGTCAATCTTGCGTGGAAGAAGATCGGTATCGTGTCGTCTTCGTTTGAACAGATCGAAGGGACAGTGCTGGTGGAATGGGAAAGAAGCGTTTTTAGGTGTCGAGTGTCGGAGCTCGTAGACGAATGGTCACCGGAGTTCTACAGGGGGCAGCCCGGCATCGCTAGGGTTCCGGCAAAGTCCTCTGCCCAGTCGAACGTTGAGAAATGGGCAACCAGGAGGATGTTGGGGGAAGTCAAAGAGAGGGTGTGGGACCTGTTCCCCTAGAAGAGACAAGGGGGGAGTTAGTTAAACCTAGATTGGAAAAGTCCAGTGGGCCACAAGAGGGAAAAGAAGATTTGTTGCAAGTGTTAAAAAACGTGGGTTTGGCCCCATCGGATACCAGATCTAGCGAGGCCCACTCGCATAACGGGCCTTATCCATCAGCTGTAAAATCAACAAGGGTTGGGCCTATTTTACGTTCTCACTCCAAGAAGCCTGATGGTAACTATAATCAACAGGGGTCTCTCGTAAGTAAAAAAAGAAATCAGGGGAAGAAAGGTTCGTCGTCTGCAAATGGTTCCTCGTCCAGAAGCATGGGACCCCATATGGGTTCAGGTCGCTCGAAGGAGTTGGAGGGCGAGATCCGGGAAACCATCAGTTTAGCAGCGGCGGTGGGGGTTCAGATGGCTGGTGAGGATGATAGGGTGGAGGCAGTCATTATGGGTGACAACTACTCGGTGTGTTGATGGATTGTCTCTCTATCAACATTCGTGGGGTTAAGGACCATCGTAAAGTCCTTTGGATTAATGATTTGCGTCGGGATATTAGATTCGGGTTCCTTTGTGTTCAGGAGACTATGGTCGGAGACGGGGGTTCGATTGATGTTAATAGGTTGTGGGGCAGAGGTGACATCGGGTGGGAGTTCGTTAACGCGAAAGGGAAATCAGGGGGCCTACTCTCGGTGTGGGATCGTTCTCGTTTCAAGTTCCTCAAAGCGGTTAAGGATGATAACTTCTTAATTATTGTGGGCAGTATAGAGGGGGGGAGTGTTCTCCTAAACATTATGAACGTCTATTCCCCGCAAGGCATTGGTGACAAACGAGCTATGTGGAGTAGGATCCTAGAGTGGAAGTCGAAGTTGCAAGGTTGGTGGATCCTCGCGGGGGATTTCAACGAAGTTCGGAGTCCGGACGAAAGAAAATACTCGACGTTCTATCGAAGGAATGCCGAGGATTTCAATCGGTTTATAGAGGATGCGGATTTGGTTGAATATACGTTGGGAGGAAATAAATTTACGTACATGGAGAATATGGGTAAGAGTTTTAGCAAACTTGACCGGTTTTTTGTGTGTAATCAAGTGCATGGTAGATGGCCAGAAGCGACTGTCACGGCGTTACCAAGGAGGTCTAGCGATCATAATCCAATTCTTTTAAAGCTTTCGAAGGACGATTTCGGTCCGTCTCCTTTCAAATTTTATGCATCTTGGCTTAAGCATCCGGAGCTCGAAATGGTGGTTCAAGAGTGCTTGGCGGAATTTGATCAGGTTGTGGGAGTTAGGGCTGATAGGCGGCTCCTAAATAAATTAAAAAAGGTGAAAGATGCCATTAAGAAGTGGCGATCTAAGATTAATCAGGAGCTTAATGCCTCCAAAGAAAAGGCCTCTGTGGATTGTTCAAGATTTGAGGCGTTAGCGGCGTTGTTCCCGTTGACCGACGATGAGAATAAGAGATGGGGGGAGGCAAAAATTCTTCTTAGCAAGATCGAAGAAGACCGGGTGGAGGACCTTAAACAAAAGGGTCGAATTAAATGGGCGGTGGATGGGGATGCTAATACGAGTTTTTTCCATGGCATGATCAATAAAAATATTACGGCTAGTAGGATTAATGGGGTGATGATTAACAACCGGTGGGTCTCGGAGCCTAATACTATTAAGAAGGAAGTATATAAGTTTTTTAGTGCTAAATTCAAGAACCCAAATCTGTGGAGGCCTGAATTTCAATTCGATGGACTCAAAAAGATTTCAACAGTTGATAAAGAGGGCCTCACAGTGAAGTTCTCAAGGCAAGAAGTAAAGATGGCGGTTTGGGATTGTGGGAGTGATAAAGCCCCCGGGCCGGACGGTTTTACCTTCGCTTTTATTAAGAGATTTTGGGACCTCTTTGAACCGGATTTCATGGAACTCTTTGAGGAATTCTTCAGTGACGGGGTTATTGGTAGTGGGTGCGGGGCCGCTTTTATCCATCTCATTGCCAAGAATAAAGATCCCAAGAGTCTTTCAGAGTATAGACCCATTAGTCTCGTCGGTATCATCCCCAAAGTTGTTTCGAAAGTGCTCACCAATCGCTTAAAGGGGCCTCTTTCAAGTGTCATCTCGGACCCCCAAATGGCGTTCCTTTCCGGTCGTAACATTTTGGATGGGGTGTTGATTGCCAATGAGGTTGTCTCGTGGGTTAAGAAAAAAAATATCCCGACTCTTATTTTCAAAATAGATTTCGAAAAAGCGTTTGACTCGGTGGATTGGGGCTTCCTTGACTCTATCCTCAACCAAATGGATTTCCCGCCGAGATGGCGTATTTGGGTTGGTGGTGTGTTGAAGGCGGCTAGGACCTCGGTTCTAGTGAATGGGTCTCCGACTTGGGAATTCCAATGCGAACGGGGGGTCCGACAAGGGGATCCGCTATCCCCGTTTCTCTTTCTCATTGTGATGGAGGCCTTGCATTGGATGATTGATAAGGCTAGCAACGCCGGTTTCTTTAGCGGTATTGATATACCGCATGGTGGGCCTTGTATTAGCCACCTCCTATTTGCGGATGATGCCCTTGTGATGGGCCTTTGGAAAGACGAAAGCCTTACTAACCTTGTGAGAATCCTCCGTATTTTTGGGCTTGTTTCCGGGTTGAATATTAACCTTAAGAAGTGTGCCCTCTACGGGCTTAACGTGGATCCGAGTGTCATTCAAGTCAAGGCCGGTTTGTTTAGATGCGATAGAGGCTCCTTCCCGTTCAAGTACCTTGGGCTTATGGTGGGGGCGAACATGAATAGGATCTCTAGTTGGAATGAGGTCATTAAGATTGTGGAAGATAGACTCTCGAGGTGGAAGGCTACCCATCTTTCTATTGGGGGTCGTCTTGTGCTTGCTAAGGCGGTGTTGGAAAGTCTTCCACTCTATTATTTTTCTCTTTTTAAGGCTCCGATTAAGGTCCTCCAAAAATTGGAAAGTATCCGGTACCGTTTTCTTTGGGGTGGTAACGGCGACAATAAACGGTGTATCCATTGGGTGAGTAGAGATGAAGTCGCGAAACCGGTTGAGGATGGTGGTCTCGGGTTGGTTCCATTCGGTATTGCTAATAAGTCCCTAATGGCTAAGTGGGCTTGGCGCTATTATAATGAGCCAAGGAGTATGTGGGTTAAAGTTGTGTTGGGCATTCACCATAAGCCAAATGGTGGTACTGGGCTTCCGATCAGAAAAGAAATTGGAGGGGTATGGGTCCAACTTGTCAAAAATTGTGATGGATTAAAAGAGGTGGGGGTTGATATTTGTGGCCTTATCGAAGTAAGCAACAGGGGGCCAAGGTGGTTAGGGGATAGATCCGGCTTATTCTCGGTGGCGGGGGTTCGTGGCCTTCTTCGTTGGTTCTCTAGGTCCGACGCCCTTATCATGCCGTGGAACAAATTAGTCCCGAGCAAGGTTAATATTTTGTTTTGGAGGATTTTAAAGGATCGGATTGCAACAAGAGAGGCGTTAAGTAGAAGGAAAATGGAGATTGAAGACCCGTCGTGCCCGTTGTGCAACGAAGAGGAGGAAACCGTTTTTCACCTCATGCACGGTTGCAAGTTGGCGTCCGAGCTTTGGCATCTAGTGTCGGAGTGGTGTAAGGTCCCTCCGATATTCGCCTTTAGCTTTGATGATTTCCTCAAGATTGTGGAAGACTCGCACTATGATCGGAAGGCGAAGATGGTTTTCTATGCGGTCATTCTTACCTCTTGTTGGGTCATTTGGGCGGCTAGGAACAAAGCCATTTATGAGGGAACCAAGTCTTGTATTTCGGTTTTTATTTAAAGAGGTCAAGTGTATGAGTTTTCTTTGGGTTAAGTGTAGGGGGAAGTGGGATAGACTAACTTGGGAAGATTGGGATAATTTCAATATGTAAGTCCCCTTCCTTTTTATTGTTTTGTTTGCGTGTGCCCCTCTCTTGGCTTCTCGCTAGGGTCGGCGCCTCGCTTGTGTGTTATGAAAGTGCCGTTAAAAAAAAAAGTATTTGAGGATGAGCCAAAAGTGAATCAATTATATAGGTTAGAACCCTGATTGTCAGCTGGCACATGCAGGAATTAAAACAAGAACTGGGCAGGGCCGTTTTTCTAGAGGACCTGTGCGCAGCCCCCAGCCGTATTGTAGCTGCTGTTTGACTAGATATAAATATATAATCCACCTGCAGGCAGGTGGTCTCATTTCTGACCACTGCACTATTTTAGCATTTTGTGCTATATAGCTACTTCAAAAGTGAATTCCATCTGATTATCCCAAGCCCAAACACCCCTTAGTTTAATTAGCATTAGCATAATATTATATATGATCATCCATGACACAAACATAATCACATTACTGACATATATGTATAATAGTACGTCACTGATACATATATGATTGAGCCTGCCCTACTCGTTACAACGAACATATGGCTCGAACCCAGCAGCCGGCCTAGAAGGGCCGGCGGCGTTTGGGGAGTCTTTTACAAAACCGGCAATGGTAGCAGGGCCAAAGAGACGATGTCCAACTTGATAAACATCATCAATACGTAACGGCTTGGGTTGTGACACGGCCCTGACGGGCCCACGTTCACCACCGTCAATCTCCCTATAACGATGGAGGTACATGGTCAAGGGCTCGATGTAATCGTCAAATCCGAGTTTGTTCATCGCCCAAAGGATGTCTTCGGCCGTGATGGTCTTCCTCTGCTCGTGTTGGCACCTGTCGTTGGCTTCACTCGTGACGAAGCTAATGAACTCCGAAACACATTCTTGGATCGTCTCTTTTGAGTCGTCTGAGATCTTGGCATGCGGAGGGAGATTCTTTCGCATGATACGGATCACGTTTGCTATCGGCATCAACCGGTCTTGTTCACGAACAAGGCACTCGTTGTTGCCTGAGGCCAATAGTAATAGTTAGTCACTAAATAAATGTTAAGTGGTATAGATACAAAACTTTTTATATCTATTTATTACTTTTATAAACTTCAAAATTAAAAAAGAGTTGATAGCTATTTTCGTTCATCTGGTTTGTTGACTTTTGTTCTTTATATCTAAAATATTTTTTTAGTATTAGGCTACATGACATTACACAAACTTATCATTTTGATTCATATTTCTAACGTTGTCCATAGTCTTTGTTAAATAATCATTAAAATGATGGTAATTATGTCAATTCAAGGGTGTCTAAAATTTTAATTTCAGAGTAAATTTCTAATTTGGTTATTGTGATTTGATAAATTTAACCACCAAAAAGAGTTTTTTTATCATTAAAATCATGTCGTATGGTTTACAATTTATAATATTTTTAGTCCAATAAATTGACACAATTAAAATTTTAAATTAACCTTTTGGGCTTTTGGTTTCATCTTAAATCAAACCGATCACCTAATTAATCTAGCTAAAATCGAGTTTGTGTGAGCTAGAAAAAGAAAATACTAAATCATTGCTTCCAAACCCAAAAGCTACTGCCTCCAAAAAAGAAAAAAAGCTAGTGCCTAGTTGTCACGTATATTTAATGAATTGACTAAAATTAGAAAGAAGAGGTGTGTGGGGTCAGAAAGAGAGCATGAATGCCACTTGTTTAATCCCATTTGCCTTCCTCCTCCCAATCAAAACACTATCATGAAAACCATACTCCACTCATCACCAATTCTTTTTTCACAAATCTTTATCTTAATACTAATTAAAAAAAACAAAAATGCTTAATGACACAAATATAACAAATCATATTCCCTAATTTAGTAGTTTTCTTTAAAAAGGAAATTCAAGTTCATCAACATAGGTTTCTTGAAATTGAATAAAACAATGCTTGTAACACAAAGTAATTCTTTATCACACCTTTCTGAACGAAAAAACGAGTTGAGTTAAAATAGGTTTTTTGTAATTGAATCAGAACTCAATTGATAAAACTACTAGAACAAATCAAACAAGTACAATTCGATTCTATTTCACATCAAATCAATCGAAAAAACACAAATCCATTTAAAGATTTTTATAAATAAACATGAAAGAAAACAATAAGAATTAACAAAGGCAATGCAATAATTTATGTAAAGAATGAATTGTGGAAGTAAAAGGGGTTTAAATTAAGAATTGGAATTACCAGATGGAGGTTGGGGAAGGGGTGCCTGGTAGCCATGGGTGTGCTCCATTTTGTGTAAATACGAAATTGGGTTTTAGGAAATGGAAGGTTGTTGACATATAGATGTGGGAGCGTGCAGATTTGGGAAAATGTGGATAATTATACATATGACACGTGGCACAAGGACGTGGTGAACAACAACTGACTATCACCCCAATCACACTTCTTCTATTCTATTGTCATTCTTTATACTATGTCACAGTGGACCGGGTGAGAATTTTGATCGGTTGTAAACAAATAGAAAGAAAGAAAAAAAAAGAAAAAAAGGGAAAACAAGCGGCTGGATCGGTTAGTGACGGAGTTAGAAATTTTATATGATGTCTTAAGTTTGTGATGCTCTCAAGAAGAAATTTATTTTCGGATTGGTTATTATATTTCCTTTCTTTTTGCCATATTGAGTCAAGTCGGCGTGTGTATTTTAACAAATCGAGTCAGGTTACTTGAATATTTTGGGGTTTTCAGTGTAGATCTAAGTTTTTTCATTCGGTAGATTTTTTATTTGGTTCATAACATCATTTTGTTCAATTTTTTATATTGTTTAAACCAATTAAGGCCCGTTTGATTTTAGTCCCTAATCGTATACATCCATGACCGAGTAAGAGGTTGTAAAAGTTGTGACCGGGTAAGACCAATATAAGACATTCGTATACATCAATGACCGAGTAAGAGGTTCTAAAAGTTGTGACCGGGTAAGACCAATATAAGACATTGGTAAGTGGCTTTGACCGAGTAAGGGATGAGTATGTGGCAAATCAAACGTCCTGACCGGGTAAAAGTCCTGACCGAGTAAGTGCTAAGTGATAAGTAGATATATGAAACAGCCCCTAACACATTAACTTTTAATAACTAAGAATAAACTAACAAAGTAACACTTAATGGTTACGCGATTTAACATAGTGTTCAATAATCTAACAAAGCAATTTATATATTCTTAAAATACTTAAACATAAAAACACTCTTATAACACACTAATAAAACAAACTTATTACATACTTAAACATAAACATAAAAAATACTGTATTGTTCATTTTAAATGTTTAAATTTGTATAGTTTACCTGACAATCTTTATTATCTTTATTTTCTATATTATTTTTTTAGTTTTTTTAATTCAATTTTAAATCTTCTTTAAAGTGTTAATTTTAGTTTTACATTATTGTCTTTTAAGTATCTATTTTTTAGTGTTATATTTAATTAAGGTGAATTGTTTGCTTTTTGTATTTTTATTATTAAGTTGAATCCAAAATATAACACGCTATAGAGTCAACGTTCATAACATTTCTTGTTATAAATATTAGTTTTTAATTAATTTAAAATGAAATTGTTAAAGAAAATCAAAATTTATTTATTTTGCTTGATATGTGATTCTCGTGATTTTGTAAAGCAGGAAAACAAAAATCACAAAATGGGCTTTGGGCCCAATTGAAGAAGGAAACGAGAGCTGCATAATTAAAATGGAAAGAAGTAATTGATGTAGTTAGGGTCCAACAACCGTAATTTCCGGCCCAAATGTATTTTTTTTGGGATTCGACGCAAGGAACGACGTAAATCAGTGGCTGAATCGAATTTCTGAAGGACTCGATGTAAATTAGGGGAGGGGGTATCGTTGCCACAAGGCTTCAAGAAGCCATGCCCACCAACCAATAGGAGCATGCCAACTCAAATTGCAAGATTTTGGAGCCATTTGAAGCCACACCACATGGTATGGTTGTGGTGTAGCTTCTTGAAGCCATGCGATTTTTTTTTTATATAAAACACTTTTAATAAATAATCAATAATAAAAGTAAACAATATTCATTAAAACAAAAAATAAAATTACAACTTTAACAACATTCATTAAAAAAAAATTACAACTTTTATTAAAAAAAAAAATACAAATCTAGGGTTGAGGATTTGCGTTCACCTCCTCCTCGGTTAAAAACACTTCCATTGTGTTTTGGATGTGCTCGGTGATATCGAATCGGAGTTTAAAATGAGTCTCGCTATCTCTTAATTCGCAAATAACATTCGGGTAGAGAACCCGGTTAACCGGCGGATCTCGAATGTGGACCGGTGATATAGCAAGGCCATCGTCTTTGAGAGTCATGTTGTGTAGAATGATGATTGCGTACATAATGTTCTCCATTAGCGATTTTTTTATTGGACGGCCCTTTCGATCAACTATTGCCCACTTTTTCTTTAACCGACCAAACGCTATTTTCACGTCTTTTCTAGCCCCCTCTTGTATCTTCTTCATTTTCTTCTCTTTAATCTCATAAGGATGTGGAAATGCCTTTACAAAGACCGACCAAGGGGGATATATGTCATCCGCAAGGTAATATCCACGTTTGTACTCTCGACCGTTGCAAACAAATGGCATTCTAGGTGCAACTACATGCATCTCATTGTTGAACAAAGGTGACTGGTTAAGAACGTTGATGTCGTTGTTGGAACCTGCAACACCCAAGAACGCATGCCAAAATCACATATCTTGGGAGGCAACCGCCTCGAGTGAAATTGTTGGTTTTTTATGATCGCCACGATGATATTGTGCCCTAAACTTTCTAGGACAATTTCTCCACTCCCAATGAGTACAATCGATACTACCTATCATACCCGGTAAACCATGTTTTGCTAAATGGGCATTATATAAAAGAGTGATATCGTGGCTAGTAGGTGAACGCAAAAATTCATCTTTGTAAAGCTTAATTACGACATCACAAAAATAGTGTAGGCATTCACGTGCAGTTCTTTCAGAAAATCTAAAGATTCATCATATTTATCAGGAACGTTACTGTAAGCGAGTTGACGAATAGCCACCGTGCACTTTTGTAAAGGTGTGAAACTTTCCCTCTTCGTCGCGTCCAAACGAGATGTGAACCACGGAAAGTTGTTTGTGATGTCGTCAACAATCTTCAAAAACAACCGTTTAGACATACGGAATCGGTCTTTAAAAATTCCCTCATGGTAACGGGGATTTTCGGCGAAATAAAGTTCCACCAATCGTTGGTGACCGTTTTCACGATCACGGTAAATACGTCTCCTCCGTTTAGGAGCGGAAACCTCTTCTTGTTCTTCTTGTTGGATGACGTTAATACATAGGTTAAAGTAATTGATCGCGGCCTCGTACGAATCATCGGAGCTGCTTGACGATGTCGGAATCTCGGGTGGTGGAAAAAAGTCTTCTTCATTGTAAAGACTCATTTTATAAAAAAATTGGTAGAGAAAGTGGAGATGAAATGGGAGTATGAGATGTGGTTTATAAAATTTTTTGGTGTGTATATATAGTAAAATTAGAAGAAAAAAAAAAGTGAAAGAGCCGTTGGGCTCAACGGTAAAAAAAAAACGGATACATTTCGCCGGCTCTCGCCGGTTTCTTCAAGCCGTGAACTCGCGAAATATGGAGCCAGGTGGGGGAGCCACGCGGAGACGGTATCGTTGCCCAGGAGAGCCACGCGGCTCCCTTGAAGCCGGCCCTTGGAACCGGCCACGATACCGCCCCCCCCCCCCTTACGGTCTAACTCGGCGAAAGTTAACTTTTTTTATTATAGGTATTTTGACTTGGTATTAAAACCAAAACATTAGGGTTACGAAATGACTTCACTCTCCAGCCGATTTTTGACACATTAGGAGGCGATTTTTGGCTCAGGAACACCTCAAGATAATCAGTTTTTTATGATTTTTTTGTTTAATTCGGTAACTTTTCTTGGTTTTACGATGAACATGCAAGACTGAAAACCTTTATGATTATTCCGGGTGAACTATTTGTGTCTATTCCGGGTGAACGATTTGTGTGATTATTCGTGTGATTCTTGTTAAACCTAGTGTTGGATTGAATTTTGTAAACACGTTAAGTTCTTTTGGATTCAATTGTCTGTTTGATTAATTTAAACAATTTGGTTTGTTTTGCAACAATACAATTATCATATTTTTTTTTCTTGCATCGGGAATACTTTTGTACTATATCTATGTTTAATATAACTGAATTGAGTTGAATAATTTAAACAAATTCATGTCTATGTGATTTTCCAACTAGGTCAACTTGAATTGGATTAATAATTACCAAATCCGGATCCCGAGTAATCGCTTTTCTTCTCAACCGAATCCCGGAGTAATCATTTTTCTTCTCAACTGTTTTTACAACTAAAATACTTAGTCAATAATAATTCTTAACATCAATTTCAATTTTACTTGTTTAGATCATTCAATTTCTACAATTAGCACTTTTCATGAATTCCCTGTGGATACGACAACCTTACTTCCTATACTGCAGTTCGTTGTAGCCAAGAAACCATTTTTAACTATATTTTTTTATTAGCCTTCGACACGTGATAAAAACCGGTTCAAAGTTGCCCAATTTCTAATCTTAAAGTATGCAATCTTCTAGAAATTTTAGTAAAATATTTGTATTGTTGTTGTAATAATAATGTTTTTGTAATTATGATTAACATGTTAAAATTATTTATAACAAATTTTTAAATAATAGACAAGAAATAGCGCTTGTGGATCAACCCAAACCCAACCCATCCCGTTTCAAGTTTGTTCTTAAAAGTTAATGACTAAACATGAACCTGTTTTTAGTTTTTTACATGTTACTAACCACCTTTTTTTCACCTATAACTTATTTTTTATTTTTATTTTGCAGAATCACTAGAAACAAGGGAAAGATTGTTCAAAAGCAGGTTCTTTCTAGTTTCTACCTCTGCCACTTGCTGTGAAAAAAAAAAAGAAGTTCGTACCAAAGATGCATAGTTTGAATCATATACTGATGGCCACCGTAATCATAAATCATTTTATTTTGCTGCAATCTTGATCACATGGAATGAGAAATCACAGACCAATGGTTTCTGTAAGTTGTAAGTTGTAACGAAATTAACAGAATATGATCAAGTAGTCTGCATTGCGGCACGTAAAGGTACTTGTTTGATCGTCAAAAGCGTAACTATAAGAAGTTGGACACCCTTGCTTAAAATATTGGGAGTATTCCGAAGGGTGGCACGTATCCGGGTTTTGAAACTGCCCCGTGCAACAGTATTCAGGTGAGTGATAAGCGGTGCACGCACTCTTGCAGGCCACCGTCTCACCACTCTCCCCTCGCACAATCAGATTGGCGGGGCAGTGTAGGTTCAAGTCCGCATCACACCTCACACTTGAACAAACACTTGCATTGTCATATGGGAATATGGAAATGGGCATGTTGTAGCCGTCCACAAGGCTCACATCATAGTAGTCAAGTGGACTGTCGAGGGTGAACTCGGCTAGAGAAGCTGGCGGTTCACCGCCAGCTCCTCTACAGTGGAGACCGCTTCCACAGTCTCCAGTGGTGCAAGTTCCTGCACCATTAACATCAAATGTGCATCCGGTTCTGGCCCAGAAGCGGCCAGCCCATCTTTCTGGGGTGGTCACGTTTTTTGATTCTTGAGGTCGAAGTTCAAGACCGCCTTGCATAAGTACAGGTTGACCGCCGTTGGGTTGGATAGCCGGCCATATGGTGGTTTGACATCTATTTTGCAATGTAAAAACTGCTGCATCAACACCTGCAACAAAATAATCAAAAAAGGAATTATATTTGAAGACAACAGAATTTCAAAAAAAAAAAAAAGAAACTAAAAGTTTATTTGATTTTAATCATTTATTACCCAAGGAAGATAGAACTAGGAGCACAAAGAAGTGTAGAAAAGCCATTAAAGAATGAAGGAATGAAGTATAATTGTTTTTGAGATGTCTTTATATAGTGTTTCATTTTATGAGATATGCACAGAATTAGGGGTTAGCAGGTGTGCAACACAAAGATTGCAACTTGGCTGCATTTTCTTTATCAACTTCCCAGCAATCACGCCATCGAAATCTAGGTGCTGCTCGTAATTAACTCCTACTTACAGTAAACCAATTTCTTAACATTCTTTCTAACTGAATTTAAGTCATTCTCTTGACAGTGTATTAGTAGTAGTTGGTGTTTATAACATGTATAACTAACAACCAACCTTTTTATAATCCTCTATCCTAGGTAATTAACTCGTGCCATTCCACCGGTATATGTCATGTCATCTGACCCGTTTTTCTTTACATGATTATTTTTCTATCCATTTGATTTGACCCGTTAGTGATTGAAAGTTGAAACATAATCTGAATAAATCATTTATAAATAAGCAGGCCAGAATAAGTATTACATATAAAAATTCAAATACTAGCTATCTGAATAATCAACAAATTGACAAAAAATGTGACTGCAGGTTGACACTAATGAACAAAATGCCCTTGTATCTTGTTGGGTAAACATAATAAACCAAAAAAATATAACTTTTTTAAAGGGATGTGATAGAGACACGCCTATTTTTTAAATACACCCCCTTAAACCTCACATTTAGGCCTAAACCTCACATTTCTTCAGACAGCCGATCTACACTTCGCGTATAGATCTCAATGTGAAAGATAACTGAAGACCACGCACCGAGATTTTAAGTATAGGCCTAAGCGTCACGTTGAGAGGATGTGTTTGACTAAAAACATATGAAAGTCAAACTAAAAGTAGTTTGACCATGGCTTAGATTTAAAAATAGCCGTCACATGGCTTAACGTACGAACTAGTTTTTGTCGGCCTAGATTGTTTGTAGGTTGTTGAGCATGATTAGGAACTTCTCTACTCGACTATGACATAAGATGCAAAAGTACAAGTATATTACACTTACCAAATTTTAAGGGGGTGTCTTTTAACTACTTGAGGTGTATCTTTTCTAGGACTCTTACATGTTTCCATATGGTGACCATCCTCTTGATGGTCTGTGCATCTTATATTTTTTGCAACCTTACTTTGCATAAAGTTAAAAGCAAGAGAACCTTTGTAACTTCTGTGTTCTAGCCTTTAGTTTCTTAATAATAGGGGCATGATGCCACCATGCCATTTCTCAACATTTTTCCTCATTTTTTTTCTTTCTTTTCATAGGTTTTGATCTAACTGACCCAAATCAATGTTGATACCTACACGCAGATTAAATCCACTTGTAGTTTACGATTATATCATTTTTATAACATTGCAACTTTGTATGTTTTCTGTCTTGATATTTTAGATTGTGCCTAAATTATTGTAGCAACTGCATCTTGTACACAACATTTAAAAATCCATCTTAGACATATTTTTTCTTACCTTTTTAACTAGTGTACAAAAGAAAATGCCAACAATGGGATCAAGCTTTTAGGAACTAATCTTATAGAAATTAACATCTTAGACATAAATCATTTTAATTGTTATAATTAATAAACTTGAAATTAGCTAGCTGGGGCAACTTAACAGAACATGATCAAGTAATCTGAATCTCTGCAGGTAACAGTACTTAACGGGTCATCGAAAGCGTAGGTATACGTAGAAGGACACGCCCGCTTGAAATACTGCGAGTATTTAGTCGGCTTGCATCTGTTCGGATTCTGAAACTGCCCCGTGCAACAATACTCCGGCATCTGAAACGCGGTGCACGCACTCTTGCACGCCACAATTTCTCCGCGGTCTCCTCTCACTATCAGATTTGTCGGGCAACGCAAGTTCAAGTCGGTTTCACAACCAACGCTCGGGCAAACCCCGGAGTCATCAGATGGGAAGATCGAGATCGGCATGTTGAACCCGTCCAGCAGGCTCACGTCGTAGAAGTCTACCGGACTATCGAGTGTTAACTCGGCTACCGAGGCAGGGGGTTCACCGCTCGCACCGTTGCAGTAGAGACCGTTTCCGCAGTCTCCAGTGGTGCAGGTTCCTTCACCGTAAACGTTGAATGTGCATCCGGTACGGCCCCAAAACCGGCCGGACCATCCTTTCGGGGCGGTCAAGTTTCTTGATTGTGAAGGGTTGAGCTCAAGACCGCCTTGCATGAGCTGCGGTTGGCCCGCGAAAGCTTGGATCGCGGGCCATATGGTTTTGTTACATCTGTTTTGCAGTGTGAAAACCACTGCATCAACACCTGCGGTAAAAATAGCAAAATGTTAGATGTAAATTAGACCAAACTGTATTAAAAAAAATAAAGAAATTAAAATTAGGATAATGATTACTGAAAGAAGAGAGGAGTAGGAGAAGGAAGACATGTAGAAATGCCATTAATTAATTAATATACAATTAATTAGAGGAGGAATTGGATTAGTGTATCATATGTGGTGGGACTCATTTATAGAAGAAAAGTAGCAAAATATAAGAAGGTTTGTTAAGGCGCAAACCTCTCATGATCGATCTTAAAGATTTGGAAATTAAGTAGCTAGGCGTACGCAGGTGTGCAACACAAAGACTGCCACCCTTATTTGTATATGGATGGCTAGCTGCACTCTTTTAAAGAAAATAATAATGTTTTAATTTTATATGTTGACTTTTTAAAGAAAATAATAATTTTTATTTGTGTTATCTTTTTAATTACACATGTCAATTGTACTTTATATCGCAAACCGGTACAAACCGGTTGTAACCGTTTAACCGGTTTTATACCGCTTTAACCGTCTTTTTTGATAATCGATCGTTAAAAACCGATGTGGAGTTAGAGATGGGTAACCAATATGTAACCGATTTCAATTGAGTTCAAAACCACATCGAATTTGGACTCTACCAGATTCTCTTTATAACTGGTTCCAATTAATTTCCTCAAATGCGGTAGTGCAAATGGTTTTTTAAACACCTGTACTTGTGTTTTGTCCACTTTCCCACTGGATTAGTTAAGAAAATAATTTATGGTGTTAAAAATAAAAATTATTTAGGGTTATATTGTTGATCGAATCCTGAATCGTTAATATAATAAACAGATAATAATGATAAAGATTACCTGTAAGCATCTGGTTGAGATCAGCAGTAGTTAGGTTGTCCATCCTGTGAGTAGCCTTGGTTCCCCTTTAGGGTGTATAGCTAATGATGGTGTAAGGTTTCGTGAGGGTTCACGAAACAGAGAGAGAGCCGAGAGAGATGAGAGAGAGGTCGAAAGTTTTATGGTGGTGATTAACCTTTAATCTCTCCCTAAGAGCCTCTATTTATAATACACCCAAGGGGAAACCCTAGCCCATCTAGAAAGGGTAATTACGTCCATCAAGTAATACCAGATAGGGTTAAAACCGTAATTGATTATTTAAGATAAATGATTAAAGGACATAAGATATTTATTTATATATATATACCGAAATATATTAAGATATATAAATAAATATTGTCTTACATTCTCCCACTTGGCCGAATGATCATTTATATGAGGTACTAGATAAGTCTGATCAGAATTTAGTACTCATTTCAATTTTAAACCAAAATTGCAGCAGAAAAATACAGTCATAGAGTTGATTATCCAACTCAAGACCCCCATTAATCATACTACAATCCCAAATTTAAAATTCAACATAAATTTAGAATCAATTACCAAAGTAAGCCCTTCCGTTGATTTATAATAAAGCTGTCTATATGTCAATAAGGCATGCATAACATATTAAGAGACAAAATCAAACGTATGAGGAAAATTTATAATTAGTCATTCATATTGTGATATGCTTGGTCATTAGTAAACCTCGTCTTCATTATGAGCTCTTAGAAAGACTTATGAGGATAGACCTTAAATTATAGGATCCTTAAGCATATCATGAATGTTTTCAATACAAGAAGTTAGTTTCCTCTATTTGTTCTTGAATGAACAAAACTTGTATCGAAAATTTAATGCAGCTCCGCTCAAAACTGTTACTGTTTTAAGAAATTAGGGTAGCTGACTTTTATCACAATGAGTCTTCAATATGTCATTTATCTGGAGTTGAGGAGTCTAATGATAAATTTAGCAACAATGACTTGTTGTTATCATTTTCTTATGACTCTTCCATGATTTATTAGACAAATTTGTCCACAGACATAAGGATATACCCCTGAGTTGACTTTTAATATCTTTTGAATACAATAAAGTCAAAATTTAGAGATAGTCAACTGCTTTAAGTTTCTCACTTCTTCTATAGTTCAAATTATAGTCTTTCGTTTCTTATAGATATTGGAATGCCATTTTAGATGCTTTATAATGAACTACTAAAATTAAGAAATGATTTTAATCATTTCTAGTATTTCAGCAATGTAGGCAATATCTTAAACGGGTATAGACTTGAACATAAGATTTAATTACTTGAACCTTTATTATTAGTCTCCTAGAGTTACAGATTGAGAGTGACGTTGCATGTTGTAATCTAATGAGACTTAATTAATGTCTCGTTAGGTTAATCTTGATGTATTTTGATGCTTATTGCATAAGAAGCATCTTCAAGATTTTAATGTCAAAAATTATGCGAGAATAAGTCGCTTTGACTCATGCAACAAGACTAATATATTATTTGCCTATATATAAGGGCAAATGCAGTATTAGTTGCTCCCACTCATCTTAAGGTAGCTCCATTTATCCACTTATTCTTGATGAAGAATGATCACATTTGTAACATCACCAAAATTTAAATTCACTTATGAGTTTTGCTTACATTAACCCTTTATTTGAATATACTCATTTTAAAGACTAAGTGTTCTTTAACTTTCAGGCTTGAACCTTAAGTTTAGTTTATGAACATGTCTTTATGTTAAGTGAGTATTAAGGAAAGATATTTTATAGGTCCGTTAAATGTCACTCATAATTATGAGTGAGTAATAAGGACAACGATAATCTCTCAAAGAATCATTTAGAAAATGAATTCTTAACTTGTTAATAGCCTTTAGAAAACAATCACAATTTATAACGTTTAATTTCTCCTTTCGGATTTCAGTTTAGCTATAGAAAACTAAACTTCTAACGTTATTCTGATTTAGGGAGTTAAGCTCATTATAGCTTTATTCCATCAGATGATTGATTGTTAATAATGGCTCTTAAATCAGAGATACGATTAGTAATCTTTCCAATATCCATGTAAACTTTATTAAGGTAGGTTGATAATCATCAAAGTTAATAGGAAGCTTCATACCTTGATGACCTACTAAGCTGGATCTAACGAGTTGAAGCAAAACATTAATAGTTTCATAGATTTCCTCTTGAGCATTTAAGTCAGGTATATTAGGAGTAACATTGTTTTCTAAGTGTGTGGAAGTGGATCAGTGTTATCGCAGCGTGGTTGTCACACCCCCAAAATACCACTAACGGAGTTTATACCGTTAAGGGGCGTGACTAGACCAGGATCCACAACCAAAGTTACAAATACTAAACGAATCAGAGATAGTTCAGCATAATTAATAAATTAAAGTCTTAAGTTACATACGCAGCGGAAAATAATTGTCTTTAGCACTAACCACGTGCTTTACATAAATATTGTTTTAAAATTTCCAATTAGTTCAGTTTTAAATAATTGTCTTCACGTGCCATGCCAACCCGCTCCGGATACTCCTTAGCGATCTGCAAAAGTTTAAACCACGCAAGTGTCAACCTAACGGTTGGTGAGTTCACAGTGGGCTTGTCATGCATTGGCCCAGTCTCATAATTATAGTTCGTGTCAAGATATACTTACAAAATGTTTATTTGTGAAAAGCAATGCTCGTATTTAATTCTCAGTTTATAAATGGTTTGTCCGTGACCACGTCATCGGGTATGTACTAGTTCCGTAAAGTTAAAGGACTCAACCGATATCGCGGGTAGCTAATCCGTTGTTCCATGCTCTAAGGAAGTTTGTACCAAAGCTGACTTATTTGTGGGGGCCGAGCCATCCCGTACGGTGCGGACCAAGTCATCGCGTTTTCTGCCTCCCCCGTGTCCTCTCGGGACCACGGTCAAATAGGCTGATATTGTACCTCCGTGCACTCCCCGTGCCACGGGGCGGAGTTTGTCAAACTCCAGTAGATCTACCCAACATCCCCTCGCTTTACAATTAATGGCACAATTTTAGTTGAGGACTTTAAGTTATAAGGCATCCTTAGAAAACATGTGATATCATGTGGTTTAGACTTTAACCTACACTAGCCATATTAAAACAGTTTTCGTTTCAGAAATCGTTTATTCAGAATTCACAAGTGTTCCCATAAAACACTTCAGTTTATCAAGTGGGTGCCAAGCATCCCGTGTTCTCAAGTTTGTCAGTGAGGTGCCTAGCACTCTCGAGTTCAATCAGCATTGTTTTCGTTAAGTTATTCGGTGTGGCCCAACGGACTCACGGTATGCGGGTTAGTGACACTCACCTTTGGTTGCACTGCTACACTTCTAGCAATCCAAGTATTGTTGTTTATCGAGGACCTAGAACACGTTTAGGTCTTAAGTATTAGTTTCGTGTCTAATCTTTACTTAACGTCACTATGGCCCATAACATAGCACGTTGCAACTATGACTCGACATACCGACACACGACACCAATGGTTGATCATAAACAAGGGTTCATTTGAATCAGATATCAAACATATATCATCATGGCAAAATCATGCAAGTCATGGCATAACACTTAAACAATTTCACAAGTTTGGTTTTTAGGTCAGGTCTTAGTTTCGCTAGCATAGTTTCGCTAGGCAGTTTCGCTGGGTGCACGGGCAGCACTTTCGCTAGGCAATGCCCGGTAACACAGTTTCGCTAGGCTAGTTTCGCCCGAAACTGCTGACGCAGTTTCGCTAGCCTAGTTTCGCAGAGAAACTGGTTTGAACTTTCGTTCAGGTATTTCGCTCGATAGTTTCGCTCGAGCTGGTCTGGTCAGGTTCCCGGCGACACTATAGTTTCGCTAGTCAGTGTCGCTGGAAGGATACATAATTTCGCTACTTAGTTTCGCCCAGAGAACAACAGTTTCGCTGGTCGTGAAAAACATACGGATTTGCCTAAAAATCAACCTAACAGCTTCTGATCATACATGCAATTCATTATCTAGCATCCATAGGCATTTATTAACATAAATCAAGCAACTTTAACGAGTTTAACATGCATTTTGATCATCAAATCTCCAAAATGGGTTCAAAACCCTAAAATGAGCTATCATGCACAAATCTCTAACATGGATGGATTTCATTCGTAAAGTTAACAACTTTAGTGCAGATCTAGCATTCCTAAACAACATACTAGCAGATCAAGCAGTTACATAAGGATTTGAGCATGCTTTAAGAAGAAAACATTTAGAAAACACATAAAGCATAGTTTTGGGACTCACGGTTGATCCTAGAATCGATAGAGGAGAAGAGATGATGGTCTAGAGGCTGAGATCTTGGTCTCTTGATGGTATTCTCGGCTGGTCCAGAAATCTCAGAGAGTGTGTGTGTGTTTGTTGTGTGGTTGAGCAAATGAGGCTACTAGGGTTCATTAAGTTTATTTATATCAGAGGCTAGTTTCGCTGGCAGTTTCGCTGGATGGCGAAACTGGCTCTGATCTCGTGTTATCGGATTGTCTTGGCTAACTACCGGGCGACATTATAGTTTCGCCCAGTAGTTTCGCTGGAGACCAAAGAGGGCAAGTTTTCACATAATCAAGTATTTACAATAAATCATGCTATTCACAATAGTAAGTCATGTATTTACATCACATTGCACATAGAGATAATTAATGATAAACACATAACACATATGGACGGGTTCGGTGATCAACCAAAGGTCGTGGACGTATTCGGCCTAGTTATGTATTAGCTACTTATAACGTAACTAACGGGTTTGTCTAACGGAAGTTAACCTTGAAATTCTCGGGTGTCACAGTGGTGTACAAGAGGTGTAATTAGAGTTAAATTCAGAGTTACATTTAACTTTATCTCTCCCCCCGCCTTTTGTACTTCAGGCAAGTCATGGATAAGGACTTACACTGCTCCCACTGACCTTAAGGGACAAGTCATAAATAAGGACTTGGACTACTCCCACTAATCTTAGAATTCCTTAGGAACTTGGTATGCAACATGCTTAGTGTTTGAGGATTTGGAAGGTTTAATTTCGGCTAATAACTAATCATATGGTTAATACTTGGTTGTCTTCATGTCCGAATTTTAGAAAGAATTTTAGGGACATTTAAGTAACCTCGTTTAGCATATGAGTTGTTATTTTAAGAGCCTTGGAATATATAGGAGTAGATCTATAACTTTAGATGACATATTTATTATCATGTTCATAAGGATACTTAGATGCATAACTTAATTATGTATCTTTAGAAGTATCATACATGAGCTACTGGTTCACACTATTACAATCCTAACGGATTGAGAGCGTTACCATTATTTGTATGTCAATCTTTAGTATTTAATCTATTAGATCTAATCTCACAACTTTCATTTTGATTTTCAACTTTATCCTTAAAAGTTTTAGGTGAGAAAGATGTTTCTCCTTAATTAGATACAAGAATAAATAATCAATTATTTGAGTGATAAATGTTGTATGCCCAGATATTTCATTCTAGGATAAGGTTCACCAATATGTTTGAGTTTTGGTAAGTTAGAACTCTAGTGGAACCTTGTTTATTCCCTTAACACATGTATTTTCTTTGTTAAGTTCTCACTTACGTGATAACAAAGATTGTGAACATTTATGATCTAGTTATAAGTTATAAAGATTTCAATCCACATAAGGACAACTAGATAAGAAGAACCAACAACTTTGAGAATTCAAGGTAAATGTGACATTGCCATAGCCATGTGAAAAACTGATAACCGTCAATGTCTTACTTTAGTAATGATACTAAGTTCCAAGTGATGTTGGATCATAATAAGGTATCATAAAGTGTAATACAATGACAGTTTTTCATGGTTTATACAACTATGACATTTATTTTGTCACTTACTCTCATTATAGTTGTTTTAGGGTTTATTTCTAGTGTATTGATTGTAATAGATCTTTATAATACTAGTTTTAGTTCACTGTGTTAGTTTGAAAATTAATGGGCACAATTATCATTATTGATTATCCTTTTTAGCCAGTTGTTCCATTAAGGAATTAGAACTGGAAGCTTTCTTGTATCTTATAATAGAAATTAGAACTATCCTCCTTATTTAAGCTATTTTATTGTATAGGGGTTAGTGATAGTGAGGTGAACAAATCTGCTTTTCTAGTTTAAGGCATTATTTATCCTTTATGCACAATGCTATAAAGCACTCATTTTCATGATGACTAATTTTAAGTAGCATTTAATTGTGCTAAGAAAGAATTCACTAGAAAAATGCACTAGAAAAGTTTAACTCGAAACATGTGTAAGCCTTGTAAGGGTCATGTTTTTCATTTATTATGATATGTTCACTAAATCATTAACCTAATTTACATTTTGTAAAGTGTTTGCATACATTTAAGAAGTCCTTTTGAATTTCTATTACTCACGCGATATTTAGATTAGGAAATCTGAAACATCTCCCCTGATATCCTTTGTTTAAAGGGATTTTGATTATCATAATAGACAATTCGAATAGACTTTTACTCGCTTTTGATGTTTTCATTGTAAAACCTCTTATGAGAGAGAGTACTTAAGAGTCTTTGTCTTAAGAGATAATCAAGATTATTTTGATGAGAGGAAAATCTTTATCGAAACGTTTAGTGATTATATATTTAGAGTGGATAATTTTATGGAGATTAAAGGTTGAATTAGTTCAAAAGAAGATCTAAGAGTGAGTCTAAGGGGTACTTAAAACTAAGGCACAATAATAATGCATAATGATATACGAAGATAATGTACAATCATTAACTAAGGCATAATAATAAAGAATGCACAATTTTAAATTAAGGCGCAATAATGAGGCATTCTTATAAATAATAATGTGCAAATATAAAACAAAGAAGATGTGATATAGTCCGTTTTATCACCAAAATAACAGACTAGTTAGGTTCTACTTAAATGAATCGGCTTTCGCGTTGGTTACTTGCCTATCACCTAAGCATTATGAACTATATAAGGGTATGTGCATAAAGTGATGTATCACATCAGCGTTGGCCAGAAATGACACACCATAAGCTTTATGTACAAGTTAGTTTCGCTGAATACATGTGCAACTCATCAGCGTTGGCCAGAAAAGAAACACTTGTATACGAAAGGCGAATGCTTAATTCTTAGTTGATAATCATTGCAAAAACAACGAATCAGCGTTGGCCAGAATCGAGGTTTTAAAGATGTTATCAATTTAAGCAAATAAATTAGTTTAATTTAAAATAAGTTAACTAGTATTAGAAATAATTTTGACATTGATTAAGGTAGCAAATCAGCGTTGGCCAGAATTACTACATGTCAATAACTAATACAAGTTAATAAATTAATCTAATTTAATTTTAAATCAGTGATAATAAGTTTACTTGTGAGAAGAAGTTAAATGACATTATGTAGGTAACAAATCAGCGTTGGCCAGAATTGGAACCTTTTAGATGCCTGTTATTAACTATGAATTACACAAGTTAATTAGTTATCTGATTTAAATTGGTGTTAGGTTTTGTAAAACGTAAATTTGTAAGGTTTTAAACAAAACTAAATTTAATGTTAAGCCCCAAATTAAATTTTCTGAGGGTATCCGGTCGAAAAGAAGGGAATCCGATCGTAAAGAGGGGTTTCCGATCGAAAAGAGGAACACGATCGTGAAGGGATACCCGATCGAAAAGCGGGTATCCGATCGGAAAGCCGGTATCCGATCGCGAAGGGATACCCGATCGAAAAGCGGGTATCCGATCGGAAAGTAGTCGATCGAAAAAGGGGTGTCGGATCGAGAAGTAGACTTTTCGATCGGATAGAAAAGCCGGTCGAAATACCGTATGGCCCGATCGAAAAGCCGATCGAAAAATCCATCGAAAAGCCGGTCGAAAAGTCCATCGAAAAGTAAATCGAAAAGCCGCTTTTCGATCAAAAAGTGGACTTTTCGATCGGATCGAAAAGTGGAATGGTCCGATCGAGAAGTCGATCGCGAAGCCATATGATCGGAAAGTAAGCTTTTCGATCGAAGAGCAGGGTCAAAGCCACATGATTCGATCGAAAAGCCAATAAAAAAAGCCGGTAGAAAAGCCGGTAGTAAAGCCGGTAGTAAAGCCGGTAGTAAAGCCGGTAGTAAAGCCGGTAGGAAAGCCGGTAGAAAAGCCGGTAGGAAAGCCGGTAGAAAAGCCGGTAGAAAAGTGGACTTTTCTATCGGATCGAAAAGTGGACTTTTCGATCGAGAATTGGTATCTCGATCGAAAAGACAATAACCTCTCGAAATCAGTGAGGGTTTGATTTTAAAACCGATTTAATTTATTTGCTTAAAGACGAATTAGGGTTTCGAGATTTTTAGACAGAATCGAAAAACCCATATTGATTTCGAGATTAGGGTTTCTTAACGAATTCAGATTAATGATTCGATTGAGCAACATATGCTCTGATACCACATGTTGATCGAATCCTGAATCGTTAATATAATAAACAGATAATAATGATAAAGATTACCTGTAAGCATCTGGTTGAGATCAGCAGTAGTTAGGTTGTCCATCCTGTGAGTAGCCTTGGTTCCCCTTTAGGGTGTATAGCTAATGATGGTGTAAGGTTTCGTGAGGGTTCACGAAACAGAGAGAGAGCCGATAGAGATGAGAGAGAGGTCGAAAGTTTTGTGGTGGTGATTAACCTTTAATCTCTCCCTAAGAGCCTCTATTTATAATACACCCAAGGGGAAACCCTAGCCCATCTAGAAAGGGTAATTACGTCCATCAAGTAATACTAGATAGGGTTAAAACCGTAATTGATTATTTAAGATAAATGATTAAAGGACATAAGATATTTATTTATATATATATACCGAAATATATTAAGATATATAAATAAATATTGTCTTACATATATTTGAAGAAGTATTGATCCATCATTCACCGGTGTTCTTCGAGCTTCACCGTTTGGTTCAGAATCAGCTCCATCCATGTCACAGGTTGGTTAAAACGTAACTCCAATTCCACCTCCAATGGTTAAAGATATCTGTTTCTGAAACCGTTTTCTTCATCGTTGTTTTCAAGCGATGGCATTTGGTCTCTATGCCTTTAATCGATTGGTTTATGTCTTCAATTAGTGGTTATAGTCTTCAATAGATGTTTTCTAGTAATTGATTCTTCTGGCTAGATTATTCTCATTTTTGTTGCTTGATTATTTGCTTTTATATGGAATTTAGTTAATTCTTCACCTGCATTTTAAATCTACTTTGGATGAGTTTTGATTTCATCATGTTTTTGCAGCATTTACCAATACAATTAGCTTAGCCTAGTGGCCCTCATTCTTAAGGTGCCAGTGGTTGCGCTTCTGAGACCTGGGTTCCATCCGGGTCACCAATGGATTCTTGCCACGCAAATTTTCTTCTCTAAAACACTGTTGGATCCATTGAACCCGACCCAGATAATATTTGACCACACCTCTTTGACCCACTTGTTCCTTTTCTTTTTCTTTTTGGCAGGCATATTGTAAGAATAAATTCATATGGATAATCACATAATTCAGTGTCACACTTTGCCCATTTAAGTGGAACTTAGATTTATTGAACCTGCCACCAGTAATTATCGTCTTGTCCCTCTCAACTTACTATAGCTATCTCCAATAATTTAATACGAGTGGTTGTTGAATTGTTACCCTCATTACTTCATACCATTTATGGTTTAGGCTGTTATGCTAAATATATCCAAGTATGAACCAAGTGACAAAATGAAGCACACAAAACTAACAGTTATGAATAATAAGGATATCCTCCTCTTCAATCTTATTATAGCCTTCATGATGACTCTAGACTATATTTGTTTTTGTACTGCCCAACATGCTAGTGTTTCTTTGAGCACAGATCAACAAGCTCTTGAAGCAATTAAAGCTCAAATCAGTTTCGATCCTTTGGGTATTTTAACCAAAAACTGGTCTGCAAAAACTTCGGTTTGTGACTGGGAAGGCATCACTTGTGGTTTTCAATCTCGAACTCAGAGGGTGATTGCGTTGGATCTTTCTTACATGGGTCTTGTTGGAACAATCTCTCCACATATTGGTAATCTTTCATTCCTCTCATTGCTCAGCCTCTACAATAATAGTTTTCACGGCTCAATACCTCCAGAGATCGCGCAGTTACGCCGTCTAGAAGAAGTGTACATAGGAGGCAACAATCTCACAGGAATTTTGCCACTATCATATTTTAACAACATGTCAAAACTTGAAATGTTGTATCTGGATCGCAATAATTTCACAGGGACTCTCTCTCCGTATATTCTTGATGGCATGGAAAGTCTAAAGACACTGTATATAAGTCACAATTCGTTACACGGAAACATCCCTAAAGAACTTGGTAATCGATCTTGTTTACAAAACTTTTCCGTGGCCAACAACCAGTTAACTGGGTTTGTGCCACCAACATTTTTCAATCAGTCTTGTTTAAGAAATATTGATTTATCAGTGAATGGTCTATCTGGGCGTTTGCCAGACGTTATGTGCAATGATAAGCTCAGGTTGTTGTATATATCTCTCAATGAGTTCACAGGACCAATTCCGTCAAGCATCATCAAATGTCAGCAACTTGGGTATTTATCCATGTCATATAATAAGTTTAGCGGCAGCTTACCCAGGGTAATTGGGAATATGACTCTTTTGAAGGTGTTATTTCTCGGTTATAATGACTTTAAAGCTGGTATGTATGTTCTAAATTGTTTCGTCATAATTTTTTCCTAACGGATAACGATTTATTATAGAAAACAATCACCTTGTTGAACTAATCTTGTAATTGGTCAACACTTAAGGGTTAATTAGTAAATTTTATTATTTATTTAGTAGAGTCATTGTTAGATTAGAATTAACTTTGATTATTTAATTGGTTTTTTTAGAATATTGAGTCTTTAATTATTTTATTTTATTTAATTTCATTGTTTGTATGTAATTAGGTTTTTTGTTTTCCAAGGTGTAGGACTCGTATAAATAGGGGTTTAAAAAGTCAGGGGTTTAAAAACTCTTTGTAAATTGTCCCAGTTTATTGAATATAGTAAGTTATTTTTTCAATCCTGATTATTACGTGTGATATCCATTACACCTCAACATGCACCTGCATTTGAACTCATTATGTTTTAGTTGAGGTACACCATTTTACTATCATGATATCTCATATTCTCATGATATGAAAATATAAGTAGCATACCCAGTTACTCACTAAAATAACTATTTTCCTGATTTCCCAAAATAACTATTTACCTGATTTCCCAAATCCTATGGGTCACAAGCACCTTGACCTAGATGGGTTGGATTCTATTTTTGTACTAATCAATGCTTTCTTTGTCATTTTCCCCAATTCTTTAATTAATATATTATTTAATCAAATTTCTGTAAACATTGTAGCATTTTTTATTTATTTTTGTTAAGAGTATTCACTTTCACCTTAAAAATTGATTTAGCTTGAGCATGCTTAGGGCACCCGGTATGGTAGTGTTAAATGGCGTCATGGGAGATGTGGCATGGAGATGGCGGCGCCAAACCCATTTTCAATATGGCGTGAAGATGGCAAGATGGTTGGCGGTGTGATATATATCACGGAGTGGAGGAGGGTGCAGGGGAGGATGGTTGTGGGCTTTGTCCAATCACAATTTGACAAATATTTTCATATTTTATTTTATATATATTATATATTTGTATCACACCACACCACATAACATGGGATATACCCCAAGTGTGTTATGTGGTGTTATATATCTAGTCATCGTCTATGTGGCGTGTGTTAAAGTTTAACCTAACATGAAAATACCACTTGCAGGGGCGGATCCGGGAATTTTTTTCATTGGGTTCACCTTTTTTTCAGTGGTCGGAATTCTAACAACTAAATGTCAAAATTTCCAGTTTAATAGGTTCGGGTCTTATCGGGCCGGGTCGAGTGTGTTTTCTAATCTTATTGACATCCTCTTATCTTCGATAAGGTGTTCGTTTAATAATTAGTTATTACTTCTAACATGTATAAGTTATAACTAAACGATTTTTTTATTACTAATTACTTTATGTGTACGCTTTATTCTTTATTATAGTTAGACTTATATAAATTTAAACCAAAGCAAGATAATAAAAATAGTTAGTTTAGTCCAGTTGGTAAGAAACCAAGTTCTCACTTGATAGACGCGGGTTCAAGACCCGACAATTAAAGTGTTTTTTATTTACTCACCAATAAACAATAATTACCAATAAACAACAAATTAAAAACAACAATTACCAATAAACAACAAATTAAAATAAAAAGGTATAAGTAACATGGAGGGACAGGATCGAACTCAGTGCCTCGTTGATATATGTAAGGCAGTTAACCAGCTAAGCTAGAATCCTTTTGTTAATAGGATTCACTTCTAAACAATATAAGGATTGACTAGTACTTTTTTATATATATTTTCACTAAAAGTTCGAAATCCACTGTTTTCCCGTGAACCCGATGAATACATACTGGATCCGCCCCTGCTTGCCCTTCCCTGAAACTGAATCGATTATCCATATTAAATATTGGTTTAGCTTGAACATGGATTATCAAATCGGGTGACCCATCTTTAACATGGATTACCCAAATTTGATGACCCAATATTTACCTGAATTTAAGTACGCATGCACACACTTCCTTGAAACCCTATCTAAACTGAACTTCTATCACATCGAAACACAATAAAAGTATAAACCATGTCATGCTTAATAACTAAGTTGATATGCAATTACTAGAACATATATTTTTTTTAACAGGGTCAATTCCTGGTGAGATAGGTAACTTGAAAAGGCTGGAGCTATTACACATTTCTGCAGGGAATTTAGAAGGACATATTCCCCAAGTCATATTCAACATGTCTTCTCTTAAAGTAATCAATTTAAAGAGTAATAGGTTGTCTGGAGTTCTGTTTCCGGATATCTACACTAGTCTTCACAATCTTGAAGAATTATACATCTCCGAGAATTGGTTTAGCGGCCCACTTCCCCCTGGCTTGTGGAAATTAAGAAAGATTCGAAAACTTGGGCTACAAGCTAATACATTTATAGGCAAAGTTCCTTCAGAGGTCTCAAATCTATCACAGATCACTCATCTCTATCTTGGAATTAATAAACTCACAGGTACGTACACTTTCTATTTAGTGCCTCGTAACGTAAGCTAGAAACCGCATTAGCTGTAAAGATGTGTTGGTTCAGCCCCCTTTTCTTGCACTCAAAAACTCCTGTGAAGATATCTTACTGCTTTTTAACTTTCTATGCTTTAATTCCTCCACCAAGACTTACATTAAATAAGAAAAAAATATCACATGAATTATGTGGATCTTCTATTTTAACAGGTTGGACTAATTTTTTGTTCAACAACTTTGTGGCAGGAGTTATTCCTGATGAGATCAACCACCTTCATTACCTTGAGGAACTGAGTTTAGGAGAAAATATGATTGGTGGAAACATTCGATTCAACATCTCAGCACTAAAGAAGTTGGACTTGTCTCAAAATATGTTTTCAGGTGTTCTCCCTGCAGACATGGGGTTCTGGCTTCCAAATCTTCAAGAGCTATACTTGACAAGTAATATATTCCGAGGAACTCTGCCGAGCTCAATCACAAATTCTTCCAAACTTTGGATGATTGAATTATCTAATAACTCGTTTAGTGGTTCCATGCCAATTACAATTGGTAGATTAGAATTACTAGAACGACTGTTGTTCGGAGAAAATAATTTCACCGTCGAGGGCTCAGAATTAAACTTTTTGTCATCATTGACAAACTGTCGAAAGTTGCGGACATTGTACTTTGCAAATAATCCCATGCAGGCCTTCCTTCCCACTTCTATTGGCAACCTATCTACATCTCTCGAAATATTTCAAGCTTCTGGATGTGGAATCAAAGGCAAAATTCCTAGTGGAATTGGCAATTTGACTAATTTGCAGTTGTTAGGTTTGGACATGAATGAGTTGAAAGGGAACGTTCCAACAACACTTGGGAAGTTGCACAATATTGGTATATTGTATCTTAATAATAACAGACTACAAGGTGGGATTCCACAAGAATTATGTCTCTTGAAGAACCTAGAGGACTTATATTTGAGCAAAAATCAGCTATCAGGAACTATACCACCATGCTTGGGAGATATTAGTTCGCTTACGTGGTTACTCTTGGACTCGAATACATTAACATCCTCAATACCATCGAATCTTTGGACCCATAAAACCCTTGTGGTCCTAAACTTGTCCTCAAATATCTTAACTGGAAATTTACTATCAAGTACTCAAAGCTCTAATTCACCTCTTACCACGTTGGACTTATCATTTAATAGATTGTCAGGTGATATTCCAAGTAGCATTAGTAGCTACCAGATACTGACCAAACTCTCCTTGTCTCACAATAGCCTACAAGGTTCAATTCCAGAGTCGCTTGGCCACTTAATAAGCTTAGAATTCTTGGAGTTATCTCAAAATAAGCTGTCTGGTGTGATTCCTAGATCCTTAGAGACACTTAGGTATCTTGAGTACTTAAATCTATCTTTCAATAGGCTACAAGGAGAAATCCCGAGTGGAGGACGATTTAGTAACTTCACAGCTTCATCATTTATGCATAATAAAGATCTATGTGGTGCACCAAAGCTGGAAGTCTTGTCATGCAGAAGCAAACAACATGAATCTAGAACTTTGTCTTCTCTAAAGTATATATTACCCGTCATTGCATCGATAATTGGATTAGTTTTAGCTGTATATTTATTTAGACGCCACGGAAAAAGCATCCGAGCAAATGTGGAGCTGCCATCACCTGTTGAATGGACAAGAGTATCTTATTATGAACTTATAAGAGCAACAGAATCATTTGATGAAAGCAACTTGATTGGGAAGGGGGCTTATGGTTCAGTCTTTAAAGGGAAGCTCTCGGATGGGGTAAATGTTGCAATAAAGGTTTTTAATTTGCTCTCTGAGGATGCACTGAAAAGTTTCGCTATTGAATGTGAAGTACTACGCAATATTCGTCACAGGAATCTCGTTAGAATCATTAGCAGTTGCACTAATTTGGATTTTAGATGCTTAGTTATGGAATACATGTCGAATGGGAGCCTTGAGCAGTGGCTGTACTCGCATAACAATCATCTGAGTCTTGTACAACGACTGCAAATACTGATAGATGTTGCATCAGCACTGGAGTATCTACATAATGATCATCCAACACCTATTATTCACTGTGATTTAAAGCCAAGCAACGTTCTCCTCGATGAAGATATGCACGCACGTGTTTGTGATTTTGGGATTGCCAAAATCTTTGGGGCAGAAGAATTCAGGATAAGAACTGTAACTTTAGGAACAATAGGATACATGGCACCAGGTATGGCTCTTTCAATTTTCTTCCTTTTTAAGTATAGCAAATGTGACAATTTGACACTCTTTAGATGATAAAGCAGTTAGCTTTTAATATGCTATTATGTCATTCGTAGAATATGGGATGGAAGGAATAGTGTCACCGGGAAGCGATGTCTATAGTTTCGGCATTCTGATGTTGGAAACGTTCACCAGGAAGAAGCCCACAGATGAAATGTTTTGTGGTGAGGTAAGTTTACGAAGCTGGGTTCTTGAAGCAACACATCGTTCAGTATTTGAAGTTGTTGATGAAGATTTGATCAACGAGCATTTATATGCTAAGCAAGCATCTTTGGCATCTATTTTCAATCTGGCAATGGACTGCACCTCTGATTCATCTTCTCTGAGGACAAACATGAAAGAAACAGTGGTTATGCTTCGCAAAATACAGAAGAATTTCCTAGCAAATAATTAGTATATCTTGTAGCTGTGAACTATATCTATATCTTAACTAAAATGTTGTGGATAAGTCGTAGAGGTTGTAAGTTGTGATTGCATCATAGAAAATCTAGATGTTTTCTGATAGAAAAGAACATGTAAAATGATATATTTTTACATACGCTTATTGAACAGTTTGCTCAAGCATACCTGTGTTACTTGTATCTTTTGGATTCGAGGGCTACTGGGAAAAAGTAGAAAAAAATTTATACCTAAAAGAGATCAATACCTGTGTTACTTGTATCTTTTGGATTCGAGGGCTACTGGGGAAAAGTAGAAAAAATTTATACCTAAAAGAGATCAATGTGTTACTGTATCTTTGGATTCGAGGGCTACTGGGAAAAAGTAGAAAAAATTTATACCTAAAAGAGATCAATGTAGTAACAAAAGCATGCAATTAAGTTTATTATTTATTGTTAACAAACTGAGCACTTATAGATCGATTTTGATTTCAAATTTTAACTTAAATAGTGATATGTCAGCCCCATTGAAGTGTTACAATCGTTTTGAACGTATAATTCATAAGCCATTTGGATAATCACATAATTCAGAGTCACACTATAACCCATTTAAGTAGAACATATATTGATTGAACCTGCCATCAGTACTTATTTTCTTGTCCCTCTCAACTTGTCATCTCCAATAATTCAATTTAGCTAAATATATGCAAGTTAGTAGTGACAAAATGAAGCACACAAAACACCAACAGTTATGAATAATAAGTCTATGTTCACCTTCAATCTTATTATAGCCTTGATGATGACTAAACTATATTTGTTTCTGTACTACCAACATGCCGGTTTCTTTGTGAGCACAGATCAACTCGCACTTGAAGTGCCAACGTCGAACCTTTTGATACTTTATCCAAAAACTGGTCCGCAAAAACCTCGGTTTGTAACTGGAAAGGCGTCACTTGTGGTTTTCAATCTCGAACACAAAGGGTCGTTGCGTTGGATCTTTCTTACATGGGTCTTGTTGGAACAATCTCGCCACATATTGGTAATCTTTCATGCCTCTCATTGCTTGACCTCACCAACAATAGTTTTCACGGGTCAATACCTCGCGAGATCGCACAGTTGCTCCATCCGGAACAAGTTTACATGGGATATAACAATCTCGCAGGAATTCTACCTCTATCATATTTTAACAACATGCCAAAACTAGAAATATTGCATCTGTATAAAAACAATCTCACAGGCACTCTCTCCCCATATTCTTATTGGTAATATGACAAGCCTAAAGACGCTGCATTTAAAACATATCTCGTTATACGGAAATATCCCAGAACAATGGGGAATGGATCTAATATTTAGCTGTCCAGTAATAGGTTATAACCATGTTGTTTGAGCCATAACATTTATAAAATGTGTGACCATTTAAGATCTGAGATCCCATTTATAATACCTGAATTCCCAAGCCTACATTGAGCTTTTTTCTACACCAAAAATACCCCGTAAAATACATTTGTAGTGGTTTGACATTGCATAGTTACATCCCAAGAACAAAACTGAAAAACTAGGCAAAAGTTCACATCTAAACTTCAATCAAACTCAATCCAATTTTACCATAGATTCATCAGTAGCAATCATAAATAACATGTATTCAAAACAAATATAATTTATACTTGTGCATACCACATCTACTAGTGATCAAATCAATGCGTGCATAAATCTCAATTGGCAACCCTAATCGAAGCAATTCTCACACACAATTAACAATTTCAATTTATAGATGAGCGAGACAATTAGGGCTCTAACCTGATTTTCAAAGCCTCCTGATTTCACTCGCGGATCCTGATTGTATCTTCTAGCTCCTGTTCTACCTCCAGATTCTTCTGTAGCTTGATCATACTTGAAGACGACGTTGAGTTTCATTTTCTCGCGATCGATGATATCTTCAGGGATGAATCCGATTTGATTAAGGGTCCCCAAATGAGTCTTGGATAATAA